>VXAX01002180.1:140967-183857 GCA_013399835.1 Leptocoma aspasia
TTGATTTTTTTTTTTTTTTTTTTTTTGTCATCAGCTAGAGCTGCTAGCCCTTGCATGCCTGTAGAAGGTATGAAGAAAGCTGAACACTTCCCCTTTCAAAGCAGACCGTATCTGAGAAGTACTGACATTTTGTTGGCCTAGAAACTCACATCCCTAAATAGGTGTATGACTATAATCAACATTGTATCACTCATTCCCACCCAAACACAACTGTGTTCCCCCCCACCTCCCCGGGTCCCTTATGCAACAGTGACTCTTTAGCTGGGAAGTGAATTGTCTCTAATGTTCTGTGTGACTCTGACTCTGTCATCCTGGGCACAAGGTTGATTTTCTACTGTTTTCCTCTCTTTGCTTTTTCACTGTTAGACATGATTTCATTGGCACTGATCGCCTCCCTGTTCTGCTGAAGATTTCTTATGGCCATGAAGTTCTGGTAAGATAGCAGGTGTCCCTTCCTTCCATTTACAGAACAACAGCAGGTAGGAGCTGAATTAAGAGGTGTTTTCCCCAGAAGCTGCATAGTGTACAGGGGGCTGTGGCCTTCCCCTGGAATTTGCACTAGCCAGGCAGTAACAGAGGGCCAAGCAGAGACATAAAAACAATGTTCTGACAAACATTGTGGTTCCAGAGTGATGTGGGCAGTGCACTGGCAGAATGGCCCTTGGCTGTTGTATCTGCTGGGTTCTTCAGCAAGAAGACTATTATTTGTTTATTATTAACCTTTGTATTTTATTAATGGTGTTAGTGCAGAATTTCTCCTTCCTTCAAGACAACTCCAAGTCCAAAACAGCCTTCCCAGGTTTTACGGTCCCTGCATGTTTCCACACTCTGGTGTAAATCACGGTCAGGATTCCTGTGCATGCTTCCCCTCATTTCATGTGCCTCACTGTGAGTTGTTCCATGCAGTTCCTGGAGTTCAGATCTGCAGCCCATCCTGTTTCTCTCTTATGCTGCTTTCCTGAATCTGTCCATCTCATCAACCTTCCATACTCTTCAACCCCCCCTGGTATGTGCTTTTCTCCAAATATACCACCTGCTCTGATGGTAGTTTGGGAATGCACAGGGTGGCAGAGCATCCTTCAGCTCTTCAGTTATACGGTCAGCTCCTTCCCCAAGCCCAGAAGATACTCCCTGTGTTCCTGATTGGCTGCAGCCTTTGTCCACCCACTAATTTCTCCAACCAATGATAGAGGAGATTCTTACTCATTCTTCCTGCTTTGCTGCTTTCTAAAGCATCCCAGAGCTGATCTGTGGTGTGTTTTCCCTGAGCATCTCCTCAGGCTTGGAGCTAATTTCTCTCTCTCCCTCTCTCTCTCAAGCTGTCAGTTAGAGTCAAAGTCACCTTGTGCTCTGCCAGGCACCACTTATGCCCGGCTGAGCCTTTCTGTCTGTCTCTGAAGTTTCCTATGAGACCATTGTGTTCACACATCTCTTTTATTTTTCTTTTCTTTCAGGACTGTTGTCAGCTGAAAATCCAACCCTTTGACCAAGCTGTTCAAACAGTGGCTTAACTGTGCCTTCCCTCAAAGCCCTTGGACAGGCTCCCTATGCTCTGCCTGCCTGGCACAATTCTGAGAGTAACTGTGAGCCTTTCACCAGTTGGCCAGTGAGGGAAGAGGCTTGGGAGCACCAGAAGCTATAGGGCATACATCGTCTCTTGCCATATAGCCAGTGGCTTTGGTGGCTATCAGAGGCCACCACCCTCCATCATGCTGTCACTGCAGAAGGGGCTAGAAAAGCGTGGGATGCGCTGGGGCTGAAAAGATCCCTTGATGCCTTTGAGCTCTGGCAATAGAAGCTATAGAAGCCAGTCCAGAGACATGGAGCAGTGCAGGTGGTTGCAACCTGCAGAGGTGCAGTGCCACTACTGAACTGCTGATATTGGAAAGTAGGAATGGGAGATACTTCTTCTGCAAAGAAGGCAGCTGAGGGACTGAACGCAGTGTGCCTGCTTTCCTTGCAGTCATGGCATGAAGCGCACAGAGTTTCCAGCTCCTGTGGCAGAAACTGCCCTAAGTGTGCTCACATTCCAGGGCTGAGCAAATCCTCACCTGTGATTCTGGTGAAATGTGCAGAGCATGTGCTAACCTTAAGGAAAGCATATGCTGTAGTGTCACCCCAAAAGTTAAGCTTTGGAAATTTCCGAAAGCAACAATAAACAGAGCAGGAGCCCCTTGGGCTGGGGTATTGCTTGGTTACTCTGTCAAATTGCAAATTATTTGGCTTCAGAGCCGTATGGTTAGGTACCTGCAAGCCAATGCCTGTTTTTCTTTTGAGTTTAAATTCACTTCTGTGATGGCTTTACCTACATGGATAGATTTTGACCTCCTGCTCCTCTGTTTCCCCAACTTAATTTTCAGGAGAAGCTTCTTCTCTGTTATTCCTTTCCCATTCAGTGGCCAATTTTTAGTCTTCTAATGATTTATAGGTGCTCTGAAGGACCCAAACTGATTTCCCATTGGCAATTTCTTCTGGCTGTAGGAGAAGACATCTGTAGGACTTGTGTGTTACCCAATTCCTTGTGCAGCAGGGAGACAAGGCCTCCCACTGCCTTATGCTTTCACAGATTGTCCTTTGCTTCTTCACCTGTAAGACTGCTTGTTCTCATAGCTCTGAGATCATTTGGCCAGGCAGAATTTGCAGCCCCCAGCAGTTTTAGTAGGAAAAGCCCAGCCAGCTGCATGTGTTGCAGGCTGAGGTAGGCTGGTTCACAGAACTCCCTGGAGAGAAGTGCTGGATCCCAAGGAGAATCCCTGAGCACACAGGTTTTATAAACTGCAAGTGTTTGCACTCCACTTCATAGCTGCTAGTTTGGTATTGTGAGATGTTATCACATGAAGCATGTGTTCTCCAGGCAGCTCTCCTCCCTAGGGAATCTGGCATCCCCTGGCATCCCTCTTATGCTCTTAAGTATTCACTGTGGGATGAAGTCTATGCACTCTAGAAGGGGAATTGATTGCAGCAAGTCTTCACTTTTCTCCATTTGTCTCTCTTTAACTTATAATCCTCTAAATGTCATATCCTGTGTCAAATGGAAACTGATGACAGTTTTTGTTGAGCAGTTCTGGTCTGTTGGAATGGAAAGTGCCTTTTTGACTGAAGTTATATAAAGGTGTTTCACTCCCAAAGCTCAGGGAGGTTCCTATCCCTTTTTCCCTTGAAGTTTGAAAGCAAAGCTTTTGTCTTTCTCCTGCTTTCACTTAATCTGGCAAGCTGTGGTTCTCAGGAGGCTGAATACTCATGTAGTGCTTTGAAAAGATCCCATGTGGGACCTTGCTAACCTTGTATTTCTAGTTCTTTTTCCCTCCTTATTTTTCTTATAGATCTGAACTGGCATGGGTTTTTTAAGAGGAGTTGTCATTCCCATTAAGTAGCTGATACAGTATCTTTTGCAGGTGTCTATCTTTGCAAATATTCTCTCTGTCTTTTACACATCTATTTGAAAAATAGCCATGCTTCAGGCTTAACTTACTGTGAATTGCAGCAACTTGGCTCCCGTTGGCCCATGCAGAGACATTCCTACATGACTGCTTTGCAGCCTCTACCCCAAAGCAGACAGCTCAGGGGTACTTTGGGGTGATCCTGCAGAAAACACTGCATTATCAGTGCATCTTTGGCCTGACTGAGGTTTTCTCAAAGTGCAGGAGCCTGTGTGAATGCAAAATCTTTTCTATGAAATAGCTCTGTAAATCTCTCCACTTTGCTTGGAGTGCCTGGTGGCTGCTTTGCCAACAGGATACTGTTGATCATCACTTGATCACTTAAAGTTCAGCTGGGATCTTCTTGCTTTTGGACTTGCTTCTAGCTTTTGGGCTTCTAGACACATTCTTGGAGTGCTCTAGAGGACATCCAGATGATCTTTTCCAAGAGGAGGCCATTACTTACGTAAATCCTGTCTTTCCAAAGTATTTGACTGTGACAGCTGCACACTCTCCTATGTACAGTCCAGACACTTTCATTCATGGAGAATTTCCACCATACACTTGCACAGAGAAGCACTGATGCTGATGCCTGGCATAGCAGAGAGAAAAGTACAGTCTTTCTGATACAAGAAGAGAACCTTTCAGAGAAAATCTGGAGTAGGTTCTCCATCTCCTTGACTTTTTTCTTAGGACACGCTATCCTCGTATTACCAATTAAAGTTTGTAATTGTGTGGTCTTCCATTTGCAAAGTACTTCAGAGTCCTGATGGCAGTTGTTAGTGGTGGGACCAAGGCCCTGTGAGAAAGTGACTGCATTTCTTTCCACTGTAGCTGACCTTCAGCGGTGTGACAGTGGAACACGACCAGCGGTACGTTCATTTTGCATCCACTAAGCACGTCTTCGCACCCATTGCTGTTGGACGCTCCCACCCCCCCAAACAGGTGAGCATCTTGGAGCCAAACCCAGCACCAAGTGTAGGGAAGGAGCTACTAGTGTACTACTGTATCCCAAGGACAGGCAGTGTCTGAGGCAATTCTCCGAAAATGGAATGGCCTCCAAGCATCACAAGAGAACTTTGAGGATAGTCCTAGGCAGAGTTTGGAAATAGCTGCAGGGATGGCAGCAGGGAAAGTACTTCTCACCTTCTCCAGTGTGACAAGATTTGGTGTTCACTCTAATCAGAATGCTTATGAAGTGTGTTGGGCTGTTCACTTATTCTCTTGCATTGGATCTGAGTGAAAACTTGCCTAGCTGCTCCAAGTACTCTGGGAATAAACCCTAATGAGTTTTTTGGTAAATTAATTTAACTTCCTTAAACACTTACTCAGCAGAAAAGCAGCTTTGATTCTGTTCTGCCTAATTTACTTGGGAAATGAACAAGTCTGAATTGAATTAAGAGCACTTTAATACAAGTGTTTTTGCATTTTAAGTAATCCGCTTTACAGTGATCCCTTTAGCTAATCTGTATTAATTTTCCCCTAGTGTGAATTGGCAGGACACCATTTGGAGAGGCACTTTGGTTATCAATGTACATGTGTGGTGATAAACCTTCAGCACAGCTGCCTATCAGAGCCTCAGTGTTAAATCTTGACACTATGAGGTCTCCTTATTCTTAGCAGACAAGCTGATTAATTAAATATTAATGCTTATCAGCGTCCTCTGGGGAAGTGTTAACTAGTTTAACTTGTACCTGGTATAAAAAGCACTGCTCTTTCTGACTCACTTTAGATTTATAAACTCTACAATGGTGGCTCCATGCCTGTGACATTTGAGGTTCGGCTGGACAACATTGTGAAGATACAGGAGAAGAATTTTCAGCATCCTGTGTTTGTCTGCCTAACTCCTAGAGGAGAAATCCCCCCTGGTGAAACAGGGCACATTGAGTGGATCTTCTCACCACTGGAAGCTAAAACATACATGGTAAGAGCCTCCTCATGACTGAAAGAAACAGATTCTGTTGTTGACCTAAAATTCTTTAGGTTTCTTAATGATGGTTGGTCCATGTAATGCTACAGCTGACTTGAGCACTATGCAAAGAAGCAAAGAGTCTGGAGAGCAAGTGAGTGGCTGATCTGGTCTGGAAATGGAGCAGATAAATTTGTCTCATAAGTTTTTTCTTCCTGAGAAGATATATCTTCCACAACCAGAGTCATCTCAGTATATATTTTTCAAGTATCAAACAGTAACTGGGGATACCAGTAGTATCTGTTCAGATTTGTGGCTCGTTGTTGGCCTCCAAAAATTCCCACCAAAGAGACTAAAGTCTTCTTCAGTCATCTTCAGAGACTAAAGTCTTCTTCTAAAGACTGAAGATAGTGTCTTCTATCATTGCAGTGTATGCTGCTGCAAACCTCTGAAAACAGCCTTCCCAAAGACCACTGTCCTGGGCTGCAGCAGGCAGGCAAGGCCAGAGCTGTACCACTACTTGTTGGTTCGTTCTGTGGTAAAGGCATGGATAAATAAAAAAATTTAATGTTAAAACTCCAACCTTTGCTCCAAGAGGGAGTCTCCATCCATCTCATACTGTAACTGGCTAATTGACTACTTAACCAGCTTTCCTGGGCTAGCAAGAAAGGCCAAGGCCTGAAAGAGAAAAAGAGACTGGATTGTCTTTATCCATGCATGGGGTATATTTAGACCAGTTCATTAACAAGTATGCTAGCTTATTGCACATCTCTTCCAAATATGACTCTGGACTTAAAACTTTTATCTTGTCCGAGGCAGGTTGATGTTCTCATCCACATCCCGGAGGGTGACTCAACCCAGATTACTTTCCAAGGAGTAGGCTACAATCCAAATATTGTAGGAGAGGCTGCCTCATCCAGCCAATTTTTTTCTTCTGCAGTCATTCCAGGTTCTGCCAAGCTAACCGTGCCTGGGCAGGTAAGTCCAAGTGTGGGATGTGAGCAATATGATCAGTCCAGAAATGTGTGAGAGAGACTGAAATATACAAGTGGCTCCATATTGCAGTAGTCTGTATTGCAGGAGAGTTCACTTGCCATGAGACAGAACAAGATGTCTAGCAGGTGATCTAGAGCTTAACTCATGGAAGCTGAAAGGTGTCTTCCTTCCAGCTTGTCACTTCCATAGCCATTAGAACAAAAACAGGTTTGGGTTTGTTCATGTAATTTTTTCTTAGAAGTTACCTCCCATCACAGCTGTCTTTCTTCTGTGCAGCTACAACACCTTTTTCTTTGCTAAATCATTCTGAAAAATATCATTATACTCCTGCCATACTCTGTCAGGCCTTAGCTGCCACCATTTCCCAGCCAAACTCAGGTGATTCATAACCTGAATGCTGACTGCAGGATGGTCACCTATTCAGGAACATGCAGAGGAATGCACTTGTTTGACCTGCCTCTGGCTCAGCAGGAGCTTGTCTGGCCTGGCTAGAGCTGGCCTGCCAGCCTGGACAATCTGTTGTTAGACTCACCCACAGATCCAAGCACAGTGAATGAGCATTGCACAGCAGCAGCAGAGGCTTTCTCCTGGCAGGTAAAGGATTCAACCTGTGTGACATTAGCATGCCTTTCTTGGAGCGAGCCACAGCTCCACATGCTCCTTTGCTTCCAGCAGGGCAATTATATTCCTGAGAACAGCAAAGAGAAGATGATTGAAAACTGCCTCAGTCTGACAATGAAGATGGCATTCTGCAAGGCTCTGTTGTCTGAAATCAAGTTTCTTTCTCTAATGATTACTGTACTTAGAGATTTCATTGTGCCTGGAGAATGGGACAAACTAGTAGTAGCATACTAGTAGCAAGGTGTATTAAGGATCAATTTCCTAAAACTCACAGACAGTTGATAAGGATTTTGCACAAGCACACACCTCATGTTTCTCAACTGAAGTAGGAAAAGGCCTGGACTGCAAGTACTGCAGAGAAAATTGGGGTGTTACTGGTCCTCTCTGCTCCTGAGATCCTCTACAGTCCAGCACCAGTGTTATGTCTTATTAATTGCTCACTCAACCCCACTGCAACACAGCTGGCCTTTTGATGTAAAGTCACTGTAACCAGAGCTAAATTGAGAGAATTGTTACACTCTCTCAAGTTGTTTTAGTAAAGGCTTAATGGTTAATATTATCTGTGAATTGCTGGACTTAGAGATGAATATGACTTAGAGATGACTGTATAACTCCTTGTCCCCAGTGGCTACATCCCGTCTTCCTTCTCTGCTGTTCCTTCTGGTTTCTCCTTGCTTCCTGCAGGCAGCCACATTGTCCCATCACAGGATTTGCCTTGGAAATATCCCAGACTGCACCAAAGCTGGTCGACTTGTCTTTCTCAACAATATCTCAGAGAGCAAGGCAGTGGTATTTACCTGGCATATGAGCTCTTATAAAGAAATGGTGAGTCCTCTTTGATCTACAGCCTTCCTGCCCGTCTCTATTGTGCCATGAAAGGACCTTACAGCTCCATTTTCAACAAGACACTCAGTTCTAGGGAATTGGCTTTCTACTAGGTGATGAAAGGAAAAGCGAAGGCAAGGGTTAGGACAGAGGGAACAACAGGAATTCAGAAGGGAAATCTGAAGACTTTGGTGAGGTTATATGAAGCTGGAACTACAAAATGTGATAACAAACCTCGGAACTCTGTCTACCAGCAAAGGCCGTGTTTGTTCTTAGAATATATCAATTGCATGTCTCTCATGCCACATACCTCTGAGGAGAGGTGTGTTCCCTGCAAAGAGAAAGCACACAGGAAGGTCCCAGGACAATGAAATAGCTCCTCTGGGTTTTTTTCTTTTTTTATTTAATTTTGTTCTCTTCCTCCAACCTTTGCCCAGGTGTTGGAGATTGCTCCAGAGTCAGGGGTTGTGCAGCCTGGAGAGAGTATCCCCTGCTTCATCACACTGCAACCTACAGGGAATCCCTACTTCTGCAGAGTAAATCTGGTGTGTGAGGTGAGACCCAAGAGGTACCTCTGTATTACCATGACCTGGGCATGTCATTGTGGTTCCCAAATGGCTGACCCCAGCAGTCAGCTGCCTGCTGCTTCCAGCTGAAGGAATCCTTCTTTGGTACACACTTCTCATTCCTGAAGACACATAGCTTCATTCTTCCTGATGCTTTAAGCATCTTTCTGTCTGTGTGGCTCACTAGATGAAGTATAATTGTGCAATGTATGGCTTTGTGAGGGGAGCCCCGCTTCTAGAAGTGATGGTTTAAATGGGAATGGCTTTCAGTGGATGCCAAAGTCTTGATATCTGTAAAAAACAAGTCTCACTGCTTTAATATTATTGGGGGCACAGACTAACAGTAGTGTCCCCCTCAGCACTTTCCAGGTTTTCTTTGGCAAGAGAGTATGTCTTCTCTGTCTGAGACTTAAAATTACACTCTTTTCTCCTCTTCCTGCCAGTGGGATACATGGAAAGCAAGTGGGTTTCTTTTTAGGACCTCCTGAAGGGGAGAAACAGGCATGGACTTGAGCCACAGACTGTTATTTGCAACTCTTTTCTAGCCCTGCTCCTTTGAGTTATGGTTTGTTTCATAGGTGTACATCCAGGAGTCCCTGGTTCAGTATGAGAGAGACCTGCATGAGTGGGAAAAGGAGAAGGAACGGCAGGCTGTGGAATTCACCATCACAGAGAAGGACCTTGGGACTAAGAAGAAGCTAACATTACCTTCAGTGGTAAGTGCTCTCAAAACTTTGCACCAGGTTAGCTTGGCTCAAGAACCAGCAGACAGTGTTGACAAGAAACATTCTTTAGCAAAACCTAGGCAGTTGTTAAGAGGACGTGAGATTGATCTCTTAAAGACCTCAAAGCTGATCTGCAGTTAGAGGAAAAGGAGATCTTATTTTCTAGCCAAGAATCATCTTACAAACTCTAAAATTTCTAGTGACCATCTGAAATTTGGAAGTGCATGAGAAGCCTTTGGAAAAGCAAAGCCAGTGGCTCTGGAAACCAATGGTTGGATTTTTAACCATGAATAAACACTGGAGAGAAGTGTGTAGCTAGCAGTAAGAATGTGGTCTGAGTGAAGAATGGAGGATGAGATCATTGACTCTCAGCTGGCACAAAATTTAAAAATAATCCTAAGGTTTTGTTCTGCTCTGTATCTTCCCCACATGGTAATTCTTCTTCCTTTTTTTTTTTTTCATATTTTATTTTATTTTTCAGAGGTTATCAGATTCTGCTGAAACAGAAAATCTTCCTGAATCTTCTGCTGTGATCAGGAAATACAAGGTATTTCAATACAAGTCAATACAAGGTATTTCAATACAAGTCAGGCCTGTCTCACTCGTGGTAGAATCAAACTGACTGCTTTAGAAAAGAGGCAGATGCTGGATATCAGACTGTGGGAGTCTGGACAGAGAGCACAGCAGGATTTGTAGCTTCAAGGCTTTGGAAGACAGACTGTTTGGAGGAGCCAGAAGAATCAGACTGTCTGGCTGTGTTCTCTGGCCAGTAACTTTCCAGCTGAGGTGAATGGGAACTGAAACTGGCATCAAACATGCACCCATGACTGGAGAAAGGGGGAAAGATTTCAAATAAGCAGAAAAAATGCACACAGACAGGGCAATTGATACCTGTACTGGTTTCATTTTGGGGCCACAATGGAATGTGTGCCACAGCAGAAAGCAGCAGCACCCTGGCAGAACGTGGTGCCTCACCTCAAGAGCCCTCACCTCAAGAAGAGCTGTGCTTTGTTCCTCAGGAGAAGCTGCAGAGCTGCCTTGGTTTAAATACACAGAAACCTTTAAAGCTCAATTTGTCTGGTTCATCAGTTTCCACTCAAGTGCACAACTGTATGCACTGCTATAAGAGAGCTTTTCCAGCAGTGGTGGGAAGGTGTGAAACAAGGTCCCAGTGAGTGCTCTGCAGACCTACCTGGGCCCAAAGGAAGAGCCAGCAGCACCTACAGCCATCAGCAGGATGTGCTGTGGGAATGACAGGGCTCAAAGCTAACTCAAGATGTGGAAAGATTTAGGGGAGCTGAAGGGAGGCTGGGCCTGAGAGGATTTAGGCAACAAGGAGATGCAGCTTGTTATCTCAGGAATGCCACCACAACGAGGCTGTAGCTGTGCTCCTGAGACCCCATGGAATGCCTTTGCATGCCTTGCACTGTTCTGTGTGAAGGAATCAGCTCAGGGCAACTCTAGCTTGGACTGTTTGCCCTGTGCTGTTTGGTGTGATCAGTGATGCAGGTCAAGGCATTCACTGGATGAGCATAAGGATGGCTGCAGAAAGGTAAAAACAGTTTCATTTAGTCCTCTAGGGTTTTAATCTCTAATGATAATTTGGAGCCTGCTGTGTCTGAGCAGTGCAGGCCCCTAGGCTCATTCCCAGAGGCAGGACAGCCATGTCTCAAAGATCACTGAAGTCCTGCAATGCCTGAGTTCTTCTCCAGATCTTGATGGTATCCTTCTGGCCCAGGCATCCTGGCTACTGCTCTAAGAAACTTCCCCCAACCTGACTGCTGGAAATGAAACCCCAAGTTGGCCCATGTAGTGTGGCTGGAGTCAGTTCCTGGTTTCCCTTCAGTTTCCCCATGCATTGCATCCATGTACATCGCTTCTCCTGCAGCACTCCCAGTATGCTTGCAAGAGCTTCCACGATGATGGATTGGAGAACAACAGCCCCAGGCACCTAAGAGAGACTCTGAAGCCCTGTTGACACCTGGGACTGGCACACTGGTTGGTGAAAAGGGAACAGACCTGATTTCCACTATGGCTGCTCATGCCTGTTATCAGTACTATAGTGCTAAGATCATTTTGACACCCAGGATCTGGTGGCTCTGGTTGCTGGGCATTCAGTTCTCATGCCTGTGCTCAAACCTACACCAGCCTGCTTGTGGCCAAAGGACCAACTATATGCCTGCCATTTCTTTCTCTCCAACAGACATTACC
Organism: Leptocoma aspasia; assembly: GCA_013399835.1. Taxonomy (NCBI): domain Eukaryota; kingdom Metazoa; phylum Chordata; class Aves; order Passeriformes; family Nectariniidae; genus Leptocoma; species Leptocoma aspasia. The sequence continues at coordinate 152,240 of VXAX01002180.1, forward strand.
CCCTATTAAAAGCCGCCCTACACCCAGTCAGCCACCTGGACACAATGAGAGGGGGCTGCAGTTAGACAAAGACACCAGCCAGGTGTGGGTCAAACCAGAGCCTCCCACGCCCTTGTCCTTACACCTTGATGTGTCAGCCAGGTCCTATGCTATTGAGGACTTTCTCAGTGACTTCGCCTTGGATTTTCCCAGATACTTCTTGTCCCGGTAAGAGATAGAGTTTTTTGGATTGACAGCTTCATCTGAGCCAGGGCTGCCCATGCTCTGATATGCACTGAACTTGGTACTCTGCTCTGCTCCTCTCCAGTGCCTGAGAATTAAGTAAGAGGTGTCTTGCTTTCTCCAGCATTAGCTGACATGATCTGTTTCTCTCCTCACCTCAACTGTCAGAGCTCAGTGTTCCTCTTTTATGACAGTGTCCCTGCTCCTGTCACAAATATGACAGCTCCCACCCCTCCCTGCTTGCCTGGACTGCTTGCCTGATGTGCTGCTGCAGTGCTAGGAGGGTGCTGGTCTTTGGGAGTTCGGTTCTGTAGTGCTGCCACTGATGGAACAACTCCTCCTTTCTCAGCCCTTTCAGCTCCCAGCCCTCAGAGAGTGAATTTGTGGATGGAAGTAGGCACAGAAACAGGATGGACATGGAGCCCAAAGAGCTGTCCATGGCTGCTGCTTCTGAGCAGGAGCTGGAGGTGGTGACTGACGTACTCACATGTGTCATCAGGTGCGTGTCTCTTCACCCTCACCTGGTTTGGAGCCCCTGTCCTCCAGAGAACGCATGCAACACGGCCAGCCCTCTGCTAATCCTGGAGGACTCTGCACTCTTGTTGCCAGAATGGGGGATCCACCTGCCAAAGCCTGTCTTGGGGACTATGAGCTCAGACCCTGGAGTCACAGCCAAGGCAGGGGCTTCCTCCCTAGCCAGGGCCTGAGCCCATCTTTCCAGTGTTCCCAGGAACCAGGGAACTCTACCTACTGCGATCTTGGAAACAGGCTGCATTGGGGTACACCTATTCGGTTTGTGAGCTGCGCAAATGTAAAGAACCAGCGACATCAGTCAGTGGTTTCCTCTAATTTTGTGGTGTCTTGTAATATCCTCTGGGTCATACAGATAGCCAATTTGCTGGAATTTATCCTTTATTTTCCTCTTCCTAGAAGCCTCTTGGAGGACGGCCACTTCCAGAAGTCAGTGAGAAAAATCCAAGATGAGCCTATTCCATATTTCTCCCAGTTCCAGTCCACAAAATCAGCAGAGTTCCAGGACAGTAGACGGGGCTCCACGATCCCCTCCAGGGGCTCTGCTTCGACAGATCTTGACCTTGAGAAGGATGGAGAGAGGAAAAAAATGAGTCAGGAAACTTCTCCCAGTGATTTGCTGGAGTCTTGCGAGACTTTTCACCATAAGCAGTTGAGGGAAAAGGAGATAATAAGTAGGTGAGGAAGAGCTCACATGTAAAAGCCAAGGGCTGCACAGTCAAGAGAGCCATGGCAGCACACTGCCTGGTCAGAAATCTGTTTCTCCTTCAGCCCTTCAGCATTTCTGCTGGTGTGTTATGTGTTGTCTGGGTGGAAGTCGATGCTAGCCCACCTAGCCACCCTCTCCCAAATGTGGTTTTTGGGGAGAGAAGGTTTACTGTGTCTGGGGTTGAGCTGCTGGCAGTGCCGGGATGCTGGTAGTGAATGATGTCTGCTTTACCCTCAGACAGTCCAGGCCATATTAGACATTAGGGTGCAGTATGTGCTTACCTTACCTTTTATTTTCACTGCAGTATTTCACCACCTTGCATTTGCTGTGGCTGCTCCCTTGTACACTGCTACAAGCTACAGGCATTATTCACTAATAGCAGCTACAGCACAGCTTGGAGGGAGAAACCAGTAAAACTATAGTCACCCAGCTTTGTCTAAGGTCAGGGCCTGACACCAGCTGGTGACAGTTCTGGGACAAGGGTCAGCAACCCATTGCTCAAGTCTTTGGTTCGTTGTTCTCAGTGTGTAGGAAGCAGTGTTTGCTCCACTGCTGTGCCTGATGATTCCTAGCAGGAATCACAGCAAGCAGCCTGCCTTATCTGCTTTCTGATAGCTGTCCTCTGCTGTACTTCTGTCCTTCTAGGCAGCCAGCTGTTGGAAACCTTGTGGAGCTGGTGCTGGAAAACACACTGCAGAATATCCTGATCGAAGCCAGCCGTGGGGAGGTGGTACTGACAGCCCGGCCCAGGGTCATTACTTTACCTCCCAACACCTCCCGAAGGTAGCAGAGTGTATCTGCGCAGTGCTGGGGGACAGGACCTGTCCTTAACATGTCAGGCTGAAGCACAGCCCATTTTCTAGACCATCTGGGTTAGCTGAATCCCTGCCTATCAATGCCAAGGCTGCCTGTGCAAAACAAAGAATCCACTCCCCAAAGTCTCTGCCCCAACTTGGCTTGTCCTGAGCCACAGAGCAGAGGTGGTAACAGTACAGCCTTTCTGTGGACCTGAGACCCTCATGCACCTCTGGACCAGGGCCCTCTGGGTGAACAGCTGGTCTGAGGCACTGGAGAGCCTAGCACAAGGATGGTACTTTGGGAAAGGGGGTCAAGGAGCAGGCAGCACAGCCTCTGACAGCAGAAAGGGAGCAAAGCTTTCATAGTCCAAGGTGGTGTGGGATCTAGTTAGATTGAGGGAATGGCCACTGGTGGGGAAAGTAGATTTGGACCTGAGTGAAAAGCATAAGGGTTTGTCCTAACTTGGGCAGAAGTGCAGAGAGATGGGATTGAGGGTTAATGGAAGAGGGTTGTTGGATGTAGATGTTATCTCTAGAGCTGCCATCTCTTCTTCAGAATCACCAACCCGGCACCCCCGCCCTCCAGAGCATAGCTACTGGGTACTGTGCTGCTTAAGCTCTTCAAGCACATCACCTCTCTCCATTCTTCATCCCAGTGATGTCCAGAGCAACTCGGACCCTCCCACACCATGACCTCAGCTCAGCATGCTGGCTTTCACTGAGGAGGTATGTCCTGATTATGTTCTCAGCACCGATTTGAATCCTCTGACAACTCCACAGCAGAGTTCATGAGATCTTTCTGTCGCTGGCCACATCATTGGAGAAGAACTCTATGCTACAGGGAGCACATGGACAACCACTATGACAATTCCCACTACCCTCAGTCTGTACCAGCTGAAAGGAGTGGAATCTGCTTTGAAATGTAGCTGAGGAAGGACTGACATCTGGGCAATGAGGTGCTGACATCAGTAGGATGCAGGTACTGAATCCTCCTCCCCTCCTTGCTCCAGAGGTGACTGCAGGTTCCCTTTATACTGACCTGCCCGAGGGGGCAGCTGCAGCACAATCAGCACATGCAGCAACCCAATAAAAGCAACTTGACCTTCAGACACTGCCACTGTGTGTAACATATGTAATTCATGAGTCTGGGTTTGTGAGCCCTGGACAGGGTCTTCCCTTTTCGAAACTACAAGGCTGTCACCTAGAGAAGGGGATCCTCTGAGCCTTGGCTTGGCCTGGGGTGGTCTGCCAGGCTGCAAGAGGTGTCAAGTGAAGGAGCAGGTTTGCCACAGCCAGGAGGTGGCAGCGTGAGTTGTGAGAAATCCCAGTGGCCAGCTCAGAACAGGCTGGTGCTGGGTTCCAGCTGCTGCTCCCAGGCAGGAGCTGCAGGATGGCTGTGCCAGGCAGTGGGCTGCATTTGCAGCATCTCCCCTGTTCTGCCATACCATTATGGACTCTGTTGCATGGGTCTCATGCAGCCACCCAGCTCTGGTGAGGATGCACCTTTGGTGTCCCCCTCCAAACCCTCATGCCTTGTTTCCCAGTGCCAGGACCCAGCCAAGACCAGAGCTGCATCTTCTTCCCTCGCATCCTAAGAGAAGACTCTGCAAAAGGCGCTGTGGAGGGTTTTTGCCCCACTCAGCAGAGGGCAGTTGCCTGCTGTGCCTGGGGCACTGTGGCTCACCCAGCCTCACCCCAGCACTCCTCTCTGTGCAGGAGCCCTGCCTGCGTAACCATAACCGTTACTAAGCCCCAGGGCCGAGCTGTTCCTGTTGTCAGAGATACAGCAGAGGCACTGCCAGCTCCTCTACTCAGCCTGAGTGCCTTGGGCCTTCACATGGGTCCTGGATCCTTCTCATGAGAAGTGCAAACCCTCTCCTCCCTTCCCAATACTCTGCATGCCAGGTCTCCTACATCACAGCAGTCTTTCTGTATTCCTCTGGGCTTTGGCTTGTGCTGAACAGGTAATGCAAAACCACTTCCTTCTTCCACAGCTCAAGGCAGCAGCAGGGCCTGGCTTCTCAGTCCACTTGGACTGATTCTTCTTGGTCCAGGCTCCTCGCTAGGATTTGCTCACTGCAGATGCTCTGTAGTCCTGCAACAAAGTTCCCAAATGGATAGCAAAGACAGGGGCAGAAATCTCACTATTGCCCTAGAGCAGGTTGAATCCAGCTACCCAACAGTGAAGACAGCTCCATGGGTCAGTCAGCTTGTCCATCCTCAGACATGCTGTGTGATCTAATGCTCTTTAGGCTGCATCACTGCAGCTACACCATTGCATCCACTACCTGGAGGAGCTGACATGAGAAATGCTGTGTGTTAGTCTGGTGTAACACCCAAAAACAAATGGAGAGAGCCTGAGTGCCATCAAATGTGCAGGGGATTTTTTTTTTTTTTTTGCCATTAAAACTCCTGTTCTCCCCACTCTCCTGTGCGCCCAGCCTGGACCTGGAGAAAACACAACTCACGCTGTACTTGCCTGTTGGAGCACTATTAGAGGGAAATTCACTTGTTTGATAAGCATCACTCTAGTAGGAGAGATCTTGAAGATGATGCCTTAAACAACAGGTGAGTCAGGGAAACAGATTTGAGAGATATTTACACCTGTGGGAGAGAAATTTTTCTTCTCTCAGCTCTTTTTAGGGGCTGTGAGATGGTGGTGTCACCTCTGTTGTAGGTCTTCTCTGGTGCTTGTCAACCAGAACCACTCTGAGTGCACTAAGCAAAGAGAGTAGCAGCTGTCACACACACTTCTTTTATCCTCATCCTGAAGTATAAATACACCAGGGGCAGCCTCTTTCCCAGGTTGGAGAAATTCCCAATTCTTCTTCTCAGGCTGGGAACTAGACCCTGACCCTGGTTTTGGAAAACACTTCAATGTGTGACTGAGCCACATCACTGTCCTGTTAGCAAAGAGAGACAGCAGCACTCCCAGATAGTGCTGGGGGTGAGCTCTGCATAGTGTGGAGCCTACAGTGTGGATGTTCTCACCCGGGGGCTTCTCTCTCACTTGGATCTTTGGGGCAATGATGAGGTGAGGGGAGGGCAGAGATGTGCAGAGCTGGCAGGGAGGGACTTTCTCTTAGCAACAGGTTTTGTTGGTAGCCACTGCCAAGGGCGATGAACTTGTGGGACTATAGTAGGCCCAGACTCACAGCCCAGCTCAGCTCCCAAAAGAGGGGAGAAGTCCTGATTCTGCTAATGACATTTGGGTCTCAGGCAGGAGGAAGTTTGAGCTTGTTGAGCTTGTCTCCCACGGCTGGATTTGGCCCCTGCCCAACAGAGCTACGTTTCTAATGCACATCTCTCCAACAGAAATATTGTAGGTACAGGTCCTGCTTCTTCCCACTGGTGTTTGGGTGGTGAAATGGGTGATGTTCCCACGGGGCTGGGGTTGGTAGCCAGGCCAGGCTCCGGCAGGTATGCAGCCAGCACGCCAATGGCCGAGCAGGAGCTTCGCAAGCTAATGGGACTCCCCTCTCCTTGTGCAAATTATCGGGAGCACTCAGTCATCAGGCAGTTAATGCAACACACAACAGGCGCTTTTTTGGCTGTTACTCCTGGCTCTCAGGGAGAGGTGAAATGGCCTTGGGGCAGGTGGGCAACAGAAGCTATCCTGAATCCCATTAAAACATTTAACACCTGCTGAATCGTGCCATTGTGTGGGAGATAAAGGGAAGGGAACAAAGCTGCTGTTGGGCTTCTCCGACAGGGTGTCTGCTAGGCTTTGCTGTCCCATTGCAGCTGGGGAGCCTGAATCTCCTGCAAAGCCCCAATTGGCGTGTCTCTCTGTCAGTGTGGGGAAGGCAGCAGTGTTAGGAGACAAAGAATCAACCATTCTCCCTCTGTACAGTGTATGAGGTAGGAACCTGGAAAAGTCCTGCCCTGACCAGCTTGCAGTGTCCTTCCAAAACCCTCAGCAAAGCTGGACAGATCCTTCACCCCTGGCCTCCTGTTTATGAGATACTGGGCTTTGCTGGCTCAGCTGCGTCACTTTGGTGTTTGGGAGTGGGAGCCGTGCTCAGGCCAGGCCAGGGCACCATGCTGGCTCCTGATGGACACAAGAGGTGCTCTGATGTGAGCTAGTCAGTCCTCATGGGACAGTGAGGCAGCAGAAGCCCTTGGCTGCTGCAAGAAGAGGCTGAGGCTGCCTTTCCAAGACCAGCCCTACTAAGAGCTCGGTCCTGGTGCTGCCCACCTGCCTGACAGGGAAGGGCACAAGCTGGTAGGTGCTGCCCCAGAGATGCTGGAAGAGGTGTGAGATGTTCCCCAGGGTAGCAGTGCAGGGCACTCTGTAAGCTCAAGGGACCTGCTTTTCTCCTGTTTTCTGTAAAGCAGCCCTGCAGGGACAGTATTTGCTGCTATTGGTGAATGGTGGGGCCCTACCCTTGTAGGAGAGAGACTGGGGTGTAAAAGCATTTCTGACGCAGCATATAGGCTTGGAGATGTCTGCTGGCACTGCAGCAGCACCTGTGGTGTTTGGGGTTTTTTGCTTCTCCAGAAAGAGAGGGGGCAGCCAATCAGGTTATGCCGGGAGCTGCAGCTCTGCTGGCGCATGCCAGGGCGGGGAGGGGTGGGAGTCCTGTCCAGCACACTTCCCACACTTCCCGTACTAGGAAAGGAGAAATATGTAAGTCCAAGCATCTCAGCCTGTACAGCATCAAAAGGAGGGGGAACATCACACTTCTTCAATATTCAGTATTGGTGGTATTGCATTTCCTTTGCTGCCAAAACTATTGACAAAGGACCAGGATGAGCAAGGGCAGCAGGTTGGCATTACTCCAGCTCTTCCAAGTGCCAGGTCTGAGGGACCCCAGCCTGCAGAGGCAGCAGCAGGCAGGAGGGATGGAGCCTGCCTTTCAAAATCCTGAGTGTGAGAGGGTCAGGTCTCCAAGGAAGAAGAATTGGGTGGCAGTGGCTGCTAAGGATCTGCCACTATCCTCTTACGTTTGGGAATCCATTTACTGCAACCTGCAAGTACACTCCAGCTCTGGAGGGAGCAATGGTGATGGTTTCTAAAGCACACTCGGGACCAGGATTCCTGCAGGTGTGCACCGTGGGGATTAAAGCAGCGTTACCCCCTTCCCCACCCACAAACACACCCATCTACACAAACAAACAGGCCACTGCACTTGCACAAAGGAGCTTCTCCTGCCACCACTGCTGCACTTCATGCTCTGTTATCCAAGGAGCTATGGGTGCCAGAGTAACTGGGAGAGAAAGCCTAGCTCCTGCTGACTCTGGCTGAGATCAGCAGAGGGCTGTCAGGGCTGAGCAGCATGGCTGGGCACTGTAGGAGTGTGTCTAAACTTCTCCTGGCTTCCACGAGCTCTGCACACTGCTCCCAGAGCCAGCACGGGGGTGTCTGCACCGGTTACCCTGCTGGGCAGTGACACAACTGGGACACAGGAGTGCTGTGACTCTGGGATGCAGTGACCCACCGGGAAGCATGTGCACATGGAGTGAAACACACCCTGTTCTTGCTGCTGTGTTAAGACAGCTGGCTCCTGGCCTGTGTGGCCATGTGGGGAACACTCCCAAAGAGAGTACTCCCAAAGTTTGGTTGAGCTGTGCTTTGCTGCCTAGCTCAGAAGTCTGTGGACTGCTCTAAATGACATGTGAGCATTGTCCTGGTGTGCCATGGGGATTTTCAGCATGAGTGAGGGGATTGGGGTGAGAACAAGGAAGACTTTTCTATCACTGACATTCAGACTGTTTGGGGACACTAGATTTGCTTTTCTGCCCTGAGACTTCACAACTCCCTGACCTTTCAGCAGCCCAAAACACTACAAGAAAGTGACTGCTATCCTAGAGCTGCCCAGGTAGGGTATCCTTACACCTGCTTTCCCTGGCCCCCCGTTCTCCTCTCATCTCTGCTGCAAAGTGAGCCAGGCAGGTGGGTGGAAAAGTGACAGCTGGTGTTGTTCCAGTGCAGGTTAATGAATGTCTCCTCCTCTCCCCCCCACCTCCTCCTCCCTACCACCCCAGCACCCAGGCTCCTGGCTCCTATCAGCCCATCAGGCTCCCATTAACAAAGGCAGCCCTGGAGAGTTTGCATAGAGACCTGCTCTGCCTCTAATCTAGGTGGGCTAATCGCCTCCCTTGCCCAGCCTGCCTTCCCTGAGTCAATATTTGCTCTGAGCAAACACAGAGCTGTGACAGGTGTGCTGGGGAGAAGGCTCGCTGCCGCCAGCCCAGCCCTCTTGCCTGTCTCTGCTCAGTCACATCTCTCCGGCCCCCCGATCACCGGCCAGCCAGCGCTATTTTTATCAGGACTATAAAAGCCCCATCCAGCCAGCGTCACCCTCATTTTCTGCTTGTGAGCCAGCGGGGGAAGGAGAAGCCACTCACCTGACAGCTGCCAGCGTGTCACCGGAGCCAGGTGAGCTGCTATAGCCCAGCACACCTTGGCTAGGATCCTGCCTGCCTGGCTGGGAACAGAGTACTGGGCATGGAGAACATCCTGGGAGCCTTCCCGAGACAAGTACTGGGACTCTGGTCACACACCCAAACTCCCAGGAAGTAAGAGCATGGGCTCGGGGGACACCATCCAGCCTGTCCCCTTTCCTTAACTCTTCTCTGTCACCTGTATTTTCCAATCCTTTCTGTTCCTCTCCTCCATTGACTTTCTTCCTTCCTTTCTTCCTTCCTTCCTTTCTTCCCTGTTCTCCACCCTGGCATGCCAGTTAACCCACCCCTGCTCTGTTTGCCCTGTCTTTCCCAGGCAGCAGGTGTCAAGCATCCACTTTACAGACTTTACCCCCGGAGGAGCTGGTTCGGAGCAGCACGTGCAGCAAAGGACACCGTCTCCCAGCCTGGAAGGACCCAGCTCAGGAGGAAGGGTGCGGAAGGGGCTGCTGACAGCCCAAGGCAGAGCACCCCTCCAGCCCACACTACCCAAAGTCGGAGCATCTCTGCACTTGCCTGGCGTCGAGCCCCACGTGCAATACCTGACCTGAACGTTTTGTTCGTTCGGCTCGCGTTAGGCAGGTCCAGCCCATCGGCAAGCGCATGGCTGGCTCTCACAGCCGGCACCGCCGCACTCGGCTGCAGCCCGCGGAGGGAGCACACGCCTGCTTGCAACTCCTGCGTGCCAGGATGAACATCCAGTCCGTGTGCGGAGCAAAGAGCACAAGGGACATGCACAACACGCGATCTCACCCAAACACGCGCAACAGTGAATGGCCAGTGCACACAGATGGAGCAATCCACACACTGCATGCATGAACACCACGGGACTTCCACATGGCACTGTGGGACATGGGACCCAGGTGGCAGTGGAACACATGGCATTTCTGGCACTCGGCTTTGCAGGCTGTGACGTGCAGGACCCATGTCCATGTGCCCATGGCATGGCAGGCACATGTAACACACTGGGCACACTCATCCTGCCTGTGTGGCTGATTGCTGCTTGTAGCAGCCTGCTGGGGAAGGGCAGCCTGGCCCTGGCAGCACTGCAGAGCCATGGCAGGCACAGAGAGCCCTGGCACGGTGCTGGCCCAGGGTGGAGTTTGGCAAGCTCTGCCAAGCACCCAGGTAGGTCTCAATGGTCTGCTGGCACCGAGGGAGCTTTAACTGCTGACAGTGAAGCAGCAGAGAGGGAGGGCCGGAGCAGGCAGCAAGGAGCAGGGCAGAGGATGAGGAGTGTCACATCCTTTCTTGCCCCCCTCTGCCTTGATTTACTCCCAGGACCTGCACTTCCCAGCCCTTCCCGGACTGTCTGGCTGTTCAGGGCAGGTGTTTCCTGTTGTGCACCCTAAGCCTGCAGGCCAGGTGCCAGATCCTGCTGGTGGCAATCCCTCTGCCTATGCCTGCTGTGGAAGGGTATGTGGGGTGGTGCAGGCAAGCTGGTGGGTCTCTTCCAGGACAGCCCTGCTCACTGCCTGCCCTGCTCTCCAAGCACAAGTGCTTGACCTGGACTCCATTCTATGTCCTATCCCATCCCTCTCCCCCAGCAGCCAGAGAAGACACTCAGAGCCTGGGGCTGCTCCTAGCACCATGGTGGCTGCAGGGAGTCATGGAGAGCTAGGAGATGGGACAGCAGCAAACCTGCTTTCCTCCCACCTCAGGATATTTTTTGGGAATGGAAAGATTCCTCACCTCCCTACTGTCTATGCCTGGCTCTGCCTGCGATTTCTCTGTCAGCCCTGGGCTGCTTCTGCCCTGCCCTCGGGCACAGGCACTTCTGTAGCACAGGATCCAGTTCTGGTCCCATCATGCTCAGGGATGCTCTGAGTTTACAGGTGGATCCTGAGCCCATCTGCAGCCTCTCTGCAAACACCAAAAAATCTCAGCCCATCCACCCAGTGTGGATGGAGGAGAGGTTGGAGGTGAAGGAGCTCAGGAGTGTGCTAAGGGACAGCATGAGTCCTGCTGCTTTCCCTCACCCCCATGCAGCTATGCACAGGACAAAGCTCAGCAGCCCCGGTCCCAGAGCAGCAGAGTCCTGTCCCCTCCTTGGGGTGCCCCTGCAAGGGGCAGAGATGAGGCACCTGTTTGGGCAGATGCTTTGGGAATTTTCCATCAGGTAGGGGCCAAAATCAAAGAGCATCTCCAGGGTTGCCATGCTCCCTACATCCCTCCAGAGCTAAGTGTGCATCCTAGCCTGGGAACAGCCCCCAGACAATGCAGTGATTTGCCATCATTGTGGTCATGGGCCCCTTGGGGCTGTGTCTCCAGGCTCTGGGTCTCCTGCTACCAATCCTGGCAAAGTTGAAAAGCTGAGAAAGCACAACACATCCGCCGATATGCACAACCCTCTGCAGCTGCCCTGCTCAGGCTGGGATCAAACAGAACATGATTAATAACTCTGAGCAAAGCCAGACCCTGCTGTCCATGTGCTCCAGTCACTGCACGTGTGTCCCTGTGGGGGCAGAGCCTGGCGGAGATGGTATCTGGCAGAGCAAGGCTGTGGAAATGCGGCCATGCCGCCTCCGCTTTCGCTTGCTTGCTCTAGCACCTCTGGGCTGTCTTATGCCCCAGCTTAATTGCTCCCCTGCCACATTGCCAGCCTGCTCTCACTGCCCCTAGCTTAATTACCCCCCTGTCACATTGCCAGCCTGCTCTCACTTCCCCTAGCTTAATTGCCCCCCTGCCACATTGCCAGCCTCACTGCCCCACCTCTGCCAGCCCAGTGGCACTGGGAAGACATGAAACCCTTCAAAGGTGGGATGGCCCCAGAAGCCACATTGCCCTGAGGGCTGTGTTACCTGGGGAATAACTCTCTGGCAGGATTAGCACCCAAGGGTGAGCTTCTCCTCATGATAGGCAGAACCAGAGGTGTTAAACGCCCACTTTTACATGTCAGAGCCAGTGCTGGTACCAAGGGTACCAAGGATGGGATGGGATGGGGCACAGTGGGATATTGCTGTCTGTGGGTGCTGCTGTTTCCCAAACCCCAGGCTCTGCATGGCCAGCAGCACAGCTTTGGGGGCCTTGGGACCTGGGCTGGGGATTTACATGGCACAGTTCCGCACCAGGAGGATTTGGGATTTGCATGGAGAGGGCAGGGTGCAGGAGGAGCACTGGGGAGATGCAAGTGCCCAGGTTTGGATTTGCACATAGGTGTAGTTTCACACAGGTGTGTATGTGCATGCATGCCTGTGTATTTGCATAGGTGTTTCAATGTGTGTGCCCTCCCTGGCAGGCAGAGCAGAGCTGCTGCATCCCTGTCCTGTGTGTGTTCTCCTGCTGAGCTGAACGGGTGGTGCTGGCCATGCCCCTGCTGTGCTTGCTGCTCTGTTTCCTGGTGTGTGCAGCTGAAGGTGTGGGTGTGAGCAGAGGTGTGCACTGCTGCTGGCAGCCTCTGGGCTGCTCGTGTCCTGCCCAGCCCGGATGGGGTGTGCCATCCTGGGACAGGCACTGCTTTACTTCAGGATGTGGGAGAGGCAGCTGGTTGTCCTCAGCATGCCAGTGCCCTGGAGGGCACAGGGCTGTGTGGGCACCTCAGGGGCCAAGAACCAGGGTGGTGTGAACATCTCTAGATCTCAGCTGACCCCACTCAGCCTGTTTGGCACATCTCTGCTATGCCTGAAGGAGGTGCCCAGGCAGAGCAGGAGCTCCCTGCCCCTTGAAGTCAGTCTGTCCCAGCACCACTGTGGGTACCCAGACAGTTTGCACAAGGAGACAGGCTGCTTGTGTTGCTGGGGATGAGCTAATGTTGGGGGTCAGGGTGCTGCTCCAACCTGCTCCTGGCATGGCCAGACCTGGGGCAGGGAGCATAGGGACTGTCCTCGCTTGTGTTGGGGTCCTGCCCTCCCCTTGCCAGGCTCTAGCTTCAGATACTGTCACCAGGCAATGAATCCATCCCACACACCACCCTCAGCTGAAGACAATAAGAAGAGGCAGTCTTCAGTCTTATCCCACTCTGTCAGACAGGGTGGAGGGGAGGGGTGGGTCCCAGGCATGGATCTGCATTCTGCTGTGGTGAAACTACAGGAATTCTCCACAATCCAACCCATTCCTGGCCATGGGGAGTATCAGGCACAGCACAAGTACAGCCTGGCATCCTCCCCCCTGCACCCACAGGCCACTGGGGTGAGGGGACATGTTTTAAAATTGCCCCCAAAAAATGTCTTTGAACTCCCATTAGAGAAAGGGATAAGGGAGAGCCCTGATGAAGGATTCAAGATGCTGCGGGGAAAAACCCAGAGTTTATACTAGTCCTGCATCTTGGACTATATCAGCTCCATCCTCCCACGGGGCCTCCAGGGAAGGGGTGAGCAATGGGGCTCTTCTCTTCCCAGGTGGTGGCTCTGGGAAGTGCGTGGGCAGCCTGCCCAGGGGATGGACACTGAGCAGGTTGCCAGGGCTGCTGCTTCTGGCCCAGCTATTGCTGGCTTTAGGAGCCCTGAGGCAGGATGTCCTGTTCCTGTGGCGGCATCTGGCTCAGCCCCCGCCTGTGCTGATCCTCAGAGCAGCTGGAGGAGGGGACCTGCTACTGCCACTGCCACCTTTTCATCTGCCTCCTGCGTGAGCACTACCCAGGCTTGGGGTGCCCGCCACTACAGATGTGGCCAACAGGGCAGTGGAGCAGCACTGGGGCAGAGTGAGACCTTGAGCCAGGTGCCAGCTGAGCTGGTATCCCCTGGCTCTGAGGCTGCCAGGGGCTGCCAGCCTTAATCTTGCACTCTGCACCTCCATGACAACACCCTAGTTGCTTTAGGTAAAGCTGGCATCTGGGAAGCTGTGCTTACCCTGTGGTATCCCTCCAAATCTGACACAATGTACTGAAGGAGATGCAGGGGCAGCTGCATCCAGGCCAGGCTGGGTGTGGGTTGGAATGTGCTCCCTTGTCTCCATCACCACAGCTCTGGGACTGGTCTGCACTGGGGACTCTGTGAGGACCAGCAAGCTTCACCAGGACACTGAAGATACGGGGTGCCCTGGAGGTGCCAGGCTGAGGTCACCTGTGGTAACAAACATGAGGTCACAGTTGCTGGTACCAGCAGGCTCCCTTCAGGTCAGGATCTAGACCAGAGGACCAGATACTCTCTCCTTTGCCCCAGTGCCCGGCATCCCCAGCTGGGTAGGGTGTGACAGAGGGGACACCTCAGGCTGAAAGGGACATGCCACCCTGGGTTCCCTCTTGGAGCAGTCTGGCTTGGTTTTGTGCTGCTGTCAGTTCCCTACCAGGGCTGGGCCAACCTGGGGAGACAGCCTTTGCCACCTGCTCACACCCAGGCTGTAATCCACAGGCAGGAGGTAAGCAGCTGGCGGAGCCTCCCTGACCTTCAGGTGGGATTAGTCCCCATGGGAACAGTGGGGAGCAGGCAGGTGAGGCCACAGCTCCCCTGGCAATCCGTGGGGACTGAGCAAGGCTGGCAGAGTTGGGGACTGAGCACACCCCCATGCTGGGGGCAGCCAGAGTCAGATCATGAATGGGTGGCACAGGGTGAACCTGGGAGTATCCGTGTCTTGGTGGGTTGTTGCAGGTGCACCTCCAGAGCTCTGGGTGCCACAGGGCAGAGTGGGCAGCCACAGTCCCACAAGGAGGGGGTGAGCAGCACCCCTGGGGTGGCCATGGTGCCAGTGGCATGGAACAGCTGGCAGCCCACGGTGTGCGTGTGCACCTGCGTGGGAGCTAATCCCAGCAACATCTGCCAGGCTCTTTGTGATCCCAGGAGTTTCTGGCCGCAGGGATGGGATGGCTGCGTGCATGCCCCATGCGTGTGGGGCAGATGGCATGTGCCAGGGCTCCCTGTGCAAGGCAGTACCTGTGTGAGGAGGCTTCTGTGGCAGATGTGTGCCTGTACACATATGGCTCATGTGGCCAGCAAAGCTTCTGGAGGGGACAAGTGGCACTGGGGATCCCAGCAACCCTCTTGGCTCTGGAATCCAGGATCCAGCAGGTGGAAGTAGGGGTTTTGGCTGGGATTAACCAATGCTGGTATGGCCATGTTCAGAGCAACCCTGAAACCCAGGTGACTGGAGAGAGAAGGAAGGTGTTTGTATCCTTATCAAGGAGGATGATTTCCCACAGAAATGAGGCTAGAGGAGAAAGCGGAGGAAAAAGGGAGCAGTGGGGCTGTGTGGGGGCAATGACATTACACCCCTGATCTAATCAGCCAGACCCTGCAAATAAAAGCCACCTGTTTTGGCCCTGACAGCAGGAAGCCATCCCTAGAACAAACAGAGCACCAGGCAACTGGGAGAAAGACAAACAGGGGCCGGCACCAGCTCCATCTGCTCCTGTTCGGCCCAGCCCCCAAACCTCCAGCCCCCTGAAGTGGCGGTCCAGCCCCCAGTAGGGCTGGGGAGAAGGAGAGAGCAGCTAGAGGTCCTTGCAGGGTGTGACCAGGGCTCAGCCCATGGTGTCAGCCAGATGGACCACACACAGCTGTGCTGCCTTGGTCAGCTAGCCCAGATATTCATAACATCAATGGGTACAATTGTGTATTGCCACAGACATGGCATCAGCATCAGGATTCCTGGGCAGCACCTGCCTCACCTCTCTTGTGGCTGCCTTTCAGCCTGCTGGGCTCCCCCAGCTGTGCACTGTCCTGGACCACTGCCTGCACAAGGCACGGGGTACAACCCCATGGTTGGCATGGTCTGGGCTTGGCATGGAGCACTTGGGTGACCTTGTGTTCCCACCGTGCCCCCAGGCTGCCGGCTGCTGCGCTGTGCCCAGTGGCACTGAGAAACATGATCTGTTTTTCTAGTGCAGGGAACAAGCTGAGCTGGAAGCTACGAGGGGCCCTTATTAAATTAGCCTATGCAGGAGGCCCTGGGCGAGTGCTAACCAGCTCCCACAGCCAGTATTAGCAGCTGCCCTTGAGCAGAGTCACTGCCCACCCCCACACCAGCCTCCCTGTGCCCCTGCCCCCAGTTGGGCAGGTGTGGCTGGGGGCTTCCAGGTGACCTAGCCAGGGAAATGCTGGCTGGTGACAGAGACTGCCTGGACATGGCCCAGGGAGGACAGGCTGCATCAGCATTCTGGGATGCAGTAGGGGAGGGCTCCTCATGAGTGACCCCACTGATCCACTGTGCCCTGATGTGGCTGTGGCTCCCATGTGGCTGCCCTGAACGTACCAAGCAGGAGGTGAAGCACATCCCAGTGAATACGACATGCTGAGGAACAAGGGAGGGGCACAATCTGCATCTGGGTTTCTCCCCTGCACCATTTGCCTTCCAGTGTTTTTATCCAAACTGTTGCATGGGGATGACTGAACAGCTTACATGGTCCTCATGGTACACCACCAGTGCACCACAGATCCTGTAGCACACCATCCAGTGCCCCACACAGTCCACATGCACATCCTATAACAGCTTGCAGCATCCTATGTATTGTGGTGCCTCACGTACTGGGGCTCTGTAATACACCCCACAGTGCCTGGCACCTCAGAGTCCCCAATTGCCCTCATGCCTCAAGGACCCCAAACTAACCAGTGCCCCACACCTCTGTTCAGGCAAGGGGTGGCAGCACCGTGGGGGGACCCTGCAGTGCACTAGCTCTGCATCTTGCCTCACCTTCGCCAAGGTGATGGCTTCCCTAAATGCTGCCCAGACCTGTCTCCCAGCATTTTGAGAGATGTCCCCAGGCTGCCAGGCTGCCCTGGGGTGCTCTTCCTTATCCAGGGAGCATCCTTATTCTTCCCTCCACCTTCTGCTTCCCCAGACAGCTTCAAGAGGGTCTCCCCTTCCCTCCTAGGAGCACTTCAGGCAACGCAAGCCTCCCCAGAGCCTGTCCCCTGCCAAGGGCTACTAGTGTCCCTGAGCTGGAGCCTGCTCCAACCGCTGCCGGGCTGCACCCTCTGCTGGGACCCGCAGGCATCGGCGCGGATTCGCACTGAGCCTCGGAGCTGTCGAGCAGTGGGGAGGACGCGAAGAGGACCCCCGAGTCCTGCCCCCAGCCTATCCTTGCTGTCACCCCACAGTCCCCGATTCTTGTTGATGCCAGGTGTACTAACACCACCCCCAGCTTCTCACACTGCATTCTCCATAACCAACAATGTCCGAGTCTCTTGTGATGTTGACCCCATGCCCAGGACCCCCAGAAGGGATGGAGTTTTCCTAGGAAGGTTTGAGGTGCTATGGTCCAGCCCTTGCGCAGTGGCCAGCGTGGCACCTGCCCAGCTGAAGGTGGGGAGTGCCCGGCCTCACCACAGACCACACAGGGATGCTGCAAGAAGCACCCAGCTGCCTAGACACCCAGGATTTCACAGCTCAACAGGGCACTCTTCCTCCTTTCCAGCCTGTGTTGGCCTCATCCATCCCAGGTCCTGGTAGGAGACACTGGGGATAGCTGCATGGCATGGTGCAGGTCCAGGCAGGGCTGGTCCTCCTGTCCAGGTGAAGGACACAGCTCTGTCCCAAAGCTAGTCCCCTCCCATTGTGCATAGTGTCCCTTGCCCGAGCAGGAGGTGAGTGGGAGCACAGGGAGCTCTTTGTCAAGCCAGGGGAAATGCTCAGGGCATTATAAGGGTGTAACTGGGGTCCATTAGCGCCCAGCCTGCAGCCAAGACAGGAACCCCTGCAGGGCCTGGCTGGAAAAGGAACCCACGGTGGTAGAGCCTCACATGGAGGGGCAGAAGCAGCCCCAGATAAGCCCGGTGTTCCAGCGTGAGGACATCAGTGCCCCTCAGCTCCCAGATGGTAAATCCCCACTTCACCCTGGCACCTCCTTCCCACAAGCCTCAACCCTGGCAAAGGCTGCGGGTGCCCTGGGAAAGGCTGGGTCTCTAATCCCTGGGCCAAGCGGGGACATTGTCCGGGGGCAGAAAGGAAAGCGGTGCGTCAGGCCCTTTGCCCATTGTGCCCTGAGCCCCTGCGCAAACACAGCCCAGCACTTTCATTGTCAGCCTCGCTGGGCGCGGGGGGGCCGCTCTCGCCACACTGCCTAAGTGGAATGGACAGCCGGAGTCTGGGGTGGGTGAGCAGCCCGTCCCCCCCATCCCCTGCCTGCTGACACAGCGCCCTGACCGCCTGCACCATCGGCACTTCAGCGCCCGCCTATAAAGGGCGAGGGGAAAAGCCGGCGCCGGCACCGCCACCTTCGCCTCTGTGCCCTGCCCTCCGACCAAGTAAGTACCAGGCTGTGAGCCCCCAAGACCCCACTGCACAGGCGCTGCCCCGCTCCCTTCACCCCCACACCAAGCCCCCCACCCAACGCTCACCCTGGGGAAGGGCGAGTGGCGGGGTGCTGTGTGGCACAGTGGGGGTGCCCTGTGCGGGCAGGAGGGACCCTGGCAGCAGGGACGGAAGAGCCGGGCTGCTCCACCCCAGGGCTACACTCGCACCCGCATCTGAGCTGCGGTCACCACCGCCTCCAGCAGTGGGTACAGTGCCACCGCACCAAACCAGCTCCGGGAGCCATCGAAGGGAGCTTGGGAGAAGAAAAACTGAGGCGGTCCTGGGTACATCACATGGAGAGATGGGGCATTGCAAATTCCTCCTGCAACTTGGGGTTCACTGGACAGAGATCCCCCAGCCCTGAAGGAAAGGGAATGGGAAATGTGCCCATGCCAGCCTGGGAGGGCAAGGGGCCAGTGGCACGGGATATGTGAGGGCAGCACCACCAGCATCCCAGGCTCAGCAGCAGGCAGTAGGGTGGCTGGGGGCTGATGGTGGGCACCTGCCCTGGGGTGATACGTGGGGCTCTGCCGGCAGCCGAGCGACCCGTATGACCAGCAGCGAAGCCATGGACACCCTGGGGCAGTACAAGATCACGGTGTGGGAGGAGGAGAACTTCCAGGGCAAGCGCTGCGAATTCCTCATGGAGTGCCCCAGCATCATGGAGCGCGGCTTCCGCAAGATCCGCTCCATCAAGGTGGAGTCTGGCCCGTAAGTGCCCCGCCAGCCCCGCGGCCCCTTGGCACACCCCACTCCAGCAAACCCACTGCTCCCAAGGGACTGTTGGGAGATGCTAGGGAGCCAGAACACTCAAGTTCTTCCTCAGTTCTGACACAGTGATCTCCCTTCTTGTGCTTTTCCTGTTTTCCCATCTGCTAATCAGAGAGACCTTACCAAGGCAAGGCATAAGTTGGAGGCAATGATGTGGCTCTGAGGAGAGGGATCCCACTTTCAAAAGGGACATTTGCTGCTAGCAAGGACCCCAACATCTGTGACAGACCCATAACCTGCAGGAATGTCTCTGTCCCCTGACCAGGAAGGAGAAGCTGACCCCTGACTGATCCTGGGGACTGTGTCACACATTCCTGAGGGTTTTCCTCCTCTTTCTTCCAGCTGGGTAGGCTTTGAGTACCCTGAATACCAGGGACAGCAGTTTATCCTGGAGAAGGGTGACTATCCCCGGTGGGAGGCCTGGAGCGGGAACAGTGGCTACCGGACCGAGCACCTCCTCTCCTTCCGGCCTGTCAAATGCGCAGTGAGTTACTGGGACACCACAGAGGGAGGGCTCAGGGCAGGCAGAGCCGCCTCCAGGTAGCCCAGCATGGAGGCTATGAGGGACACACTGGAGGATGACTTACATGGGGCATGGGATGGAGGGGTGAGGTGTACACAGAGGTACGTGTGAAGTGGAGGAGTAGCTGCACCCACCAGCTCCCACCTCCCTGCAAAGATCCTGGGAGGCTTTTTAGGTCTAAAATTTACCCTGAACCACAATTCCAGCTCCTTCTGCTTTGTGTGTTGGAGAGCCGCCTCCCAGGCTGGGGTTCCAAGGCCTTGTCCCCCCGAGGCCCTGATTCCTGGGGATGGGAGGAACAGAGAGGAGCTGGGATGCTCGGACTGCAGGGTCCGTCCCCCTCCCACTCAGGGTATCTGAGGCGTGGCCAGGCAGACGCGGCTCTATCGCTCCATCTGCAGAGACACTGGTGCTCGCAGCAGCGGCACGTCTGCGCCTCCGAGCGGGGGGTCCCCCCCCAACTTTTAATAATCACCAGGCAGATATGTTCAGGCTTTAATAAAGGGGATGCGATAAGATCACTCCTTACTGGCAGGATTGCTCCTCGGTGCAGATAGATGCATGTGGGGGCTGGGCACGGGGGACAGTGCTGCATCACTCAGTGTCCCAACCATTAACCCCTCCATGTCCAGCACCCAGAAAGGCCCCACTGAGCTGAGGGAACCTCTCTCACCATCCTGTCTTGCCCTGAACCCTCCTGCAACCTTGGGGAGTGTGATGATGCTGAGGGCAGCAGTCCACGTGGGTCCAGAGGTTGTAGCCACTAACTCTCACTGACAGCTGTGCATTGGGACCACAGGGACATGAGAGCAGCATCCTCGGGGCAGTTTGGGGTGTTTCAGTAAGGGGTGCTGGGTTGAAGGACATCCCCATGCATTGCACCAAAGCTGCTCACAATCCCAGGCCTCTGGAAGTGCTGCCTTGGTGTGTGTCACACTGATGCCACATCCCCTATCCTGGGCAAGCCAACCCACTTCTGCTGACCTCCAGTTCTCTCTCTCTGCAGAACCACAATGACAGCAAAGTCATCCTTTACGAGGCTGAGAACTTCCAGGGTCACAAGTTTGAACTGAGTGACGACTATCCCTCGCTGCAGGCCATGGGCTGGGGCAACAAGGAGGTGGCATCCATCAAAGTGAACGCCGGAGCGTGAGTGTGGCAGGGACTGAGGGTGCCAGGAGCAGAGGTTCAGCAAGCACCTCCTTGCATAAAACACCTGCATAAACCCCAGGACATGAAAGGGGGCCCCCCTCAAAAAAGGGATGTTTCCTGCTACCTTGTCCTTGAAAATACAAGCCATTGGGTATTTTTTGTCCCTCTCCTCCCAGAACAAGCAGAGGGATGGGATGGGATGGGATGGGATGGGATGGGATGGGATGGGATGGGATGGGATGATTGGGCTTGGGGCTCTGAGCCAAGGGTCTGCATGCAGGTGGGTGGCATACCAGTACCCAGGATACAGGGGCTACCAGTACGTGCTGGAGCGGGACAGACAGAACGGCGAGTTCAAGAAGTACAATGAATACAGCAGCCAGGCCCACACCAACCAGATCCAATCCATCCGCCGCGTCCAGCACTGAACAGGGGCAGGGCTGTGTGCCCTGCAGCCTCCAGGCTGCTGTGCAATAGACCTCTATCCGGTAGCAAATAAAGGCATTTGTCAAAAAAGGAGTGCTCCTGCCTCTGCTCTGCTCCTCAGGGGGCTGCTGGGAGGACCCTCTGTGGGGTGGAAGGTGAGGTTTCCCTGTCTCCAGGCAGTTTTGGGCTCATGGACAGCTCCCCCCTGGGCTGAGCCCTCTGCACCCCACCTCTCATCCATGCACAGTTCCACTGCTGTGATGCTTTGGCTGGGAAAATGGGAACTTACTGGGCAAAGAAAGTGCTGGAGGTAGGAGGGGACATCCAAGAGAGTTGTGCCCTGGGAAGAGGCATCCAGCAGAGTTGTGCCCTGGGCTCTCCTCCCAGGATCAATGCCATGGAAACTGATTGCTACAAAGTCTGCGAATTCAAGGCCCCCTTCCTCTGCACCCCTCTAGAAGAGAGAAAGGGGCCCCTGCCTCCTGTGGGCCTGGGAAGGAGGAAGAACATAGGGGTCATCTGGGGCAGGACGGGACACTGACAACAAATGGGGCAGCCACAGTTGTGTCAGGTTCGGGGGCAGTGGCACAGAGGGGCTGGGGGGGAGGTGGATTGTGCAGGGCTCAGGGGAAGGAGGTCTGAGGGTAGTGTTCCACAGGTGGTAGGGGGCTTGGCTTGATGCTCACAGGTGTGTGTGTCCTCCTCCAGCCTTGCCACGCCAGCATATCCGTGCCAGTATCCGGCTCCGGGACACCGGGAGCCCCACCCAGCCTCCTCCTCCTCCTCCTGCAGCACCCTTTCCCAGCCTCTTCCTCCTCTTCCATCTGGCTCCAGCACCCTGAACCCTCCTGGCGTGCAGGCTACCCATCCCGAGGTGCTCCCTGCACCCAGGACATCACTTCCTCCTCCTCTCCTCCTCCTTGTCTTCTATCCTGCTCTGGCACTCCAAAGCCCTCCCGGGGCACAGGCTTTTGGTCCCGAGGTGCTCCTCACACCCAGGACATGGATGCATGGTGGAACAGTTTTGAGTGCCTGAGATGCCTGGGTTCCCTGATGCGCACCCTGCTAAAAGCATGCTTGGCCCTGAGACACAGAGTGTCCCAGAAGGCTGCTGGGAGACTGGGCTGGGGGTCAGTCTGTGCATACCCCTCACCCAGTAGTGTGCAGAGACCCCATCCCTGGTGTGTGTGTTGGCACGTGCATCAGAGAGTGTGTGTGTGTCTGTGTGTCTGTGTCTGTGTCTGTGTGTGTGTGTGTGTGTCTGTGTCTGTGTGTGTGTGTGTGTGAGAGCTGCACACGACTGAGCACACAAGTGTATCCCTGCATGCCCCCTCTCCTCTCCAGCCCCAGTGTTGCTGTGCAGAAGACTCAGCTCCTGTGTATCCCCGTCCCACATGGCATCCCGGCTGCAGAGTGCCCCCCAGCCCTCCCCTGTGTCCTCCGTGTCCCCACTGGCCCCACCCCACCACGGCCCCACGGCCTCTCCCCCAGCACAAACACATTCCGGCACACCTGGCCAGGTGCAGTCAGCCCAGGGCCACGTCAGCTCGGCTCCGCTCCACAACGCCGGCTCACAGGTGAAGCTTTCCCGGGCACCTGCACATAGGGCTGTGATGGGGGGGTAGTGGTGGGCTGTGGGGGTCATTGCAAAGTCTGGAGTCCTTATTGCTCCACCTGGGGTGGGACGAGAGCACTGGAGTGGGGGGTGGGGGGCAGACTGCCTCTTGCAGCCAGAGGGACCTGCAGCTGCTACCAGCTGGGTGTTCCACGTGTCCGGGCTCTGTCCCCAGAGTAGCCCCACAGGCCTGAAACCTCATCTCCTAGATCCCCCTCAGACCCATGGCCCAGTCCCTTGTTCCCCCATGGACATGGGTCCCTGTTTCCTGGATTTCTTATACACCTTGCCTTCCTCATCCTCTGGGTCTGCCCCAGGTCCCCCATGAACCTGGGATCACATCACTCAGGTCCCCAGAGCTCCACATGGACAGAGGACTTGCCAGCTCTTAGGATTTGACACTCCCTGCCCTTCTGCACACCTCTGACCCCAGACCACTCAAAGACCCCAGTCCCCTCACATCCTACTTTAAGCCCCCCACCTACTGGCTTTCCCAGGGACCCAGGTGTCTCCATCCCCAGTGCCCTCCAAAACACCCCCTTCTGCAGCTCCTGCAGCCTTTTCTGAGCCTGATCCCTGCTGCACCCCCACCCTTCCCCACTCTGGGCTGATGCAATGTCCCCCAGCGCAGACCCCCTCCATGCCCTCCACCATGCAGGTTTGCTGCAGGGGTATCATGGTCACCCAGGCTGCCAGAAAAGGACAGGTTGGTGGGTCTGGCACAGTCCCCACCTCACCCCGCTGTCTCCGGGGCTTGTTTTCTGTTGCCTGCGGTTTGTTTCAGTCACTCAGGCAGCGAAAGCAAGTCTGGGAGGCTGCGGAGCCACTGCTGGGAGAGCTGCACTTTGGGGGGCTGGGGAGGAGAGGGATGCAGGGGGCAGCCAGGGCTTCTGGGCTGAACAGAGCTGGACACCCCACTGAGAGGTTCAGGGGAGCTCAGGGGACAAGTTGGGGGAAGAGGAACTTTTTAAGGGCTGTTACCTCCAAACAGGATTGGTGGGGAATTGCTGGAGGAATATAATGATCTCTGCTCATGTCTCCCCTTGCCAGCATCTGCTCTTTGTCTGTGATGGAGATGGGCAGCAGAGGTGGAGCACCTGGAGCAGAGGTGGAGCTCAGTAACCAAGGGACCCCCTGTTTCCTAAACACTTTGGACACCCCCTGCCAGGAGGAGACACCAGCTCTTTTGGGCTGTGCCACCTCGATTGAGCATTGCTCCCCTTGGGCTGCAGCTTCTTATGCAGGGCAGGCACATTTTGGCTGCAATATAAATAATAACTGTGAGTCTGGCATGGCTGTATCCTGATTTCCATTAGGTTCGTATCTTGCAATGACCACTTTCCAGAAAGGCAGCTAAATCCAGCATAAGAGCTCATCCTTTTGCCAGACATCAGGGAAACACTACAGAAGTTGTAAGCTTGGCTGTACAGCGCTGGACTCATGGAGTAGAACTGGTGACAGCTGCTGGCACCCTGCCTGGCTGCCTCAAGCTGTAGGATCCTGTGGAGGGTCCACTCCTGACCTGGGGGACAGAGACTCTGACAGCACCCCACAAGTGCATATAGTAGCTGGAGCCATGGGTGACAGGGAAAAACCTGGCCAGATGTGTCTTTTTGGAGCTGGTATCACCTTTCTCCATCATAAGTTTCTCCATGAAATGTCCTCCTCTCTTCAGAATGTACCCAGCGCTGCCCAGGACAAGCAGATGAAGATGGGACCATCCTGGTTTGTGTGGGTGTTGGGGGTTACCCCGCTGCTACAGATCCTAATAAAGATGTGCAGCAGGTTGGGACAGGGCTGGGTGCCGTGGGATGGTCACAGGCTTAACTGTCCCTGGGGCAGGGACTGTGCAGAGGAGCACAGAGGAGCCAGAGAGGTGGCAGAGCTGTGGGATGACCTGGTGCCACCAACTGCTGGAGATGCACCTACCCACCCCAAAACTCTGGGCATTGCAAAGGAACCCCATGACCATTGTCCTGGAGGTGGAGGGACCTGGTGGGGACTCACCTGGCCCACCCCAGGGCTCTGTGAACTCCAAGGAGACCCCAGGACTGTGCTGATGATGCTGGAGCTGGGGAAGGGGCAGGCACGGACCCCCGTGGCCAGCAGCGCTGTGGCTCGGCGAGCCAGACGCCAGGGGGACAGTGCCGGTGCCGATGCCGTGCAGCGAGATGCCGGGGTCCGAGGCGATGCTGCCCGATCGGCGGGTCAGGAAGCGAGATCCTGGTGGGAGGCCGGGCCCGGGCAGTCTCCAGGCAGTGTCCGGGCCCGCTCCCAGCTGGGATGTCAGCGCCGTGTTTGCGAAGAGTTAAGGAGGCGGAAGAGGCAGGAAGCGGCCCGAACCGCTCTCCATAGAAACCCACGGCCGTGATTAAAGTCTGATGCGGGCCCGATAGCGGGGGGAGGGAGGGGGGGGCAGCGCCCGCTTTAATTNNNNTGCCCTCACAGCTTTCCACACCTGCACACTTACTTCCCATCCTTCATCCACCCACCGTCACCCTGTCCTTCCATTTTTCCATCCACCCTTCTTTTCTTCCANCTACCAGCCAGCCCCTCCATCCACCCAACGTCCCTTCCATCAGCCTGTTTTTCCATCATCTTATCTATTACCTGCCCTTCCATCCATCGATCTCTTGCACTTTCTTTCCTCCATCTACCCACTCACCATCGTCTCTTGTCCTTCCATCCATTCACCCATTTCCTTCCTTCCTTCTATCCATCTACCCATTTATCTCTCCTTTCCACAGCGGTCCACTCCCCAAATGCCGACAGACATCCTTGCTTCCACCCGCCGCTCCTGTCACCCATCCTGCCACCCACCCGCCTCCTCTCCCTCTCCCACTGCCCCACAGCTCTCTCCCTCACTCCCTTTCTCCTCCCTACCCCAGCCCACGGGAATCTTCTATTCCTATTTAAAAGCTTCCCCGGCTGGGTCGGAAATCGGATTTCCTTTTTCCTGGACGCGTTTCCTGGCTTCGCCGCAGCGGCGGGGCAGGCAAGGGGGAGCGGCCGGGGGCTGCGGGGACGCTGCCCGCGGGTGGGCGCTGGGGGGTCGCGGTCCCGCCTGGCTCCAGCCCTCCCTCCACCCCACCCGCATCCCCGTTTCCCCCCAGATCCAGTCGGGGAAACTTTGTTCAAAGACGGGAAGAGCCAGGCGTGGGGGTCTCTCAGCCCCGGCGTGCAGAAAGGTAAGAGCATCGCTGCCCCTTCCCCTGGACAGGCCCCGCTCCCCTCGGCCGGCACGGAGAGGGGACCCCGGGGCACTCGCATTCTCTCCCGCCCAGCAGCCACCGGAGACCCTTTCCCGTCCTTTGCCGGGCACTGCCCATGCAGGACGCGGCCACCGCGGAGCCCCCGTTCCCTGCTGCTGCGAGTGCCTCCGGCTGGGAGCATCCTGCCGCCAATTCCCACGGGGACAGCGGCGAACCCCGACGGTCGGAAGCTCCCGTCCGTGGCATCAGAGAGGAGCGGGGTATTCATCCCCCCGAGCCCCGCAGCGGGGAGAGTGCAGGGTCCTAACTCCGGTGTCCCAGGAGCTCCGGGACATCCGACGGGAGGGAGCTGCCAGCCATCCCGGGAGTGGGGCGGGCTAATCCGGGCTCGGGAGATCCGTTCCTGCGAGTGGAGAGGAGAGTTGAGACATCATTCGTGAGAGAGCTGCCAGTGAAGTACTGGCGCTCGGACAGGGCTCAGAAGTGATGTGTCCCCGGGAACCGGAGCCATCCATCCGGAACAACCCGCGCAGGGGTCACGGGCATCGGCCAGCGCTGGCCAGGAAGCAGCCTGGAGCCTGCTTGGGAGTGCGGCAGCACTGAGCGTCGCGGGGCCAGCACTGTAGTGTTTGGGCCGTGTAGCTTGCCTGTTTGCCAGGAGGCACGGAGCAGGAGTGCTCTGAGCAGGAAAAATGGAGCCCTGGTTTAGTGATGGGAGGGGGAGAAAAGATGGAACTGGGGGAACCTTTTGCCTCTACACTGCAGACTCTGCCCAGCCATACTCTAAACACTGTGCTGCAGTGAGAAGAATCTTTTTGGATGCCTGGATATTTCCTTAGGGAGCTCTCAGGTGCATTACCGTGGCACCCTGCAGCAGGCAGGATTGAGCCTCACCACCTCACCCAGATGCACCCCGCAACAGCCCCCTGACCTCCTTGCATGGGGTGGAACACCCGCGGGTGGGAGATAGCTGGAAGCCAGTGTGGGGCTGTGGTGATGGAGAAGAGGCAAGGGCTGTAGATGCACCTTAATGAGGAGAGATCCCCCACCTTGGTCCTAGGATGAGGAATTAGGAAATACAACACCTTGGAAAGACCTGGGCTCAACTGCCTGGATCAGGATGTCTGAGTGGGTTTTGGTGGAATGGGCGTGGATGGGGAATAGCTGTTCCCTGCTTCTTCTAAAGCAAGATACAGGGAGCACCAGATAAAATAGATGGGTCTAAAACAAGCAGAACAAGATGGGTTTTTTTGTGGGAAATGTATCAGAGCTGTAGGACTTCTTGTTGCTGAGGTCATGGGTGCTAAACCCCTGTATAGGATCCAAGCACCTTTAGAAAAAATAATGTTAGAAGAGCACAGGGATAACTGCAAAGGCACATCCTCTGCTCTGGAAAGAGACTGTGCTGCAAGGACTGGCACCAGGAGCAGGGATATGCAGGGGATGCTGCTCAGAGGAGGCAGAGTGGAGTGTCTAGAAAGTGCAGGGCTGCTCTGCAGCATGGCCAGGTCTCAGCAGTAGGACTCCTACTTGCCCAAAGGTCCAGATTCCCTCTCCTCTCATGACAGCTGGCCAGACTCGATGGAGCATGTCCTTGTGCCTCACCATGGGCATGTCGAGGTGTGCCAGGCTCCAGTGTGTGCACAGCCTGGCACAGGGGCACCCACCGAGGATACTCCTTGGTGCAAGCTGCAGATGCAGTGGCCATGGCTCAGGAAGGACATTTTTCCTCCAGAAATAAGGAACATAATCGATGCCTGATTCAAAGCCACATGCTTTGTCCTCATCTCTCCCTCCCCTACACCTCCCTGTGTCTCTCTGTGGTGTAGTTCAAATCAGTGTTACACCCTGACTTGACTGTGGAGACAACTGTGCAGGGCACAGTGTCCCTAGAGCAGGGGCTGTGAGACCAGCCCAGTTTCAAGCAGACATGGCAGTGGGGAATATTTGTGTTGGGATAGATCTGGGTTCTGCCAAGATATGTCCTTCTTGGGGCTGCCGATAAAAGAACAAGGCCACGTCCTCCCACGAAAACAAACAAGCAGGTATTCATCTTCAGTGGTGCGTGAATGTGGGTGGGAGGGATGGGAGACGCTGCATGCAGACCCACTGCAAACTGTGTTGACCTCTGAGCACTCCTACTCCATCTCAAGGTGCAGGGGCATCTTCTCCTCGTATCTGGGGGTGTAGGATGGGGTTGGAATGTTGCAAAGGAGACATACCCTTGTTACCATTTTATGTGTCTCTAAAGCAGGGAAGATGCAATGAGGTACAGCCAAAACCTGGGTGGGGGAGAGGGCAGCATAACAGTGGGTTGGGGGATTGGGGCACATCCTGTCCCTCACCTTGTGCCCTGGGAGGGAGTTTTAACCTCTCTGGGGCCCGGCCTTGCAGGCAGCGGGCAGATCCAACTGTGGCAGTTCTTGCTGGAGCTGCTTTCGGACCGGGCCAACCTGAACTGCATCGCCTGGGAAGGCACAAACGGGGAGTTCAAGCTGATCGACCCTGACGAGGTGGCGCGGCGCTGGGGTGAGCGGAAGAGCAAACCCAACATGAATTACGACAAGCTGAGCCGGGCACTGCGCTACTACTACGACAAGAACATCATGACCAAGGTCCATGGCAAGCGCTACGCCTACAAGTTCGACTTCCACGGGCTGGCACAGGTGTGCCAGCCAACCACCCCCGATCACACTCTCTACAAATTTCAGGGCAACCTGGCACCACTGCCCTTCTCGGGCATCTCCAAACTCAACCTCATGACCTCGGGAGTGACACCGGCTGGCTTCTCCTACTGGCCTGGCTCCAGCCCGTCCCTCTACCCTGGGCATGGGCTCCAGCCCTCAGCCTCATTCAGTGCCATGGCAGCCTCCCACCTCAACAACATGAACAACCATTACCATTAGAGGCTCAGTTGTGCCAAGTGGATGCTCCATGTCCCTGGCAGCACGGGGCTGGGGATTTGAGAAGCTCAGCGGGGAGGGATGGGGGATGGGATTGTGCCCTGCTCTCACTTGCCCCCTGTTATGTTTGATGTGGTGTGGGGGATGGGGGGTGCTTGCAGGATAGCTGGGTTGGTTCTCTGATGTGGGTGGCTGGAGGAGGGAAGCCATCTAAATTTAAGATGAGGAAGCATCCATGATCCTGGGAACAGATGTGGATACCTAAAGCAGGGTGTGAATGGAAGGAAAAACCATGGGCTCCTCTCCTGGCAGGGACATTGCCCCACCTTTCCTTTGCAATGTGCTGCCCACACCATGAATGTCCTTAGCTCTGCCTCCAGCCTGTGCCTGCCCTCCCCATTCCCTGCAGAGGGGAGTCAGGAGCTGGGGCCCCAGGGCAGCTGTGTCCATGAATGAGGGTCCCACTGAGCAGGGACAAGGAACGGGGACGTTCCTTGACCACTTGGTCTCCTCACCTTTTTCTCCAAAGGCTTCCTTTCCTCCATCCCTCCTATACCTGCTGCCTGAAGGCAGCTTCCTTCAGACCTCAGGAGGAGCCTTGGTCTGGAGAGCAGATGCTTTCTATGGGTTCACTCATACCCAGGGCAGGGCTCTGGGGTTGGAGGTGCCAGGGACAAGTGTGGTGCTCACTGCCAGTCCTCAGGGCAAGGCCACAGCCCGGAGGAAGCATAGCCTGGTCTCTGCCACTCTGCCCTCTCCCCAGTACCCAAGGATCACACCACAGACAGTCCCTGACACCCTGCACATGATCCCGTGTCCTGCTCATCACTTCCAAGATGAATGTTCCAGTTTTACTCCAGCTTTAGCCCCTCACATGCAGGGCTTGGTGGGACACCCTCCATAGGTGGGAATATCCCCAGGGACAAGGCAGTGTGGGTGGTGGAGCAGAAGAAGGGATGACAGCAGGACTGGGAGTCCCGGGCAACAAGGGGCAGCCCTGGGTCTCTGCCCCTGGGTTCAAGGAGCTGCCCCCATCCTCTGGAGCAGGACTTTGGCCCAGTGGATGCAGAAGAGCTGGGCACACTGAGCTCTGCACTGGCTGGGGGGTGGGATTGGTCTTCAATAAAACAGAGAGGTGCTGTGACCTGTGTCCTCTCCTGTCTGAAGGGAGCTGGAGAGAGGGGAAACCACTCAGCAAATCCTCTCCCATCTGAGCCAGAACACCTTCAGGGCTGGGGTGGGAAGGATGTGGCCATTGTCTGCATCATCTTTTCTCCAGGCATCACCTCTGGTTCTTACAATCCCCAAGAGATAACACAGAGCTGGAAACCTCTGGGTTACTTGAGACACCCCTTCAGGGAAGCCACATATGCTGTTCATAGGCTCCCAGGCTTGCAAGAGGGATCAAACCATGTAGGGGGAGTCATGCAACTACCCAGCCCGTGGAAGGAGTGGTCAGCCCCCACCTCCCCTCCCTTCATGCCCCAGATCACAGCAGTTCCCAGTTCTGGGGGCTCCATGCTGCCCCTTCTGCATCCCTCCAGGGTCTGGTCACTCTCATAACCTTGGTGGCATCTGCTCCAATGCATCCTTACTGCCCTAATCAGCTTAAGGGAGTGGGATCTGATGTCAGTGTGTCCTCTGGGGAGGGCTCAGGCTGTGAAGTGGGGGGGCCTGATGCTGCTAGCAGAGAACCCATGAGAGCAAAAGGAGTCGCAGGGACTGGGCAAGGGGCTATCCCTACCTCCAGGGTTTCTGAGTGTTGCACAGATTGGTTCCCGAGTGTTGCACAGATTGGTTCCCAGGGACGGCAGGAGGTGAACTGAGGGGGCAAAGGAGTAGTTACTCCCAAGCAACCAGCGCCAAGATAGGCTGGAGACATCCCCTGCCCCCAGGTTTCACTTGGCAAGGACAAAATGGGGGAAACGGCCACAACTGGCTCCCTCAAAGACGGGGCAGAGGACTGTGCCCTCGCCCAGGGAGTCTGCTTCCGTGCTTAGGTAACTGCGTGACGCAGGGCAGGACACGGATTAAGGGATGTGGGTCACTAGTAGCTCCTCCCTTCCCCCCGTTCCTGTCCCTCTGCCAGTGTCTGCACCAGGGAAGCCCAGGTGAGTCCAGCCCCCACCTCACGCCCGACCTTGCAACCCGGATCCCTGATGGATTGGAGGCGGGACGTGCTAGGGAAAAGGGAGACTTACCTTTTCGGGAGAGAGAGGACCGCCGCACACATCCAGTGCAACAGGGTACAGCTGGCGGCTTGCTTCGCTCTGCTCTGAGCTCGCCTGGCACCGTCCCACCGCTCTGTCCCCAGGGTGCAACGCCAAAAGCAGGGCACCAGCCCTGCACTCCCCAGGGATGGCAGCCAGGAAGGAAGCGGGGGGGGGGGGGGCCCCATGAGGGCCGGNACACCCATGCGGGACTGCACCAGCGATGCTCTCGCCTGCCTGAGGATGCAGCTGGTGTCACCATGGCAACACGGGATGCTCCCATCCCCAGGCCCCACTGGGAGCCACCTCCCCTCACAACATGTTGGGCTTATCGGAGGGCTGAACAGAGCACCACCTTCACCCAACCCAGCTTCCCCCCGCCCCAGAGCCCTATCTGACCCAGTCCACCAGCAGTGCTGCTTTCTGCAGGTTTCTTCAGTCACCAAAACCACCGGCTCGGAGCCGACTGCAGCAAAATCCCGCCAATGGGCAAGCAGGGCCGAGCCCAGCACAGCTCCCTGTGGAACATCATCCCTGGCCCTGGGCAGGGGTGCCCAGCCCTGGGGGCAGATGGGGGAGCACCGTGTCTGGCTGTGGGGTGCAGCAGCTGGTGGGGAGCCTGTTTTATGTGGCTGACAGCTGCACTCAGTGCACCCGTGGGCTTCCAACCTACCTGTGGGGAGTCCTTGGGTGCCCTGTGTAGGGTGAGATGGGGAACAGTCCCAAAGGGCTTCAGTCTGTGCTGGGAACACTGAGGGAGCAGAGCACATGGCCTGGCAGCTTCCTCTGCTGCCCTGTGATTAAAGGAAGAAGGATTTTTTTTCCTTCTAAAAAAAACCCAAAACAAATGTATCTTTGTATCTGGCTTTGCTCAGCTGGCAAGAGGACTGCCCTGACCTCAGCCTCTTGCCAGCATGACAGGGGGACCTCTCCAAATCCTCCAAAATCTTCCAGCATCGCCCCCCCCCCCCCCC
>VXAX01002180.1:189995-200690 GCA_013399835.1 Leptocoma aspasia
CCCGAAGATGCTCCGCCGCGCCCGCTCTGGGCTCCGCGCCCGCCGCTGCAGCCAGCCGCGGCCCCGCCGCTCTCCGCCTCCCCGCCGACAGCCAATCGCCGCCGCACGGGCGCCCGGTGCGCCCGCCCCTCGCCGGTGGGTGGCGAGGGGGGGGAGCGCGGCGCGGCTTTGCCCGGCGGCCGCCGCCCCGGCGTGACCTTCAGCGATGGGAGGCTCGTTCGGTGCGCCCGCCAGGGCGGACAGGCTGGGACCTGCGATGCTGTCACAGCCCCCCAGCCCTTTGTGTTGGGGACATGGTGGGGAGCCCAGAGGACAGGAGACACGGGAAGGGTCTAGGGAGAGCTTCTGAGCTCGGCTATTCCTGACGGGTCCTGCTCTCTTTTCTTACCTACGAGGGGAGGGATGAACCTTCCCAAACCAGCAGAGCCCCTTGGTCCAGTGGTGCAAGGGTTACACGGTGGGGAAGAAGAGCCTTTGAAAATGCTAGAGGAAAGGCTGAAGAGGCGTGAGGATCAAGAAGAACGGGTGCTCAGAGGGAAGCTGGAGAAGGCTCGGGGTGGGTGCAAGGATAGCTGTGACTCGACAGCCGACGTGAAAGGTTTAGGCTTCGTGGCCGAGCCTCATCTCTCCTGAGAACCAGCCTAGCCCTGGGCATGGCTCCACAGGGAGTCAGAAGGTGCCACGGGGGAGTGCTCCCATGACCTGCTTTGCAAGCGTGGGGTCCTTCACCCACCCTGCCTCCTCCTGCTCAGCTGTAGAACGGAGGTTGACCACCAGGCTGACAGTCACCAGCATCAGGCTGCAGTCAGGGACCTCGGAGAAACAGGATGAGACCACCTCCATGTTCCCAAGGCAAGACCAGCTAGCTCTGCTGCCCAAAGTTCCCAAACCCACAGGGAAGGAGGGGAGAGAAGAGGTTCTGCATTTCTGCATCATTGCAAATGGTGTGCAATACACCAGCCACGTGCATGAGCATAGACGCAGCTTCTCCCTCTATGGATCAGAGCACGCCATAGATGTTGCTGCCTCTCTGCTCCATGCAGGAATATCCCCCTTGTATTTCTCATGAGCTGCAGCCCTGATTTCTATGATGGGTGCCAGGTATCCATTAAGAACAAAACATCCCTATTGCAGAGACTGCTCCCACAAATTAAGCATTGGGAGAGGCAGCTGGAAAAGGTTTCAGGGGGAATGTCTCAAGGATGCATTTTGATACAGCATTTTTATGTGTGAAATGAACATATGTTGTTGCCAGGATGTAGCTGCTGCCGGATGGATCCAGGCTAACAGGCGGTAATGAATTATCAACTGGGAGGAGCTAGACCAGCCCACCCTCTCCCCTCCCCACTTCCTCCTGCACTGCTGATGCTGGAGGTGTTTGCAAAGAAAGCGCAGACTCGGAGCCATGTTTCAGGCTTCTAGACTGGCCTCCAGATGCTTGGGGCTGACTTGCCCCTCTGGGGGCAGGGGAGACGCTATGCCCTCTGGGCCGTGGCAGGGAAGTAGAGCAAAGTGTCATTCCCACATATCCTGCACTGTGGCCAGCCCCATCCCTGCACTGGCGTCTGCAAAGAACAGGCAGGTGTACACACAGAACCTCAGATGCAGAGGTTTGCTTTGGGAGTGGCCAGAACCAAAGTGGACCTGGGCCAGCATTACCTACTCAAGGCCAGCTTAGGCTCAGCTGAAGTAACCAGGAGGATTTGGTAAAGGGGTATAAATACAGAGGAAGAAAATCAGGACAAGGTTCAATGATGACAATTAAGTCAGCATCTTTAGATATACATAGCTGGTTTCAACCTAGCCAAGAAGATGGAGGAGCCAGCCCTAGGGAGGGGATTGGAAGGAGCTTGTTGTCTTTGCTCTCTTTGCGTGTTTAAGGATTTTTCTGGTGTGCACACACGTGATCTCATCAGAAACCCACAGGTGAGTTTTCCAGGTGAGGAAGCAGAGACCTCTCTGCATACTACTTGCTCCTGTTGAAGTAAAATCACTCTCAGATCACTTCACACGAAGCCTCCCCCACGTTGTGTGAGCTGTCCCAAACTGGCTTCCCAGAACTCATTCATAAAGGTTATTCCTATTTGGCAGTGATGAGCTGGACTGCACAGCAGAGGCCAGAGAACTCCCCAGCCCTGGCTGGGCTTGTGGTTGCTGCACCACTCTGTTCGGTGTGCGTGCACCTCCTACACTCCCAGGAGGGGACATTTGGCTGAAGCCTCTTTAAAAATCCAGCTCAGGGCTGTTTAGTGATGCAGCTCGAGGCCTCAGCTATGAGCAGCAGAAGAGCTCCAGGGCATTATTCCCTTCTTGCTTGCAGCTTGTGTCCTGCTGCGGCAGCAGCTCTGGGGTAGAGGAGGTCAGCGGGCCCCTAGTCCTTCTCCAAGACAGCATTGCTGACAGTGGCAAGAGCTTCCTGCAAGCACTATGGAATTACCCAAGCCCCACAAGAACAGCAGGATGTTTCTTATGTGGGTAAAGAAGCAGCTTTGCAGCTTACATGGGAGGCAGCTGCACTTCCACGTGAAAGAGGAGGATCTTTTCCCCACTCTTTAGTTTTATTCTTCAGGCTCAAGCCCTGAGGCTGGCAGGCAATGATATAGCGCAATCTACATCCCTGAGACCATCCCTTCTTGGCCTCTTTCTTGGTCAGCTGGTAGGGAAAGGCACAAAGCAAGAGGGAAAGGCAGCATTTCCCTTCCCCAAGGAGTTTGGGTTCCCACCCCAGGCAGCAGGAATGACATGCCCTCAGATGAAAGGGAGGAATGAGGTAGATCTTCAGGCACAGACAGACTCAAAGCTCTCAGACTTCTGCCCTTGGCTAAATCTTCAGCTATTGGTGGGGTAGATTTGCAGGGACACTGTTGGCATACACAGATCCTCTGTGGCTAAGGGTCACTACAGCAGGGCATCACATTCTTCGGTGACCTGCTAGCACCAACAAAGGGATGCTTTCTTGTCCAGACCCTAATCTAATGTAAAGGGGTATCCCTGTCCTGAATCAGGGGTGTTCCAGATGGGAAGCTGGAGCACTCTGGTTCCCAGCACAGCTGACCGGGCTCTAGGGATGGAGACAGGTGGGCAGACAGCAGCACCAGGGGAGAGAAGCTGGTGTAAAACCAGTATTGTAGGCAGTACTGTAAAAAGTCTTTGAGAGAGCTAGCACTGATCTGCAGGATCCACACAATTCCTGTGGGTGCCTGGCAGTCTCTTGCTCTTCTTCACCTGACCTGAGCCTCCCACCACACAGAGCTGTGCAGCTCTGTCTGCCTGGTTCAGGTGGGAATGTGGGGGCAGCTCAGGCCTTGGCTAAGCTCATGCCAACTGTCACATCCTCTCCAAACTGTCTCTGGCATGATGCTCCCATGCTGGGGCCCTGGCTCAGAAATGCATAAGCTCTTAGCCTGGGCCAGGGCAGCTCTCCCAGCACCCCCATGACATAAAAGGCATTTTGGAGGGTCCAGGGCCCCCTAGTCGGCTTTCAGGCTACTGAGCTATTGGACACAGGCTTTGTGATGGGTCCTGGCTTAAAGCAGTTGGCACGTCCCCCTGCCTGCTCCAGAATGATGAATGAGCATGTGTTTGCTGGCTGGCTAGAGCTGTTCTTTAATAGCTCACTTGCTGTGCCGTGGTCTGTCTGTACTGGCAAAGGCAGGCAGGGAAAGGACCGTCTCCCTGGCAGCAGCTGGCCAGCCAGCTCCTGCACTGCTTTACCCGTGGAGGCAGAGCTCAATCTCTCAGTGAGCAGGTCTGACAGCCCTGATGCTCCCCCTCCCCAGGCCACACAGCAGACAGCTTCCAGCAGAAGTCTCAGAGGATCTGGCTGGCAGGATGTCTGCAGTGCCCAGGCAGGAGAACTGGCTTGTGCTTCTGTGTGCCCCAGCCCAGGCATCTCTCCCTTTTCCATTCCTGATTACCTTCCACCTGTCTCTGGTCCCTGTCCCAGCCCTCGAGGGCAGGGGACTACTGCTGTGGGTCCACCAAAGCTTACCCTGCAATACCTGCTCAGTGTGGCTCGGGGTGGGGAGCAGTGCCTACCTACGGTGGCTGAAGGAACTTGTGCAGCCCCTGCTCCGCAGTTGGCCCTGGATTCACACGAAGAGTGAAGCAGGGCACAGTCAAGTCGAGCAGCCCTGTTGCAGCCCCTGGAGAGAAGCTATTTTTGTCCTGCCATTTGCTGAACGGTGGTGATGGGAATGGCTCAGAGGGCTGGAGAAATGCAGCTTTTCTAGGTGGAAAACATGCAAGGCAGAGCCGGGCTTGAATCCACATGAAAACAAATCTCTGCTTCCTAATCTACGGGCAGAGAGATGGGTCCAAGCACTGGGCTGCTGGCGGGAGAGGCAAGGCGGTCCTTGCTGACAGAGGGGTGAGGATGTGGATTGATTGCCACCAAAGCGGTGATTCCATCCCACATCCTTCACAGGATTGCCGCCACTAAAGCCTTTAGGGAGGAAGCTCTAAGCGCTGAGTGGAACAGGAAGGAATAACTGGGAAGTACCAAGTATCGCCATGGGCTGCTTAAATGCCTGCCAGCACATCTCTAAAGTCCTGTGGCAGGAGAAAATCCACACAGCCGCAGGGTGATAGAGGTTGATGAAGGGATAATTATCCTCCCTGCAACCAATTCAGGCTCCATCAGGAGACCCCCTGCCAGCCCAGCACGGGGAGGTGACGGTGGTCTCTGCGCTGGAGCCCCCGAAAGGGTGAGGCGGAGGCGGGCGAGCCCGGGCGGGTGGCGGCTCCGGGGGGCTCGGGGGTGGCCCGGGCCGGGGCTGTGCTGCCCTCTCGCGGCAGCCGCCCCCGCAGCTGGTCGGGCGCTGCTCGCGTCCCCCCCATCCCCAGGGTGTCTCTCCAGCGGCTGTGCGTCCAGCCCGTCACCGTAATTCCTTGCCTCCTCCGGTTTGGGGATACTGGGTGTCAGGGGCGCTGGCATAGCTGTGGGAACATCCCACGGCTCTGAGGGAAAGCGTCTGGTTGCCCATTTGGTGACTGTGATTCCTTCCTGCTGTCCATCACCTGCGAAGACCCAGCAGCTTCCAGCCCGCCAGAAGCTCGAAGCATCGCTGGGGTCTCCTGGCAGTGAAACGGCTGTGGGTGAAGGGGCTGAAGACTCTGTGCTGGGATGGAAGGCGTGCCACAGGACGCTGCGTGTGTGGAGAATCCTGGGGGAAGAGGCCAAAGGGAAGCATGGGACAACAAAAGCATCTGTGCAAATATCCTCCTTGGCAGTCAGCAAAGATTTATCCAGGATCATGTAGGTGCCGGGTGTTGAGCCCAGGACCTCTGGTTTGTAGGTGACAGTTGTTCCCACATCNTAGCTGTGACTCGACAGCCGACGTGAAAGGTTTAGGCTTCGTGGCCGAGCCTCATCTCTCCTGAGAACCAGCCTAGCCCTGGGCATGGCTCCACAGGGAGTCAGAAGGTGCCACGGGGGAGTGCTCCCATGACCTGCTTTGCAAGCGTGGGGTCCTTCACCCACCCTGCCTCCTCCTGCTCAGCTGTAGAACGGAGGTTGACCACCAGGCTGACAGTCACCAGCATCAGGCTGCAGTCAGGGACCTCGGAGAAACAGGATGAGACCACCTCCATGTTCCCAAGGCAAGACCAGCTAGCTCTGCTGCCCAAAGTTCCCAAACCCACAGGGAAGGAGGGGAGAGAAGAGGTTCTGCATTTCTGCATCATTGCAAATGGTGTGCAATACACCAGCCACGTGCATGAGCATAGACGCAGCTTCTCCCTCTATGGATCAGAGCACGCCATAGATGTTGCTGCCTCTCTGCTCCATGCAGGAATATCCCCCTTGTATTTCTCATGAGCTGCAGCCCTGATTTCTATGATGGGTGCCAGGTATCCATTAAGAACAAAACATCCCTATTGCAGAGACTGCTCCCACAAATTAAGCATTGGGAGAGGCAGCTGGAAAAGGTTTCAGGGGGAATGTCTCAAGGATGCATTTTGATACAGCATTTTTATGTGTGAAATGAACATATGTCGTTGCCAGGATGTAGCTGCTGCCGGATGGATCCAGGCTAACAGGCGGTAATGAATTATCAACTGGGAGGAGCTAGACCAGCCCACCCTCTCCCCTCCCCACTTCCTCCTGCACTGCTGATGCTGGAGGTGTTTGCAAAGAAAGCGCAGACTCGGAGCCATGTTTCAGGCTTCTAGACTGGCCTCCAGATGCTTGGGGCTGACTTGCCCCTCTGGGGGCAGGGGAGACGCTATGCCCTCTGGGCCGTGGCAGGGAAGTAGAGCAAAGTGTCATTCCCACATATCCTGCACTGTGGCCAGCCCCATCCCTGCACTGGCGTCTGCAAAGAACAGGCAGGTGTACACACAGAACCTCAGATGCAGAGGTTTGCTTTGGGAGTGGCCAGAACCAAAGTGGACCTGGGCCAGCATTACCTACTCAAGGCCAGCTTAGGCTCAGCTGAAGTAACCAGGAGGATTTGGTAAAGGGGTATAAATACAGAGGAAGAAAATCAGGACAAGGTTCAATGATGACAATTAAGTCAGCATCTTTAGATATACATAGCTGGTTTCAACCTAGCCAAGAAGATGGAGGAGCCAGCCCTAGGGAGGGGATTGGAAGGAGCTTGTTGTCTTTGCTCTCTTTGCGTGTTTAAGGATTTTTCTGGTGTGCACACACGTGATCTCATCAGAAACCCACAGGTGAGTTTTCCAGGTGAGGAAGCAGAGACCTCTCTGCATACTACTTGCTCCTGTTGAAGTAAAATCACTCTCAGATCACTTCACACGAAGCCTCCCCCACGTTGTGTGAGCTGTCCCAAACTGGCTTCCCAGAACTCATTCATAAAGGTTATTCCTATTTGGCAGTGATGAGCTGGACTGCACAGCAGAGGCCAGAGAACTCCCCAGCCCTGGCTGGGCTTGTGGTTGCTGCACCACTCTGTTCGGTGTGCGTGCACCTCCTACACTCCCAGGAGGGGACATTTGGCTGAAGCCTCTTTAAAAATCCAGCTCAGGGCTGTTTAGTGATGCAGCTCGAGGCCTCAGCTATGAGCAGCAGAAGAGCTCCAGGGCATTATTCCCTTCTTGCTTGCAGCTTGTGTCCTGCTGCGGCAGCAGCTCTGGGGTAGAGGAGGTCAGCGGGCCCCTAGTCCTTCTCCAAGACAGCATTGCTGACAGTGGCAAGAGCTTCCTGCAAGCACTATGGAATTACCCAAGCCCCACAAGAACAGCAGGATGTTTCTTATGTGGGTAAAGAAGCAGCTTTGCAGCTTACATGGGAGGCAGCTGCACTTCCACGTGAAAGAGGAGGATCTTTTCCCCACTCTTTAGTTTTATTCTTCAGGCTCAAGCCCTGAGGCTGGCAGGCAATGATATAGCGCAATCTACATCCCTGAGACCATCCCTTCTTGGCCTCTTTCTTGGTCAGCTGGTAGGGAAAGGCACAAAGCAAGAGGGAAAGGCAGCATTTCCCTTCCCCAAGGAGTTTGGGTTCCCACCCCAGGCAGCAGGAATGACATGCCCTCAGATGAAAGGGAGGAATGAGGTAGATCTTCAGGCACAGACAGACTCAAAGCTCTCAGACTTCTGCCCTTGGCTAAATCTTCAGCTATTGGTGGGGTAGATTTGCAGGGACACTGTTGGCATACACAGATCCTCTGTGGCTAAGGGTCACTACAGCAGGGCATCACATTCTTCGGTGACCTGCTAGCACCAACAAAGGGATGCTTTCTTGTCCAGACCCTAATCTAATGTAAAGGGGTATCCCTGTCCTGAATCAGGGGTGTTCCAGATGGGAAGCTGGAGCACTCTGGTTCCCAGCACAGCTGACCGGGCTCTAGGGATGGAGACAGGTGGGCAGACAGCAGCACCAGGGGAGAGAAGCTGGTGTAAAACCAGTATTGTAGGCAGTACTGTAAAAAGTCTTTGAGAGAGCTAGCACTGATCTGCAGGATCCACACAATTCCTGTGGGTGCCTGGCAGTCTCTTGCTCTTCTTCACCTGACCTGAGCCTCCCACCACACAGAGCTGTGCAGCTCTGTCTGCCTGGTTCAGGTGGGAATGTGGGGGCAGCTCAGGCCTTGGCTAAGCTCATGCCAACTGTCACATCCTCTCCAAACTGTCTCTGGCATGATGCTCCCATGCTGGGGCCCTGGCTCAGAAATGCATAAGCTCTTAGCCTGGGCCAGGGCAGCTCTCCCAGCACCCCCATGACATAAAAGGCATTTTGGAGGGTCCAGGGCCCCCTAGTCGGCTTTCAGGCTACTGAGCTATTGGACACAGGCTTTGTGATGGGTCCTGGCTTAAAGCAGTTGGCACGTCCCCCTGCCTGCTCCAGAATGATGAATGAGCATGTGTTTGCTGGCTGGCTAGAGCTGTTCTTTAATAGCTCACTTGCTGTGCCGTGGTCTGTCTGTACTGGCAAAGGCAGGCAGGGAAAGGACCGTCTCCCTGGCAGCAGCTGGCCAGCCAGCTCCTGCACTGCTTTACCCGTGGAGGCAGAGCTCAATCTCTCAGTGAGCAGGTCTGACAGCCCTGATGCTCCCCCTCCCCAGGCCACACAGCAGACAGCTTCCAGCAGTAGTCTCAGAGGATCTGGCTGGCAGGATGTCTGCAGTGCCCAGGCAGGAGAACTGGCTTGTGCTTCTGTGTGCCCCAGCCCAGGCATCTCTCCCTTTTCCATTCCTGATTACCTTCCACCTGTCTCTGGTCCCTGTCCCAGCCCTCGAGGGCAGGGGACTACTGCTGTGGGTCCACCAAAGCTTACCCTGCAATACCTGCTCAGTGTGGCTCGGGGTGGGGAGCAGTGCCTACCTACGGTGGCTGAAGGAACTTGTGCAGCCCCTGCTCCGCAGTTGGCCCTGGATTCACACGAAGAGTGAAGCAGGGCACAGTCAAGTCGAGCAGCCCTGTTGCAGCCCCTGGAGAGAAGCTATTTTTGTCCTGCCATTTGCTGAACGGTGGTGATGGGAATGGCTCAGAGGGCTGGAGAAATGCAGCTTTTCTAGGTGGAAAACATGCAAGGCAGAGCCGGGCTTGAATCCACATGAAAACAAATCTCTGCTTCCTAATCTACGGGCAGAGAGATGGGTCCAAGCACTGGGCTGCTGGCGGGAGAGGCAAGGCGGTCCTTGCTGACAGAGGGGTGAGGATGTGGATTGATTGCCACCAAAGCGGTGATTCCATCCCACATCCTTCACAGGATTGCCGCCACTAAAGCCTTTAGGGAGGAAGCTCTAAGCGCTGAGTGGAACAGGAAGGAATAACTGGGAAGTACCAAGTATCGCCATGGGCTGCTTAAATGCCTGCCAGCACATCTCTAAAGTCCTGTGGCAGGAGAAAATCCACACAGCCGCAGGGTGATAGAGGTTGATGAAGGGATAATTATCCTCCCTGCAACCAATTCAGGCTCCATCAGGAGACCCCCTGCCAGCCCAGCACGGGGAGGTGACGGTGGTCTCTGCGCTGGAGCCCCCGAAAGGGTGAGGCGGAGGCGGGCGAGCCCGGGCGGGTGGCGGCTCCGGGGGGCTCGGGGGTGGCCCGGGCCGGGGCTGTGCTGCCCTCTCGCGGCAGCCGCCCCCGCAGCTGGTCGGGCGCTGCTCGCGTCCCCCCCATCCCCAGGGTGTCTCTCCAGCGGCTGTGCGTCCAGCCCGTCACCGTAATTCCTTGCCTCCTCCGGTTTGGGGATACTGGGTGTCAGGGGCGCTGGCATAGCTGTGGGAACATCCCACGGCTCTGAGGGAAAGCGNTGGCCCGGGCCGGGGCTGTGCTGCCCTCTCGCGGCAGCCGCCCCCGCAGCTGGTCGGGCGCTGCTCGCGTCCCCCCCATCCCCAGGGTGTCTCTCCAGCGGCTGTGCGTCCAGCCCGTCACCGTAATTCCTTGCCTCCTCCGGTTTGGGGATACTGGGTGTCAGGGGCGCTGGCATAGCTGTGGGAACATCCCACGGCTCTGAGGGAAAGCGTCTGGTTGCCCATTTGGTGACTGCGATTCCTTCCTGCTGTCCATCACCTGCGAAGACCCAGCAGCTTCCAGCCCGCCAGAAGCTCGAAGCATCGCTGGGGTCTCCTGGCAGTGAAACGGCTGTGGGTGAAGGGGCTGAAGACTCTGTGCTGGGATGGAAGGCGTGCCACAGGACGCTGCGTGTGTGGAGAATCCTGGGGGAAGAGGCCAAAGGGAAGCATGGGACAACAAAAGCATCTGTGCAAATATCCTCCTTGGCAGTCAGCAAAGATTTATCCAGGATCATGTAGGTGCCGGGTGTTGAGCCCAGGACCTCTGGTTTGTAGGTGACAGTTGTTCCCACATCCCCCTGGCTGGCAGGAGCTGAGCAATCCAGTCCCTCGGGGTTGCTTCCGTCTGGCAGGCAGGCGGCTGCCTTTCTTTACCCTCTCCTGCAATGGAGGCAGGAATATGGGACACTCAGTACGCGAAGGGCAGGTTGTGGGGGCGCAGCTGGCTCTGCACCAGCTCTCCTGGTGCTCTCTGCCCAGGCTATGTGCATGTGCAGATGCAGCTGCATACTTGCAGCAGTGTGTGCATCCACAGGTCAATGCTGCCTCAGCATTACGAAGTCCTGGAGCATCCTGAGCGCTGGGACGAGGCTGCATCCCCTGGCTCTGTTTCCCAATGGTGACTGGGAAGGCAGAGCCATAAGCTCCAGCTCTTGGGGTGCCTTGGCTCCGTGTGGTGGCCAAAGGGACCTGGTGACACTTGCGGATGGGG
>VXAX01002180.1:200743-223390 GCA_013399835.1 Leptocoma aspasia
AGCTGCACCCCACGTTTTGATGCTGCTGGGGTGGCCCTGGGCCAGTCCTGGTGTCTTGCTTCTTTTCCCTATCCTGGCAAGGAGGGACCCTGGCTTTCCCCAGCCCTCCAGGTAATGCACGTGAGAAGGACAAGCATGCATGTCATGTACATATACTGTGGTGACAAGTGCTGACTCCCAGTAGCCCCACTTGCCCAGCAGTAATTGCCAGGTAGGCAGTGGATATTGACACAGTCTTTTGGAAGCCTTCTCCCCAACAGCAACACAAGGGGACTTGGGAGATTGTCCTCAGTGGTGTTCTGGCCTCGCATTTTTCCAGGGATTGGGGCTAACTGCATTCATTGCACAGAGTATGGGGTGAGTCCCAGCTCCTGCCAAGCCCTTCATGTAAAGTGGATCTTGCCCATTCTAGTTCTGTGTGGGTCCCCAAGGATCCCCTGACCTGGAGCTGCCACTGGCCATGCCATCAGCTCTGCTGTGACCAGTGATGGAGAATTCCAGGCTGTGTGCTCTGTGCTTGAGGTGCATCTGCTCAAGCACTGCCACCCACCCTGTGAAAACAAAAACAATGCAAGGACCTCTGGGAGAAGAGCCTGCATTTGCCAGTCCACAGCAGTCCTGTGCCAAGAACTGGCAGCCCGAGATCCAGCTGCCTTAGCTTTGAGGGGTTCAGGGGTAATTGTTTCTGTGATGATACCATGATAACTCCCAAAGATAGTTTGACACCCACCAGACTCCTCTCACAGCCCTAGACCTGCCTCATGAACCTGGAAGATCCCCTGGTCAAGCAATCCACCACCTTCCATATGCAATCCACCATACCTTCCTTTCTCCCCTAATGCTTGCCAGTCCCATGAAGGATTCCCATCACTGACTGTCCCTTGGCTTTCCATGGCACTCCCAGTGTAGGACTGGGAAGGCAGGGTGCTGGAGAGGGTCTGTCTGCCCTCGGTCATGGCCAGACTGGGGGCCTGGAGGAGAGTCTGCTCCTTGCCTGGTGGGATGCTGTCAAGCCTGGTCTGTGGTGGAAGCGAGGGAGGCAGCTGTACAGGAAATAATCATGGCTTGTGCCAAGATTAAATCACTGGCGGGAGTGCGAGAGAGGATAAAAGGAGCCGTCTGTCGTTAGAGGGAATATTAACCCGGCAGCGGGTCGGGAGGGGGGAGAATCTTATTCCTTGGACTCGCTGGCTGCCAGGCCCACTGTGCACACAAGGCTCAGCACTGACAGCATCTCTCAGCAGGACATGTGCCCTCCCTCCCCAGTTCAGCCCACATCATGGGCCCTTTTCCCTCCCTGCTCCAGGGATATAAGCTTCTCTGAGCAGGGGCAGAAGAAATATTTTCAGAGACGTTGGGAAACTGAGGCAGGATCATGCTGAGTGTCTGACACCACATGGAGGCACTGAACCACTCTGTCCCTCTGTACATTGCTCTTCGCCCTGCCCAGGCCAGATCTTCTCCCAGTTCTTGTGGATGAACTCAGCATGACACAAAAGGTTCTTGTTTGGTCTGGCCCTTATCAGGGACCTGCCTCGAGGCCCTTCAGCATGGGAACTGGGCTGGAGCTGGAGCAGGTGAGGCCAAGGAGCAAGGGACAGGGCAGAGGGAAAACAAGACACCAGCTGCAAAGGGGTGAGCTGGCCGGGAGATAAGATAGAGGGAGAAATGCAAAATATGATGGGTGGCAGGCGGGAGGAAACGTGGGAAACTACAGGGCACCTTGGCCAGCTGGGAGACACACTTCACAGGTCAGACCCTGTGGGGGTGCCAGCCAGCCGTGGTGACAAGCTCCCAGTGCTGCTCATGTGCCCTGGCGCTTGGGCTGGGACCTGCTTTCAGGTTTGTGAGTAGCTGAGATGAGACCCCAAGACCCCTGTGCCCTGGTGACCCTCAGCTGCTCCAGGGCTGTGTGGGGACTGAGCATGGCCCTGGAGAGCTGTCACAGCCCTGCTGCTGGGGTTGCCTCAGGGAGGAAAGCCATGTTCTCTGGGCCAGATCAGGGCTGCATTTTACAGGCTCTCCTGTGCCAGGATAAACAGCCCCATGGAGTTCAGGGTTTGCAGCAAGTGGTTGATGAAAGCCCGTGGCCCTGTGCTTAGGACTTCCTTCCCTTTGAATGAAGAGTCCTGCCAAGTTCCCAAGCAAGA
The DNA here is from genome assembly GCA_013399835.1 of Leptocoma aspasia. Classification (NCBI taxonomy): domain Eukaryota; kingdom Metazoa; phylum Chordata; class Aves; order Passeriformes; family Nectariniidae; genus Leptocoma; species Leptocoma aspasia. Next base: position 202,894 of record VXAX01002180.1, read on the forward strand.
AGATCACAACTCCTTCTCCCTCATCTTTTCTTTTCCTTCACAGCCCATTCCCTCTCCAGCTGAGGCCTGGGCTGAGATAAGAAGATGAGCTATCCTTGGCTGCCTGGTCCAGCCTGGTGTTACCCCACAGAGTCAAGCCCTTGCCTCCATGCAGGTTGAAGCCCCCAGTGTTCAGCCTTCCCACATATGGAAGTCTGGCTGTGTGCAAACTACTTGAGCCTGGTCTGATTTTGCCTCACCAGCTTCCTTTATTAGCCTGCTCCCCCTCTGGGGGAAGTCATTTGAGAAAGGCCAGTGCTGTTGGGAGCAGCCAAGGCAGTGCTTCCCCTCACCAACACAGCAGAAACAATCAGCATGCACAGTTGCCTCCTCAGCATCCACAGTCAGTACTGGCAGTGCCAATGGGTACTTGCTGCTGGTTGCTGCCCATCTCTTGGGCTCCAGATTTAGCCATACCTGCTGTTCCTCCTCACTAAGGAAAGGCTCCCATGGCACCAGCTCCATGGTACCAGGCATGGGCTGAGATCTGCAGGGATGTGCACATATGTCCCCCAGCACCCCCAGTAGCTCCCATCCCTTGTACTCTGGACAGAGAACCTGGAGTGGATGGAAACCCTGCAAGCTCATCCAGGGATCACTGCAGGTTTGCATCAGGGCAGGTTTGGCCCTGCTGCACACAAACCCCAGCGAGCAGCCGTTGCCAAGACGCTGCAATTTCCAGGTCGACATCAAAAAGCAGCTGGGGATTGGCTTGCACACGCTCCCACACAGCACATCCTCTCTGCTTTATGAGTGATGTTTTACAACATAAGTGCTGCTATATTAAGCCACGCATCTAACTGGAAAAACAGGAGATAGAGAAGCAAGAGCAGCTACCTCAGTGCCCGCAGATGCTTTAACAGTGTGTGAGTCCTCCTCCTGCTCGGGTTCTTGCCTACCTCTATCCCCCTGCCTGGCCTTATGCAGGCAAGAGGGAGGCATGGGCACCTTGCCCCATACAGCTTGCCCTTGGGCTTCAGATGGGATGTTTTCCTACCTGCTGAACTCCCCATCCCCCAGCTCTGCTCCAGGGGTGGGCAGGAACAGCAAAATGGGGACAGCCCCCATCTTTTGGGGAAAAATTGCAGGCTATCAGAGGCTTCAGCTGGCACCTTTCAGTTCCTAAGCAAAGGCTGTGTGTTTGGGGAAGGCCAGCCCTTCCCACTGCCAGGCAGGTGGAAGGAGAAGGGGGCTGCTCTCTGCCCACAGCTGCATGAGCACCTCGATAGCATCCCTGCATCTAGAGGGCCAGGGCACTGCCCAGTTCTCCCTGTGGCCCTCAGAAGCAAGGGGAAGCAAAGGACTTGAGCCCATACTCCCTGGATAGACCCTGCTTTTATTCCTTACAGTTCCCCAGGTAAGGATTGGCCCAGAAAGTCTAGGTTTTCAACAGCTCACATCATTGGCCCCTGACCTGTATCCCATCCCTCCTCCATGGGGGTGGGCATAAATAGTGTGGCCATGCTGTGGTGTACCTGGGGACAGTGGAGGGAGCAGTCCTTGGCAAGCCAGGGCCCTTGCAAGAGAGCCGTAGAGTTGATTTATGCTCCTGACATTTCTCTCCCGGTCAGGCAGAGCTTTTAATAAAGAATGAGTGATTTATGGCTTCTTTTAAGTGGGAAGGAATGTTACCTAAGGCAGTCTGCCCCCAACACCCCTGCCTCTCTGTCTCACTGAAACCCTAGCATCTGGGCTTGCAAGAGGGGAGCAGCCACTCTCTCTGCTCCTGTCCTCTCCCAAAATCTTCCCCACATCCATGGTAGCCCCAGCATCCTGTCCCATTCCTGTCAGCAGCACTCCTGGCCCTGCCTAGGGATGCCCTGCCACACTGCAGGGAACAGTGCTGTGTCCCCTCCAAATACCCCAGCCTGCAGCAGTGGGGCAATGTGCAGTCCACAGGCCACCTCACACACAGCAGTGATTCAAGGAAAGCTGCTGTCTTGAGACCCCTCTGAAAGGAACCCTGTGGTGGCTGGCCTGGGGACAGGATGACAGCTCCACAGCAGTTGTCATGGTTACTGGGTATTAATGGATGCGGGCATGACTGCTTCCAGTGATGAGCAGCTCCAGAAGGAAAGGGCTGCCCTTAACCTGCCCAGCTGCAGCCATTCCCATGGGGGCTTGGCCGTGGAGCCACCACCATACCAATCCCCAGCTGCTCCAGACCCTGAGCCAGTACTGGCCTAAGCCAATTCCAAACCCAGAGGTGGCAGCAGCTTGCAACTGAAGGAGCTTCTTGGAGTCTGAAATTATTCTGGGGTCTTCTAGGATAAATAAAGAAAAGAATGTCTCCCCTTCCCTCACAGCTCTGCTACCTAGGGGCAGCTGGAGAAGGCCATAGGGCTGGGGGACACGGTGGTCAGCAGGAACAGTGACACAGCAGAGCTGCAGATCCTTGCAGCCAGCCCCTTTGCCCTCTGGAAAGGACCAGTGAGTGAGGACAGGGGAAAAGAGCTGGGGTGGAGGGAGCATCACCCAGACTAAAGCTGCCCCAAGAGGCTCCCAGCTGCTAATGAAGATAAAGTGCCCAGTTCCTTTTCTTCTCCCAGTGAAATCTGATTGCTAAGGGGGAAAAAATGCTTTCAAGTGTATTCATCTATAACATGGCCTGGGAGGCAGGGATTCCAGCAGGAGCGGTGGCCAGCTGAGACACTGATCTCACGCTCCACACACGTGCACGCACACATGCACGTGCAAACAGCCCTCCACGCAGGCCGCACACCGGGCATGTGAAATACCCGCAGAGCACGCGCGCGCAGACATCAAAAGCCCGTCTTTCTCTGCATCAAAACCGCAGCCGTAGGTGAAGGCAGGTGTTGAGCACAACACCCCCTGCCCACGCCAAGCACCCGCGTCAGGCTGCCAGATCCCACACGTGCCCGAAAATGCACATGGCAAGTGCAGTGCAAACACAGGCACGCGGCACGCCAGGGGCGTCTGCCCATCACCTGTGCACACACACACACGTGGGCACACACAGAGACACGGGCACACACACACACCCGGGCACACACACACATGTGGGCACACACACACACACACACGGGCACACACAGACACGGGCACACACACACACCCGGGCACACACACATGTGGGTGCACACACACACACACAGGCACACACACGTGGGCACACACACACACACACGGGCACACGCAGACATGGGCACACACACACAGACATGGGCACACACACACACACATGGGCACACACACATGTGCACACACACAGATCTGAACACATACAGACACATACACACACACACACATACACACGTGTGCGTGCATCCTCACCTGCCCCTCAGGCCCAGCAGGTGTGCAAATGCAGCTGGTATTGTGTGGCCATGGTGGGAGAGGGCAAGTGATGCCTGAAAAGGGGGTGGAAGTCCTTTGGAGTCACTCTAGTGTTTCATTGAATGTGTGAATAAATCTTGTTGCTACTGACGTATGTGGGAGACAGGTTTAGGGGGAAATGGGCTGAGGCCCTCCTGTGTCCTGGATGGATGAGTTTCTACTCCATCCCACCAACAGATACTGTCCCAAGCCCTTCCCCTGCCTGCAGTCCCACAGTCCAGCCATTGAAGGTCTCCCTAACCTTCAGCCTAACCCTGGCTACACAATACCTACAGAAAAGAATCACACTTCTGTCCCTGGCCTGGGAGATCGCCTACCCAGAGACCCCTCCAAATGCCTGGAGCAGATGTGTAAGGAGCAATGGGGCTGCATTTCCAAAGTATCCATTCCCAGTCTTTCTGGGAAGGATTCTCTACAGCCCTATGCTAAGTTAAACAAACTCGGGAATTCTCTCTGCCCCTGGGGACCTCTGACATGGACCAGGCCTCATCCAGGCTGTGAAATGCATCCTGCAAATGGACAGCCTGTGTGCCAGATCCTGCTGGGATTGTCCCTGACCCAGGCTAACTCCTAAACTGTGAGCAAAAATTGTCTGGATCACTGCAAGCTAGCCCAAGACAAAATCATAAAAGGGACAGTGCTAAAAATTCCCATAGGGACAATCCCAGTGCTGTGCCTGGCAATGCCCTGGGCCTGTTTGTTTTACCAGTGCAGACACAACCAAAGATTCCTGTTCCTTTCCTCTGCAGGCTTGGAATTAAGTGGGCTGTTTACAGAGAGGCAGCGAGGGAATAGAAGGTATGTGGAGGGGGGAGCAGCTCCTCCTCAATATATCTGGCAGCTAAACATACCCTAGACCAACCAGAGACCCTGTAGGCATCAAAGCATGTGACTGGAGCTCCTCAGACAAGTAGAAGGGCTGCAGAGAGTCTGAATCTGGCCCTGTTGACACACTTCTGCCTTCTTAGCATCATGCAGGGGGTCATGCCTGGCCAGACCCCACTGGCTTGTTGCAATCAACTGCTGTATGAGCTGGCCATGAAGGCTGGGAAGAAGAGCCTCAGAAGTCTGGGCCAGGGCAGAGGGGAGCATGGATGCTGCTGGCAGTTGCATCACCACTCACTAGGGCTGGCTTGGGCAGGTACACCACTATCCCACAGTTCCAGCTGCTGCCAGCATCTCCTTTGTGCCTCCCAGCTCCTGGTTATTAATTCAGATGGATCTACTTGACTGGGGCTGGGGGAAGTAAAAACTAGACGGATAACTGCATATACACTTCAAGCAAATAATGGGAAAGCGGTAGAGAGGGACCAAGCTCAGTGAGAAACTAGAAAAGGTATGGCAAGGAAGGCTGGGAGTGGCATAGGGACAAGAGCTGAGAGCGAGGGATCAGGGGATTTGGGCCAGAAAATAACACCCGGTGAGAGATGAGAGGGGTAGAAAGAGCAAAATCAGCCCCTGACGAAGCTGCCGGTGCCCGTGGCTAGTGGCTGTCCGGTCTCAGCAGCCCCGCACGGCTCAGCCCCGCTGAGCTGCCCGCACTCCTCAGCAGAGGGCAGTGGATGCACACGCACCTGCCTGCACACCTGTGCTGCACACCCGTGGGCACCCACACACCCCCCATGTGCCCGGGACATGGAAGGACACGGCAGCGCGGGCCAGTTCTCGGTGTTCCCGATGCTGCTGAGGGGCTGAAGGAATGGCCTGGCACCCCTTGAGGGACAAACAGATCTGCAAGGACTGGCAGGTGAGGTCTGCAGGGACTGGCAACACTTCCGTGGGGCAGCCAGCGAGGGTCTCTGCTTGCATGACCCCAGCCCGTGCCATTTTCATCAGCGTTTATCACGGCAGCAAAGCAAAGTCCTGGGCAGCAAGGATGTGGCCATAGAGGCAGTCCCGAGGGTGGGAGGGGCAGGAGAAGTGTCCACGTGAAACTGTGGACTGTTAAACTGGAATCCCTCCTCAATTGCTGCGCAGGGGGAGGTGAAAAAGTGTCTGCATGAATGTGGGCAGCCTCCTGGGTCAGTGGTCCTTGTCAGAGTATGAAGGGGTCCCCCCTATAGCTGTATAAGCAGAGGTCCTTACAGTTGTACCAGGAGGAGCACTATAACCATATAAGCAAGACCACTAAAGTGGTCTAAGGCATATGACAGTCAGCCTCAAGATTCCTCCTCCCCCTGTGGAAGAGTCCCCTGTGCCAGCCCATCCCTGTGGGAGACAAAGCACTATCCCCTCCCAGTGCATCCCACCTCTCCCAGTATTTCTGGCCTCACTGTCTTGGTGATGCCTGGCCCAGATGGGCTGGGAAGAGAGAGAGGGCAGACCCGGCAGCTGTGGAACATTCAGGCCAGATGTGTAAGGTACACTTCACAGCAGCAGCCATGAGGCTGCTGAGCTGAAGGCCTGTACTTAGCCGGCTGTGACATGGCAAGGGAAGAAAGGACATTCCTCCCTTAGGAACAGCTTGCACACATAGCATCATCCCCTCATTATTAGGAGGGAAGCCACAGAGAGGATGTTTCCAGACCCCAACCCCACCACTCCTCTTCAGGCCAGGGTGGCCCCGTGAAGGGTGGTGGGAGCTGGGCAAGGAGCAGGGGTCTTGTGGGATGCTGCCTTTGCCATCAGATGTCCAAGTCTGTGTCACTCTCAGCCTCTTGGTTTGCAGGAAGTGTAGGAGCTATCCTGGCCTGGATTCAGCCAAATCAGCACTTTGTGTTGAGCCCAGCTGTCAGTGAGCCCAGGCTGTGGCTGAGCATGCCAGAGCCTCACCAGATGCTGGAGTATGTATGCCTTTGCTGGCCATCCACTTATGGCTTTCCTGGGTCATGCGGAAGCCTGCAGCAGCACTGGCTGAAAGAGATCCTCAGCCCATCCTGACAGAAGCTGTTGTCTGCCTTGCCAGGAGAGGCATGGTTTGAGGAGCTTGGCTCAGTGTCTCTTCCTTGGTAAACCCTCCCAGGAGAGATGCCTGCACTGGCCCAAGGTCCTGAAACCCTATTTGGATGGCAGAGTCCTCAGCTGGGGCAAGGCACTAAGCTGCTTCATGCTGGGGATGGGACATGCCCTCTGCTCCTGTTTGCAGTCCAACAGAGCTCCTCCTATGACAGTGGGAGCTGAGCAAGTCCCAGACCCCAAGGCCTGTCCCACCAGCCCAGCTTCACAACAGACACAGTCAACACTGAGCTTGCAAGAATGATTTCCCTGCTAAAAAAAGATTAAGCTGCCACACTAACCCTGCTCGAGATCCTGCTCCCTGAGCCCTGCTCTAGGCTTACACAAAGCTCTGCCATGAGATGGGGCATGGAAGGTCAAGAGATGGAACAGAATCACGTGACTTCAGAGCCAGGAATTATAAACTCAGAAGGATTTTCAGAGGCCAGGGAATCCTGGAAAGTAGACCAGATGGCTTGTTCCTGGCTCTGCCAAGGAAGGTCATCAGTTCTCAGAGTGGCAGCAGGAGGCAGACCTGGAGATGCAGAGCAACAGCTTGGGTATAGGACCTTACTTGCCTAAAGCCAAAGGATGCTCCAGAGTGACGGGACAGAGGGAAGGGCAGAGCAATACTGCAGCCTTTGGAGCTGGTTTTGTCCTGTCAGGAAAAAAGCTGCCTTGGTAATCTTTCCACAAACCCTGCATGTTTGTTTGTCTCATGACCTGTGTACTGGGAAGGGCAAACCCTGAGACGATACCATTGAATCTAAGGTCTTGGAGAAACAGGCCCAACCCCTCTGCCAGTGTTTCCAGCAACCACAAGCCAGCAGCCGTGCCCAGGTGTCGGGAAACATCAGAGCACGTGTCTCCTGTCCGCACGGTTGAGAGCGGCGTGTGGGTGTTGGGACACACCTGTCCAGAAGAATCCTAGCAAATTACTTCTCCTTGATGTCTGATGGTTCGTCATGGCAGAAACACGGCGTGCAAAGGGCTTGGTTTAGAAGGAGCGCCGAGGGGTGCCACAGCTGAGTTGCTGCCAACTCACCTGTCACTCCTTGCACACTGCCCCGGGGCTTGCAGGCTTGGGGGGAGGCAGGTGCTGGAGAGCCAGCTTGGCCACGGAGCTGTGACCAAGGGAGCGAGCAGGTAGGGAGCTGCCTCTCCCAGGATCATTGCTCGCGCTCTGCCAGGTGGAATGTGGCTGTGGAAACTGTGAGACACATTCAGATGTATTTTCTGCCCCATCCCCATGACTTTCACAGAGGCCTTTGCAGTGGTGTTGATGGGGAGGTTGACCCAAATTGGGAGTGCTCAGTATGGGGGAGCACAAGACTGTGGATCTGGGGAAAACTTGCTCACCCCTGCAGCCAGCCAGAAGACCAGGGGCTGACTGTTGGGAAGGACCAGCAGGCAAGAGACCTACAGAAAAGACCTTCCTGTTCAATGACCAGATCTGGCGGCCAGGCAGAGATGAGTATCAGACAGTGAAGGGGCCAAAGGGCCATGCCTGCAGAATTGGGGATGGTTGGGTATCAGCTGCATGAGGATGACAGCTGCACGAAGAGGTGTCCGGATGCCATGAGATGCTGTGCAGCCTCTGCGTATAACCCGTGAGACTGTAGCACAGTGTAAGCCAGACCCTCATGCTTTTCCTCCACTTCCTGTGAGCCAGCAAAGCCTTGGCCAGGCAGGCTCAGAGGGGCTTATATACACCCCTGGAGCCAAGCAAGGATCCTCTCTCAGGCTGGCTTTGAGCACAGGACCCTGATCAAGAAAGCGCACAGAGGCGTCTCTCCTGCACTGGACCTCCCCTGTGTGGGCACAGATGAGGAGCAGATGTGTTCTAGTGGGCACAGGTTAGAGAGAAGTGCTGCTGTGAACATGGGCCCCAGCTTGGTGAGGGTAAGCATGTGAGCCAGATAGGTCCTTGCCTTTTTTTGTGAGGTTTTAGTGCAGAGACACACAATGTGTCTGATTGGTGCTGGAGATGGGCCAGGGTGATGCTGGGGATATGCAGCTTAGGGAGGGATGTCAAGCAAGACAGGGCACTATGGGCAAGGACATGCTTGCAAGGACAAGGAGAGTCCTGAAGACACTTGCCAATTTGATTGAGGTACCAGCAAACAGAAAGATGGCATCACCACCAACCAGATTTGCTGGTGACGCACAGGCTGGAGGGTGCTGGCAGTGAGCAACACAGAGCCCGGCTACTTGGCTGAGCACAGCGTGTGCAGGCAGTGCCAGGACGAGGACAGGGGCAGGTTATACCTGCAGGACAGGAGGCTCCGCTTCCATGATGTGTGACAGCAGAAAGGGTTACGGGAGCCTGGGAGCCAGCTCTGCACCATGGGCACCCCGCAGGCTCAGCTGGGGCACACATGGGAGCTGACACTGCCCATGGTGGGAAGTTGGGCATTAGTGCATAATCCATTTTTCTGCTAGATCCCAGTCAAAGAGATCTGGCACAAGAGAAACCTAATCTGTTTGTCCAAGGCACTGATGGATCTTCCCTTCTTAGCTGAGAGCACTGCAGGAGCAAAATCTTCCCCTGGCAAGGGGGGCCCATATCCCAGCACCATTAGCTATCTGGGCATCAACATTAGCGGGCATGGACATGCATTTGGATGCTTGAAGGTTAAAGGAACTTGTCCCAGTAGGCAGGGCTTGTGTCCTACCACGCTATGAGCGTCTCTCACCTGCCCACAGGAGTCCATGGGGCCTGTGGGGGTTCATGAAGACTGGCCCAGCAGATGCTCTTAAATCTTGGAAACCCTGTGCCTTGGGTCTTTGGCCAATGTGGACCAAAATGTTTCTCCCAGATGATGGGACTCTGGTATTCAGGCCTGTGGACAAAATGGGGGAGGTTACTGCCTCCACGCCACTGCTTCTGCCCTCAACCTGGCTTCCAGATAAAAGCTGCCAAGACCTAGTCAGGCTGTGGTCACCCTCTCTTGGTTCAGATAAAGAGGCTTCACCACCTACACCCCGTGCTGCTCCCCCAAGAGTTTTTGAGGCCATTGTTCCTCAGGGATTTGGCACCAGCATTTGGGATAGAATTGAGGTAGTCCTGCCATGGCCCCTTCCTGTCAGAGCTTGGTCCTGCTGAGGAATGGCTGATGGGGAAGGTTTTGCAAGGCTCCACAAAGTAGCCACCTGGCTCCCTGTCAAACGAGCAGCACGGGATGGTACCTCCCAGCCACGATACCCTGGGGAGATGCTGAACAAAGCTCAACTTGTATAAACCAAGCCAGCCCTGGTGAGGTGTCTGCCACCTCCCTGGCCTCCTGCCCTCCCTGCTCATCCTATCTCAGCCCACATTTAACAATTACCTCCTCTCCACACAGCTCCCCAAGTGCTCTAAGAAATGCAGGCCAATTCCCCACTGGCAACACCTGTCTGCCTCCCAGGACTTACGTCAGTGGGGAGTTGGACCATGCACATCTTCTGTGCAGCACCTGGCTATGTGGCAGCCAGCACCAACCCTGGACCTGCCAAGGGTGATCCTGGGCATCGGCTGAGCATTCCCAGGAGGCAGCAGCATCCCTTCTATGCTCCAGAAAGTGAAAGATGGTGCCCTACCCTCAAATTGCAGGGAAGGGGGTTCTGGCAGGTGCATTTACCTGAGCTGGAAGTGGTCCAGGGGAGTGGATTTAACACCCTGGCTCTGGTGTAGGGGAGCATAAAGACAGCAGGGCATAAGGCAGCATGTTGTGGCTGATACTTGGAGTATCAATCCCAGCACAACTCAGCACTCTTGCAGAGTGTGCTGAGATAGTCTGACCCATCCACAGTGTGCCTGCCCTTGCTAACAGTGCAGACACACTGTGCCTGAGTCGCACTGGGTCAGCCTGAGGTACCTGGAAGCCACCACCCGCATGTCCAGCTCTGTCCCCTTGCTGCCAGCATGCACAGCTCAGCACATGATATCTGGGTGTTATGGCCAACAGGAATCACTCCCACAAAACCGAGTGTCTCTCAAAGCATTGCCACTGCATGTCCTGGGACAGCCATGCCCAGCTGTCATGCACTCTGCAGTGCTCAGCCTGGCATTGCCATTGGGTGTGGCAGTGTGGGCTGTCCTGTCCCTCCCTCTCCCTGTACGGATGCTGTATTGTCACCATGGGAGAGATGGCACTCCTCCCCATGCTGGCAAGAGACACGCCACCTCCTTTCCCCAGAGGGACCCAGCTCTGCCAGGCTCAGCATGGGAGGCTTCTGGTGACAGCAGGCTGGGTGAGCAGCGAGGAGCACGGTGATGGTGAGCCAGCACCTGGGCAGAGGAAGCATCGTGCTCAGGGCTGCTTACTGGGGATTACTGGAGGGACTGGGAGGTAAGGCAGGGAGCAGAGGCCTTCTGCACCCGTCTCTCCCAATTGGGACAATCCTCCTTCACTTCATCTTTTCTCCCAATCCTCTTCCACCCATGCAGCTGCCTCAGCCCCTGCCTTCTGCTTCCCACACACCTCCTCTTCTTTCAGTGGTACCCAAGGGACCTCTGGGTAGGGCTGAGAGACTGGAGCAGGGGACAGGACTGGGGGACACTGCAATGATGTAAGATCCTTGCGCACAGAGTGGGAGATCTCTCATGTGATAGTCCAGGCTCACTCTGCAAGAGATGACATCACTGGGGATCTTCTGGTGATCTCTTATTTTGGGCAGCCTCACCTCCCTGACTGGTCTCGAAGGGTACCCATCATTAGGTATCTAAGTGCACACGTTTAGTCCGCTGGCTCTGGAGCAGACACAACCCTGAAGTGATGGTGCAAGAGAGTGAGATGGGTTGTGATGTGGCCCAGGGTGGTGATGTGGCCCTGCCATCCCCTTGTGCCACTCTCTGCCAGCCCTTCTGGGCATAAGATGGCTCTCTTATCTCCTGGATGGCTGGTGTTAGCTCTGGCCTGGCTTTTTGAGATTCCCTGTGCCCTTAACCATCCTGGCAAAGAGGGAGCCAGCAGCTGGCTCAGGGGCTGGAAAAGGCAAAGAGACTCAGATACCCACCAGGAGGTGGAAAATGGCCCAGAGCAGGAAGCACAGCAAGGTAGGGTGTTGACGTCTGCCATCTATTATTCCCGCTCTGCATCAAAAGGCTGAGATGAAAGTCTCTGGCCACAACCCTCACCACAAAAACATGGACCCCTCTCCTGAAATTACTGCTCCCCTTGAAGGAGGAGAGCAATTTGCCTGAGTGGTGGAGGAGAAAGCCATGTTTACATGCCAGGTTTCAAGCGCTGCTCACCAGCTGCTTCACTGTAATTATGTCGTTAGGAGGGGATGAGTTGCTGGGGCTTGGTTCTGGGGTGTTTGTTTATTTTCAGCCCCAGTGCAGGGCAGCTGGAAAGGGAGAGCCACTCTGCTGGCAGCTGGAGCACCAGGCTCCCACTGAGCCTGGCTGCCTGACTGAGGGAGGCTGGTCCCTGGTGAGCATGGGGCCAGACCAGCCTCAGGCTTTGCAGAGGCACAGGGGAGAAAGGTGCCTGGTGGAAAAAGATATCTACCCAGAAGAGCAGGGATGGAGTTGCATCCCCAAATCCTGAAGTGCTGGGACTGTGGCAACAGGAACCCTGTGACAAGGACAGGGAGTCAGGAGACTCCAGGAACCACATGGACCAGTTGTATCTGCAGCTCTGCTCACAGCTTGAGCACCCCCTGAATTGTGCATGGGCTGGTCCCCAAGTCAAGAAACAGAAGTGCCTCACACCCCTGCCCAGTTCAGCCTTGATTTAGAACTATGTTTCACTGCAGGGCATACCTGCCATAGGGCATTCACATCGCAAAGTGCCTCCGGGGATGTCTCTTCAAGGCACCTACAGCAGCAGCACCAGGCTACAGAGACTACACAAGGACCAGGCTCCCTCTCAGTCTGGGTGACATGTGGCCTGAAAGTGGCACCAGGAACAGGATTTCTGGGTTCTATTCCCAGCCTGGCTGTTTCTTGTTGCATTACCCATAGGAGCTCTTGTGTGTTGGCACCACAGCTGACAGCATGCATCTTGCAGGCAGGTTGCAGGGCTAACCTACTGTCTGATAAGTGTTTCCAGGGAAAAACTGCTCACCATCCAGCACATCCCAGGTTTCTCATTGCTGTCAGGCTCCTCTTTCAGCCCAACCAACACCACCTGAAGGGGAGCCCCTGCAGGTCTGGGACATCTGCCCTGCAGCCAGGGCTGCTGCCAAGGGACCTTGCAGGAGTGGTTTCATCAGGCAGCCACATCAAAGACAATCCAGGACACTCCACCCCATGACAGGCTTCAGCATCCATGAACAGTGAGCATGACACATCATGACAGCACAGATTACTTCTCCTTGTAAGGCTGGGCAGGCAGTGTGTGCAGGTAGAGGGATGTGGGGGCAATGGTAGTGCTGCTGCCTTCCACTTCACAGCCACTTCAGATTTACTGTGGGTTCTACATCTGGAGGCACATGGCAGAAGTCTTCTCCTGATTTTGCATCTCTCCTGTCACAGCCTCCACCTTCTGAGGACAGGTGTCCTCAAAGGTTATCAGCTGACCTGGCTTGAACTCCTCCGGCACTGCAGACACCTTGGCCCTGGCTAAAAGTGTTTCAGCATTCTGGTGCCTTCTTGCTAGCCCAAATATACAGAAATTGAACTCCCAGCCCTTGTCTCTCAGGAGGTTTGGAGCACAGTTTTAGCCAGCACAGATCTATCAATACCAGCCCAGCTTTTCTCAGCAAAAGTCCCTTCCTCTGGCAGGTATTTACCTCAGCTGCTCATGGCAGAGGACTGGCACTGGCAATGTCATGGTGCGGTGCATCCTTATTTTTAGCCAGCTGTTGCAAACAGCTGGAGATTTTGGCTTCAGCTTTTTCCTCATTCTTGGAGCCAGCCCTTCAGGATGCCCCCAGGGACATGTGCATCAGTACTTGGGCTGAGAGTACAATCAAACACAGAATCTGGGGGTCTCGGGATGACACACGCTCCTGGTCTGGTGCAGGGAGTGTGTTCAGTGGTGTGGCAGAGGGGTGCAGCCTGCTCCAAGCAATAGGATCCTGCAGCAGCAGAGGCACAGCTGTGTGTGAGCAGTACGAGGCTCACATGGATGTATCCCTGTGCGTGACAGGCATGCAGTCCATGTCCATGCAAGCAGCAAATGACAGCAAGTCACCAGGCACCACTACTTGTGCTTGTCTTTATTCTTTCGCTATGTTGCACGTCTCCTCATTTCTGATCCTCGCTCAGCAACTCCCTTGGCAATTAATTCAAGCAGCGATGCTAAGGCTGGAGGGACACAGTAAGACCACCCAGCCCACTCCACGCCTCAGACCAGACCCCTTGCACCCCCTGTGCCAGGTAGAAAAGGGCATTCTTCCTCCCTCTTTCCCCCCGCAAGACCCGTGCGCTACGTGCAGAGTGTGCTGGGGAAGCGGGTGGCTGCCGAGAGGGAGCTTGCCGTTCACCAGCGGGAGTGGGAGGGCGGACTGGAAAGAGCCTCCTCTCCCGGTGGAGCATCACTGCCCAGGCTTGACGAGATGTGAGCTCCTGCGCCACCTGTACACGCCTTGTGTGCCTTTAAGTGTCTGGGACAGGTATTCATGGTCCGGCGGAGCGTGCCCTATCATGCCTTCGTGCCACGGCGCCTGGCAAGCGCCTCCCCTCCCTGCAGCTGCGGCTGTGCTAGAGCATTCCTCTGGGGAGGGCTGGCTCGTACCTGGAGGGATGGGGACCTGCGGACAGCCACCTCCTGCTCTCGCAATGTGCTGGGCTCTTCTGCACCGCAGCACCCTCATCACCTCTTCAGCTTGGTCCCTGAAGGGAGACCTCACTGCAGCCGTGGAGTCATCACTCCCAGCCAGCACAGAGATGTGCTCCCAAGAGCAATTTCAGGACTGCTGTGCACTTGTGGGGAGCACCCTGGGATAGCTGTGCCCCTTCTTTCCTGTGCCTGTGGCTGGGATGGTGTGATCCTCCCCAGCTGGTGCAGAGCAGGAGTCAGATGTGGCATGAGCAGGGACAACGTATCAAGGCTGAGACCTCCCTGTCCCATGGAGGGTCCCCTTCCAGCTCCTTGCTGAGTGTGGATGGGGTAGTCCACAGGAAGTCAGAATGCTTCCAGATATAGCAAAAAAAAAAAAACAGAAAGAAAAAGGAGTTAGATGGGATCTTCCCAGAGGGGCAATGCCTGTAGAGCTGACAACCCTGGTCCATGAGAGCCTTTGGAAGGGGAAGGTCCTACAGAGTGACACTCACTAGGGGCTCAGAGGAACCCACTGGCCAAGTTGTCTCTTTAATCTTGACACTGGAGATGGGGAGAGGAAAATCCCTGAGACAAGAAGGCAAAGGCAGCTTCTGGTGCTGCCCAAGCTCAGTCAGAGTGATTTCTAGCTGAGCTCACTAGGTTCACATAGGTACAGAAGAGAAGGTTGGGTTGGGCAGAACTGAGACAAGGAGGAAGGGAGACATGGGGCACCCTCCATGAGTACCAAGTCTGCTGCCCCACCTGCCCCAAAGATGAGAAGAGATTCTGCATCCCTGTTGAGCCCAGCATCCTTGCAGTCAGCAGTGGTGAATAGGAGACTGCTAAGCAGCAAAGTCATCTGCTATGGGAAAGAATCCCCCTGTAGTGGCCTGAGCTGGGCATGGAGAACAGAAATATCCTAGGTAACAAGTGCCTTGAAAGTGCTGCTTCAGTATCTGCAGTAGCCTGAGTTTTCAGTTTGCCTTGGAGCAGAAAAACAAACGACCCAGTGACCCACCAGGATAGGTTCCAGCTCCATATGCCAAGTCCTGCTGCATCCCTGGTACCCAGAGCCAAGCCCAGCAGGCAGTATGGCAAGAAAACTTAACAGAGAAATCTGGAGAGAAAGACCAAGCCCATGTGTCCCCTGCGCCCCACCACCTTTGTGACCTCAGAGGCGTGTCCCTAGGAGGCCACCCCATGCTGATGCAGGTTCTGTTTGAGCTGTGTTCTCCCTGGCTCAACCAAGCTCTTGCCTGCACCTTATGGCTCTGCCCCCTGACCAGCCAGGTTCATACCACTTTCACCCTGCCCTGGGCCACCTTTCCCCAGGGCAGAGGGGACCATGTCTGCCATCTGGCCCTGGCCCCAGCGGGATGTGGCATCTCGGGGTGTGCCGCGTACCAGGGTGCCCCCGGACCCCGCGTGCACAGGGGCCTGGCAGGCACTGGTTAAGTCATGTGTTTTGTGTTGGGTTTCTCCCCCTCCTGGAAAGTCCCAGTGCGGAGCGGTGGGGCTGAGCCGACCGCACACAGCTGCGGGCCACCACATGAGAGGAGCCAGCTCCTCGGGGATTACAGAGCCCCGGGAGCCTGGGGAGGAGGCAGCAGCACCCGCGCCGTGGCCCTTTCATCTCTCCCCTGCCTCACTCCCCCTTTCATCTCTGCCTCTCTGGCCACGCTCTCTTTTCCTCCGCTGCCTTTGCTCTCTTTGCACTTGGCCTCTTTTCCCTGCCTTCCCCCCAGCCCTTCCCATTGCACCTGGCTGTGCTGGCTGCTTCTGCACTGCTCCTGTCACTCCCTCCTCCTGGACCTTGTGCTTTCATCCCCCGACCCCCAGCTGCCTGTTCCCACCCTCCTGCACTGGTGTCCTGCCTCCATGCCAGATGTGCCCCTCCATCATCTCCCTCCCCAGCCCAAAAGCTCCCTTTGCAATGGGAGAAGGAGAGGAGTAGCGCAAGGTCTTCCCCAGGTGTTCTCCATCTGTGTTCAAAAATATTTTCCCCCTTTCCCCACCTGTCCTGGTGTCTCTACCAGGCTGCTTCCAGACTCACATCCTTCTCTGGTGTGTCCTGTGCTGTCACAGCCAGGCACCCTGTTGCCTCCTCCATCAGCCTCATGGAAGCAATGACCTGGGAATGCTGGTGGACCCTATTCACACAGTGGCCAGGGTTGGGCACTCCCTGTGACAGATCAAGGGATAAAGAAAAGTGTTGGGTACCCTATTCTTGCATGTCACAGACTTGTGCTAAGGGCCAGCGTTCCTCACACAGTCTTCAAGAGGCCTGGGGTGTTCCTGGTGTTTTCTTGGCCAGAGGACCACTTTTAGGACTAAGAGAGTAAAGAGCATTTGGGCCCAGCCATAACTGCAGCCATTACAGCAGGGGCACAACACAAGCTAAGTGATCTAATGGTTAGAGCTCTCCCTCTAGTCCAGATGCTCTCTAGGGAGACTTAGTGGCCATCTGCTTGGTGAGGATCTCAGCCATTGGGGTCTGGGCTGTGGAGGACCTCCACATCACCCCCTTCCCAAACAATATCAGCCTCCTTTCTCATGCATCTTGCCACCTGCTCTCACTCCAGTGAGAGCAGGCACCTACTGCCTCTACTCAGATCTCCTTTCTAAGGGGCTCAATGCACCCCAAACTTGCCTCAGCCCCAATCTTTCCCATCCCTTGCTCAGCCTCCTCCTAGAGGTTGTCCTGCCCCAGCCTTTGGAGCTGCCCTGGCTCCATCACAGCCTTCAGCCCAAACCCTCCCTCTGCTCTCCATCTCCACATCCCACCCGTGTCCAAACTCTGCTGGCCCTTCTGCAGGCATGTGGCAGCCCCATGGCCAGAGACTCCCTTGGAGGACCAAGGGCTGGTGCAGCTGTGGCTGAGCAAGGAGGCTGCAGTCTGCCCAGCCAGTGGTGACACTGCCAAAGTCAGGCTGCTGCCAGCGTGTCTGGCACCTCAATGAGCCCAACACAGTGATGGCTACAGCCTTCTCACTGGGTAGGTGACCCACCCCTCACGATGGAGGGCAATGCCATTGGAATGATGTGCCAGGGGGATGGTGGGCAGGAGCTGGGCCTGGTGGGGGGAGCACAGGACTCCTGAGCTCCTATCCCAAGCCAGGTGCTGCCTCGCTGTAGGTACTTCGCCTTGCCAAGCAGGTCAGTCAGGGCCAAACATTTTTTTCTTTTTCGGGGGCTTGCACAGGTGCTGGTGCCAAGCATGACATGTTGGGGCTGAACGTCAGGAAAGGCTCGAAGCACCTCTCTGCATCTCAGCTCACAGCACAGTGCCAGCCAGGCTCTCAGGATGGGTCTCAAGCCATGGCTACTTGCTTCTCAAGCAGAGGAAGCATGGAAGCAAGCTGCCCAGACCAAAGCAGGAGAGGGGCTGCCCTCTGCTCCCCTTGGATAAGCAGACACAATTAGGCTTTGCTCTCTCGTGACTTCCAGTAGCCCAGGTGCATCTGGCTGCTTTTGTGGGTCAGCAGCCCACCAGGCTCAGCCAGCCAGCACTGCCAGCCCTGCCCATGTCCATGCTCATGCCACTCCAGTGGGTGGCATGGGACAGGGGGTACCACCGAGACAGAACTGTCCACTCAGGACTCTGCTTCATATTGTGAGCTCTGATGGAAGCAGGAATGGAATTTGGATGGGGCTGGGCGTTCCCGTGTAGTGATTCCCCCAGGCAGGATTTGGCTCTGATGACTGTTCTGTGAGGGGAAGAAATACCAGAGGAGTTACTCACGGCTCATTGGGGCATGATGTAGCAACTCCTCATCGGTTCCCCCCACCCTCGAGCCAAAGTTCCTCCTGTGATCTCCCAGGGAAAGTCCCAGCCCCCCCACTACTCCCCTGCCACCCCCAGAGACCTTCCCCACCCTTGCTGGAGCTTTCCAGAAGCAAGAGATGAGCTGGGGCTTTGGGTGAGAGGAGAAAGGACCCAGCAACCTGCTGTGCTGGAGGGAATTCACTGTCCCTTTGACTCTTCCACTCTGTCTGTTGGTGGGCACAAGGCCAGGGTCTGAGAGAGCACCAGCCTGGGGTATCCACATCTGGACAGGCACAGATCTGCCTTCAGACCTGGCAGAAGTACAAACCAATCAGGCCAGCTCACATCTCTATTGCCTTCTCAGCAGTCACACTCAGGTCAGGTTTTCCCATCATTCTCCACCACCACAGGGGCAAGAAGTGAGATTTGCTTTCGGTTTACTAGAAGTATCTAAGAAGCTTTCCTGCCCCTGGGACCAGGAAGTTCAAAGTTTGAGAAAACCAATGGACTTCACATGGCTTTAGCAGAGACACTGGACTGGTGGTTCCCTCGGCGGCAGCATGGACCCTCAAGGATGGAGGAATTTCTAGAGCTTGGGCCAAAATACTTAATGAAACTGGAATAAGTTTTACTGGGTTTTGCCAGCATGGACCTGCTATCTTCTTTAGAGCTTTCAGTGCCCTTTTATGGCATGCAAGTGAAAGGAATGGCCATTTCCTTTTTAAGTTTTGGAACTCTCTTAGTGATTTGCCTCTGTAGGAAGATGACTGGAAAACATTGGAAAAATCCTGTCCCATCTACTGGAAACCTCCTTCATCATCTGACTGTTCTACACTGATGGTCATTCCTCTCTCTTTAGTGAAGCACCTTGAACCTTCCCACTTCAGCCCAGAACTGTGTGCAGTGCTCTGCAAGGTGGAGATGTCCCTCATGGGGCAGTAGGAGGCTATGCACCAGAATGTGCAAGGCTGGAGCTCAACAGGCTCAAATAGTCCTTCTGTGTGAGGAAATAGTCCCTCTTTGGTGGGACTGGGACATATCCCATTGGTGGATCAGGGAGAGTGGTTCATGGAAGGGAAGTTTGGAATGCCCAGACCTCGGGGAGCCAAGCCCTCACTGGCAGCTGGCTCTGGAAGCTCAGCAGCGGCCGTGGGGAGAGGAGGTGTCCTGCACGCGCTCTGCGCAGCAATGTGGTTGTTAGGACAGCTGCCCAGTGGCTGCTTCCTAGTTAGGGAAGGATGGGGACACTGTTTTTCATAACCACAGGCACACTGGCACCTTGCCTGTGGCTCCCAGACACTCATTCAGAGAAGCCACAGAGCAGATCTTGAAGACTGGTATTGCATTGGGAGCCAGCTGGCCCCGAGAGGAAAATGAGATGCTGCAAGCAGAATGCCTGTGCCCTGGGGGTGCCTGCACCCAGAGCGTGCTGCCTGCAGCCCAAAGCACCCCTCCAGCACAGCACTTGCACCCCAACCATGCCACCTGCAGACTGACAAAGATCAAGGGATCTTATGTTTTCCTCTGAATGTCTCAGGGTCACCAGCTCACACAGGGTCTTTACAGAACCAGAGCACTGGGCACTGTGCTGGGAGTCTCAGCCTAGGTGTGCTGGCATTACTGGTATGCTCTTTCACAATGCTATGTTCCTGAAATTGGCTGGCAAGGCAAGAGTAAGCTGCAGTCTTTGCAGATGCAGGATGCCCAGAGCCTGGTGCCTCGCTGGGGGATGTAGTATGTCCTTGTAGGGAATGGCCCTGCCCTGCATCACTTCTCTGCATCATCAAACACCTGGTCCCCACTCTGGTCCCCTTATGGGGGAGTCATATCCTAGGATCCTGCTGTTGCAGAGCAGGTGGTCTGGGATTAGCAAGCAGAGGGTGAAGGGGCCAGGGCAGTGTGGTGAGAGTTTCCATGGTGAGTCAGTCATCACCCTGAGATCACAGGCATCTGCAAAGCAGCCCCTGGGAGGTGGGAAGCCAATGTCACTTACTAAGTGCTGGAGCACGATAGATGTGCAGAGCTCCACTGCCCTGAGTAGCATAACCTTAGGGACACAGGATTTTGGCCACCCTGGGAGAGAGGGGAACCTCATGAGGCCCAATTACTTCTTGGGGTAACGGTCAAAAGGCAGAAGTCTTAGGGATTTGGAAAAAGAGCCTTGATACTGGAGATGGATATTGGAGATGGAAAAGTAGGATCTCAGGAGGGAAGATAAACTGCTGGAGCATGCCCTGTAAGAGTAAACTTGCCCCATGGGAACAACATTGCTTTCATGCCTCACAGGGCAAGCCTGGATGCTCCAGACCCCAGGCTGAGATCCTGTTCCCTGCAAGAACACCAGCCCAATGTCTCTGCTGCTGGGAGCCACTGTGCAGACCACGTGTCTTGCTGTCCCTTCTGCACTGGCAGACAGAGCCACACAGGTGCAGCAAAATCACTGAAGCTCCTATACTTCCTTCCAGCACCTACAGCATTCTCCTCTTCTCCTCACCTGGTTCCAGAAGCAAGGACACCATCCACATGGTCCCTCCTGGAGGGGAAAGCCAGCCCTCCCATCCAGGGGTGGTGAAGGGCAGAGCATCCCTCCTAGCCGGCCCAGCTCCAGCTTCGTGCACGAGCGTTATGAAATGAGGACACGGGCCACTCCCTGCTGGACCCGGGGTGCTCGCTTCCTTCCAGCCTGGTATTTTCCTCCTTTTTTTTTTTT
>VXAX01002180.1:223479-241917 GCA_013399835.1 Leptocoma aspasia
TTTTAATTCACTTCTATTTTTTTTGTGCGGCCCCAAGGGGTGCACAGCCGTGGTAGGAGCAGGGAAGTTATCAGCCAGGACACAGCAGCAGCATGATTCACTGCCTGGCCCCTGCAGGCTGCTGCAGCCAGATGGGTGCCCTCCCCACCACCACAGCAAGCTGCCATTTGTCGACTCCCATTGCCTGGCCCGCCCATGCTGCCTTTCCCTCTCCCTGCTCTCCAGCCCCACCATCCCTCCCCAGGAGTGTAGGAAACAGCAGGGCAGCTCCCAGCCCCAGCATGGTCACGGGCATGGGGGCAACAGCCAGGATTCCCATGGGATGGATGGGGTCCAGCACGCATCCAACCGGGCAGAAGCTTCCCAGCAGCCACCTTGCAAAGTGTCTGGGATGCCTGCGATGGATCCCCACCTCCTGCCAGTCTGCAAACAGCTCACAGGACGGTTATTATGGGATGGCAGGAGAGCACCTGGGAGAAAGTCTCACACAAGTAGGCCAGCAGCACTGAGGGTCCCCCTCCATCCTTCTGTCACCCTAGAGGAATGGAGAGCCCTTGACAGCAGAAAAAGCAGGGTGCTGCATCCTGAAATACCCTATGCTGTCTCCAATCCACTTTTATTCACAATCAGAAAATAACTTACCATATAATAACACAGACACACACAGCACAGCCCCGGGCACCCGCCCCTCCGGCCACGATGCTACAGCCCAAGCCAGCCCAGAGGTGAGAGGTGAGCCCCAGCCCGGGGAGCTGTGCCCCTTGTCCATCCTGGCATGGGGTGCTCAAACCCCATCCTGCTCCGAGCACAATCTCGCATGTGGTTGGAGGAACTTGTGCACAGTGCTAGTGTGTGTCACCCCCATATCCCTCCCACCCTGGGCTCCCCNGCTCCCCATGCCCTGCTGTTCAGGACCCCATCCTGCTCCATACCGCTGGGTGCCAGCGGGCAGTCCCCCACCCCCACGCCCACCCTCCGCCCCCCCGAGTGGTGCTGGTGTCGGCGGTCTGTACAGCATGGCCGTGCGCTCCCCGGGGCCGGGAGCCTTGGTGCTCTCATGTGGGGTTGGGGGGGCAGTGGGCAGCCCTGCCCTTCCCAGGTGACGAAAAAGTGCTGATTTTGGAGGGTGCTGAGCATGTCTTCTCCTGCTCCCTCGGAGCGGAGGGAAGCGGGTATCGCGGCTCCACCTCCCCCCCAGCGCCAATCCCCGTCTCCCTCCCCTGCCGCAGACAGGCGTGCTTGTCCCTGGCACCCTGGGGTGGGCACCCATCCCTGCCTGGCTACTTGCAGACGCTGACCCACTCGGTGATGCGACACTCCTCGCAGGCCACGAAGCAGCACCAGTGGAACTTGCAGTTGCAGCGCTCGCTGCGTGTCTGCCGCAGGATGTTGTGCCCGCGGCCGCAGCACAGGCTCTCACAGTTGTCCATGCCCGGGCTGGTCTTGTTGCACAGGCGCCCTTGAGTGCCCAAGGAGTCCAGAGCCGGCTCTCGCTCGCAGAAGTCGGGTGACTTCTCAAAGTAAACCAGCTCGCTGATGCCAGCCCGGCGGCGATGCCGAGCGTGGCCCGGCTCCAGCTGCCCGGCATTACGGTTGTGGGGCCGGATGAGGGTGGCCCCGTAGAAGCGGTCCTTGAGCAGGGACCCCACCAGGCGAAACTCAGGCGTCACCTGCCAGCACGTCTTCAGCTGGCAGCTCCCTGAGGTACCGTGGCATTTGCACTTTCTCCTCATGTTGTCCATCACCACCTGGGCGGGGAAGGAAGGACAGAGGAGTTAGCATGAAGGAGACGCATTTTGAGGACTGGAGAAGCCACAACGGAGCTCTGTGTGGGTTGGCACTACGGGAACATCAAGGGCTGGCATGAGTAGCCATCAAAGCTCTGGAACTGCAAAGCCAGCAAGGCTGCACCCTGTTGCTGTGCCCAGTGCAGCTCATGTCCCACACCCTGTCCCTTCCCTTCCTGGTAATACCAACTGGCTTTTATGTTTCAGCAAGGGATTGGCACCTAAAGGAGAGGGTGAGCTCTTTGAGCACAGGGAGGAGAAGCAGCCTGGATTTCACCTCCCACTGCTGCTTGGCTCCAGCAGCATCAACCTGATCCTAGATCCCAGTTAAAAGCCATCATGGCTGCATCTCTGCAGCCATACTGGGACCCCCGCCCCCCAGTGCAAGGGTCTCCCACACACCTCACCAGACAGTAGCAGTGCAAGTGGGACAGGTGGGAGGGATGCTTCCCCTCCCCAAGGCCTTGATCCCATAAAAGCCCACTTCTGGGAGTCCTAGGAGCAGCTCTGCTATTAGCTCTTGCCTGCTCTCCTTCAGCCAACCTGGCCACAGTGCAAGGGGCCGAGGCGCTGCCTCCCAGCACCACCCAAATTCCAAGCAGGGATCACATCCCTGACCTACGGTTTGTAGAGGCTGCAGTGTGGCCAGTGCTATACATCCACTCCCTTCAAGGGCCAGGGTGCATGGGCTGGGCTCTGGCTGTGGTTTGGGCTAGCCCAAAAGCACAGCTCATGCAGGGGCCAGAGGCCAGCGTGGAGTTCCTTGGACTCCCCAGGCAAGGCTGCTGAGCCCCCAGGCTGCATGCTGGGATCTCCTACATTCCCCCATCCCTGTAAGGGATACTGCTGTGGCCAAGCCAAGAGAAACAGCTCATGCCCATCAATCTCCAGGGGCACAACATGGCCACACATCGCCACACAACCTGAAAGAGACAGTTTATAATGTCCTCTGCTCTGTCCCAACAGGGATTCCCTGCTGGGTTGTGTGCCTTCATATCCATGTTCTCACACAGGCTTCAATGGGTTCCCTTCCCATGCAGACACCCAAACCTCACCAGGAGTTCAGCTGGGGCTTGCAAACTATCACAGGCTGATCCCCATACCCAGGGCCATGCTCCAGGGCTTATGGGGGGATTCCAGGGGACACATGTCCCTGTGCAAGATGCTGTCCTACAATGCCAGTCCTGCCCATCTACCTGGCTTCATGCCTGCCACATGTTGCCTATTCCTGCCCCCTCCCTGGGAGAGACACATGTGACAGGAATGCCTTGTTTAGGTAGGGTGGGCAGTTTTTATTCTTTGTTTTCTTGTTTTTGAGTAAATCTCCAAGTTGCTAAGCAGTTATGGTAATGAAGGCAGGTCAGGGAAACACGCCTGGAGCTTGGGGCACATGGCAGAGAGGTCTGGGCTGGGCTGGAGTTTGGCTTTCATCCTGCTGAGAGTCCTGCTCCGGCTGGGAAGAGCCTCCACCTCACAGGTAATGAGCTACCTGGCCTCTCCACCATGTCCTGGGTGTGCCAGCCAGGAACACCAGCTGCTCGCCACTATTCTTGTCTCTATCCTTGGGAACACACTGGCACTGGGGCCCCATCCTTTCCCACATTCCCTCCCTGCTGGCTTGACTGGACCGGGAAAAATCTGCATACAGGGCTGTGGCTGGCAGGCTCACCATTAGGATGGAGGGGACAGTGGTGTGACAGCTGGACAGGGGTTCATTTGGGGCTACAGCTGGTCACAGCAGGGGCTGAAGAAGGTGTCAAGTGTGGCCATCTCCATCACTCAAGCTGTCACTGCTGAACATCCTGAACCCCAGCGCCACAACACCCATCCACCCCGACCAGCGATGGCTGATGTTCTTTCCCTCCTGCACAGGCAGTACAGAGGGGACAGGACCCTGACAGAGCTGGGAGATGCAAGAAGGGTCCATCTGAGTCTTGGCCCCATGCTTTTGTCATTGAATTTTCTCCATGCACCCTTACCCGTCCTTTCCCTGTCTCATAGACACCCAAGTTCGACACATGCCTGGACTCGCTGGTGCTTTCTTTCACACATTCCCAGCTCCTCCCAGGCACGCTCATAAGAACTTTATCGTAGGTCTTTGTTGTGAGGGTAATGGGTAGCTCCTGGCTTCCTTTCATCCTCTCTAGCTCTCTGATCTGGTGAATTAGGAGGACCTGCAAAGTCTCTTTCACGGTCCTGCTGCTCCTTGCTGGGGAGCTTGCTGCTTCCCAGGGACGCACAACGCCCATCTCAGTCCTGAGTTGGACCAAGCAATGATTATCCCAGGCCTTCCTGTTCCTCAGGACCAAGGGCACCACTGCCACTATCAGAGGATGCTGTACATCCCTTGCAGCTGCAATCCCCTGCCCATCTTCACGGGCAGCTGGATGTAAAAAGGAAAAATCCATGTGTTTCTGCCTGGTTTCAAACCAGGGACCTTCCGCGTGTCAGGCGAACGTGATAACCACTACACTACAGAAACCCATATCTGGTGGCACCTGGATGCCACCATTCATGGAATTGTCACCTCCCTCCAGCATTGTAGGGTCTGAGCCAGGAGACAGGCTTGCCCACACACACAGCACCCTCGGGATACACAGGAACCACAGAGAGGATGCTCAGAATCAGTGAGATGCTGGAGAGCTCTGGGTGGTGCAGCTACTTGGTGCATGGAGAGGGATGGTGCATGGCAGGGCATGGCACGGGGCATGCATGCCCACATCACTGTTCTGCTAAAGAGGTTCAAGCCTCAGGAATTGGAGGGGAGGACCACAGAGCTGCTGCAACCAGCACAGCCATTCCTTTCCCGGGAAATCCCAGGAGATTATTCCTTATTACAACAGGAAAATTGTTCCTAGTAGTAAGTGGGGCTTGGGTGGGTGTGGGACCCACAGCATTGCTAAAAGAGCAGGTGGGGAGCTGAAGAACCCATGCCCAGTGGGAACCCATCCCCAGGACCAGCCCTGGCAATAAGCACGGCACCAACAGACACAGACCAGGCTCGGCATCATCTCCTTGTTCCCATGCCTGGCACCCACTGCCATCACACATGGGCTCACACCCTCATCTCAAAAAGGTCCCTGAGCTGGGCAGCCTGTCCAGGCATTGCTTCCCCACCTGCATAGGTGCCATTCCCTCCTTTATTCCTTTAGTCTTCTTCTGCCTCTTCTTCTAGCTCCCAGGCTTCTTTCATCAGTCCAGATCTCGTCTCTGAAGCCACCAAGAGCTGACATTGCCAGTCCTGTGCCTGCCTGCCCTCAGGGACAAGCAGACCCCAGGCATTTTTATTGTTGCTGGATCCCATGGGAAATGTTTAGTGACATCCTGCCAGAGCAAATATTCCTCTCTCACCCTCCCTTCCTTCCGCAGGTTGTGAGGTTTCCCTTGGTAAGTAGGGAACACAGACCACAGGTTTCTGAGCACTGCCAAGAGTCCCAGAGATCCAGGGCATGGAGAGATGTAGGGGAATCAGGATGAGCCCTGCAGTCAGAACTACAATGGGGTCTTGCCCAGATTGGGCCAGAGCAGCCTGCAGAGGATTTAGCTGCCTAACACTGAGTGAGCTTTCAGCAAACTCAAGCAAACAAAGCCAAACAAATCAAAATCTTTGGTATTCCCCAGGCATTTACAGCTTGGCCAAACTGGGGTGGCTTCTCCAGGGTGGTAAAGCTCAGCTCCAGCATCAGGGTAAGCCACATATTAAGATCCTGCTCTGCAGCATCCTCACCTCACAGCTGGCTTCAAACATGCTCAAAGCAAGAGGCACATCCAAATGTCTGAGCCATCCTAAGGAAACATTCCCTGTGGAATTCTGACCTTTAATTATTTATTCCTGCAGCCACTACACATCTCTTGGCACTGCCCTGGCATCATGTGGCTGGGGTCCTGGGGACATGTGCTCTGTTGGGTTCAAGTGGATGTGATCTCTCAGGCACCTGCTGTGAGCAAAACAAGGCAGGGAAATGCAGCCATCCTCCCAGTCCCTCCTGCCTGCATGCTTCTTTTCTCCAGTGTCAGGCTACTTTTAAACCTCAGCTTCCAGACAGAGTGAGCTACTAATTAGTACCTTTAACAAGACCTGACATCATAAGAATGGAGGGGAGGCTGTCCTGCCTGCCTGAACAGGCTCCAGCACAATGCTAGAGATGGGGGACAATGCTGTGGGCTGTCACCTCTGCTCCCAAGGGCATGCTATGTTTCCCAGCTGGTATAGGAGCCCACTGCCTAACTCAATCTCATTCACATCTGCCTCCTTGGGGCACTGGCTCCCTTTCTGGAGGCAGAGACACGTCTAGGTGCTGCAGAATCTGTGCTGTGTCCCCGTGATGCCAGTGACTTTCTCCTCCCTGTCTTTAGCTTACCCCCACTGCAGCTGCCCAACACCAGTTCACCCAGTTCCTGAGAGGCAGGAGCCAGAATCATTGCTGTGCCACCCCAGTAGCACCGCTGCAGCACAGACAGGTGACAGTGGCTGGGGACAGCATCCCTTGGCAAGGCCATAGCTGCAATGCTCAGAGGTATTGCTCCCAGCACGTGTTTGACCGGCATATCCTTGCAGCCCTGTCCTGCTAAGGGCATCACTGCCTTCGTTCTGGGCAAGACTGGGGAGAAACAATGCCCTGGGGGCAATCCCAGACTCACAAATGGTTCCACAGCAGCCAGCATGAGTCCCTCACAGCCTTCCACACGTGTCCTGAGAACCCTGTTCCCACCATCATCCCCCCACAACTGTCACCAGTGCCCCACTCACCTGCCGGCCCACGCGGTTGTTGTGCAGCCGCATACGGGAGTGGATATCCCTGTAGGTTTCCCGGGAATCGAGGAAATCCTTGGAAAACTTCTCTCCATAGTCCACATCAGGGCTGCACCCTCCCCATTCCCAGGAGTCCTGGAGGCCAGGGGTCTCTGCCGGCATGTGCTCCATGTGCACCCCGTGTACCATGCCTTTGCCACGGTTCATGGCTTCCAGCTGGAGACGATGCAGCTTGCGCCGGAAAGCCTCCTCATCGCCGCGGCGCTTCTGGTCGCAGCCGCAGGCCTGCAGCTTCCCAAGAGCACAGGCGTTGGACACGGCGTGCACCACGCCGGCGGCCGCTATCGCGTAGGCAAAGGCGCTCTCCCGAAAGCCTGCAAGGAAGGAGAGAGTGGGGCTCAGGCTGGGGGGCGTGACCCCCGTGAGGGGCTGGATAGTTCATCATCACACTGGGGTGTACGGATTTGGAGGTTCAGCTTGTGTCTTGCTTTTTCCGCATGCACCAGCTCCCACGTAGGCCATGAGTGAATCCCCACTCTCTGCTCTCCAGGCATATCCCCACCAGGACACACTGCTGCCCTGAGGGCCAGCCCTGCCCTAGCTGGGACCCCAGCTTCCACCATCACCCTGCTTTCACATCACTCCAGGAGATGCCACCACAGCACTGCTCAGGCATCAGCAGCATGGCTCTGATGGGAAAGGCAATCCCTCCTCCCCCTGTCCACTCAGAGTTTCCTACTATACTAAATATAATGCTGGCCAAGAGATATTCTGCTGAAGAATGGGCCACTTTTGCTAACTCACAGGGTACAGATTAGGCAGTAAAAAGAGCAGGCTGCACTGCCTGTTCAGCCCCATTCGTCTGCCCATATCCCTTCCCACCTTGAGCCCTGCCAGGTCCCACAAGAAGCTCTAAATGTGATACCATGCTGGAAAAAAATGAGCATCCCTAGTCAGTTAGAGCATGCTGTGACCACACTGTGCACTGCCAGAGCCGGCAGCTGGTTGTCATTAAACGCTAGGGAGTGAGGACATCCACAAGTGTCATTAGCTGGGGACAGGGCAGATGAGGACAGGGACAGGTCTCACAGACGGGGCTCCATGTGGCTGTGAGCAAGGGATACCTGAGAATCTTTTGGCTTCATTGAAGCCAGGTGAGGACCCTCTCCTTCCTGGGAATTTCTATTTCATTTGAAATGCAAAGTAATATTTTTGTTTGTGGTTCCTAGGTCAAGCGGGGAGCCTGCAGTGCCCTTTGCTCTGGTGCAGTGACTGGCCCCAGCATGAGGCAAGGATGGAGGGAGTGCCAGATTTTGTGCTGTGGCGTCACATGTGAATAAATAAATAGCTGGAGTTCCCAGCCTCTCTCCCTCGGTTGGACATGAGCAGTTTGATTGGCCCTGGCTTTGATACAGCTGAACAGACAACAGGTTTTGGGGTGTTTTCTTTACCAGATGCATGCCATCAAACAGGGGTCTTGAGTGAGCACCCCAAAGCTCTGCCAGCTCCCTGCCTGTGCCACAGAGTCAGGAGAATTGAGAGTGCTGCTGTCGCCTGTCCTTGGCAGTGCTCCCCACCACGCATGTCTCCTCTGCGGTTCGCTGCCGCCCGCTGAGCAAACGCTATGATCTTATTAAAGGAAAATGAAATGCAGCCCGGAAACCTGCATTTAAAGTCGTGCTGCTCTTTTGTGTGTTAATTTGACACTGGTGCATTTAAAAAATTAACGAGGCACTGCTTAAAAGCCAGCAGGAGCCTCTCCCAGCTTCCCCTTGGTGTGGGACAAGCTTGCTCTCAGCCTGCCTCTTTCCATGCACAAGTTGAACAACATTTTTCAGCGGGCAGGTAATGGGGCTGCTGGTGCGTACACTGTGCCGTGCAGCCTCCCCAGGGAGAGTGCTGGCAGGCAGTGCCTGCAACACACCCACAGCGCTGCTGGAGCATGAAGGCCCACATCTGGGGAACTTCAGTCCCCAGGTGAGCAATGGAGGATTGAGGACCAGCACAGAAAGGTCTCCTGGATTCCCAAATCCTCCCTACATCAGTTCTATGATCCCACCATCTGGGCCAGCTTCAGCCCTTCATATGTCAAACCTGGGCACAGCCCAATTCCTCACTGCCAGCCTGCTGGGCATTCCCAGCTCCTCGCACAGCCAGCACCTGGGGACACGGGCAGCAAACCCTTCACCCAGCACAACACCCTCCTCTCAGCCCTGCCTCTTTCTTGCACATTTCTCCAGTCTAAAAAACAATTTCTGGTGTGGCATCTCCTTAAAATCTCTTCTGGAGCCCAGACACAAGCTCTACCCCACCCAGTCTGTCTAGCAAGCCTGTGTCCTTGCAGGTAAAGAGGTCAGGTTGATTGGGCACCCTCCATGGCTGGGAAACCCATGGGTTAAAGCCCCAATCCCCCTTCTTCCTCTAGGGCTCCCCAAGTACATGTGAGCTGATGGATGATGTATGGGTCCCTGTCTCTGGAGCTGCCATTCCCCAGGCTGTGGGCAGGGGACAGACTGGTCCCCAGGACATGACACAGCATTCAGGAAGTCTTGTTCCCATCTCATCACAGTCCTTTCCCTGCTCAGTATCACTCTGCCTGGCCCTACCATTCTTCCCAGCCTTCTCCCTTCTTCCCTCACCTGCCCTTATGGGGGGCGGTAAGCAAAGGGAAGGAGGGGGTCAGGGCAGCACTGGGATCATAGCAGCCATGCCAGTATAGTTTTGCTAGGAGGTTCAGTTTACATTCCTTGCTCTACCCCAGCCACACCAGAGACAGAGGATTGAAGCAAAGCAATGAGCAACATGGCTGCAACAACCACCTGCCTCGTGGGCTCAGCAAGGGTGGAAGTTTCCAGGAACCACAGCCAAGAGTGGCATGTGGTAGCCAGCCCTGAGCCCTTTGGAGGAAGGCTCACCAGCTACCCCAGCCACCTAAGACCTCAGCAATGATTTTTGAGTCACCATATCCCTCCAGAGACCACAGAAGAGGTGTAGCTGTGGCAGGCATGAGAAGTATTGCACCCTGAAGGGAAGAGAGAATGGAGGACACAATCCTGACACCACCACCAGCATCCAGCCTCCTGTGTACTTAAAGACCATGCTAGGCAAGGAGGACAGGTCTGAAATCTCTTCCCCAGGTCAAACCTCAAAGCAGCTTTCTTAGGACAGAAAGTTTTCCCTGTCAAGCTGTGCTTGAGATGTGCTAAGAGATGGGGGCTCATTTAGCAAGACCCCAAGTCCCAGCAGTGCTGGCTCCACCATGAACTCTGCAGTTCCTCCATCTTTCAAGCAGATGTGGAATGACGGCTACACGGCTGGCACAGGCACAACTCCGGGCTCTACAGTCTGTAGACCAGGGGGAGCTGGAGTCATGGCCTTCCTCCCACGGCTCACCATCACATCCAGGCAGCAACTCTCTCCCAGCACTCATCACTGCAATGCCTGGGTGGCACTGAGGGAGCCAGCGGGACAGCCTCATGTAGGCCCACCCTAGGGTACCCCAGGGATGCTCAGCTGCCCCCTTTCATGGCAATACCCCCCAGGAGAGGGGTGTAGCTGCCAGGAGCTGTGGGCACATTGCCCCAGCCCTGATATAAGGCAAAGGAGAACTTCTCCCGCCACCTCCTGCGAGGCCTGCCGAGATGGCCAGTCCCAACATGCTGCCTCTCCCCCAGCCCCGCTCCCTCCCCTCTCCCTAATTAAACTGCAGGTGAACCTGCCAGGGTCTGGCCCAGCACCAGGCACTAAATGCCTCCCTGCAGATCCCAACTTGCCTCCCTGCACCTTCTTGAGCGTGCCAGGGACAGCCCGCAGCCTTCGCTCCTTGTCCGCCCACGGCCCTCTGAGACAGCAGCCCTTGCTGCTGTGCAGGCTGCAGGGAGCCGAGCTCAGCCCCGCATCGCCGGCAATCCCGCCTGGCCCCAGGGTCTCACTTGCACCACCAGTGGGGAGAAGGTCCAGGGAATGGGGGAACCCACAGGGATGAAGCCAAGCATCCACAGCACCCGCATGTGCTTCAGGGCCAGGTGGGCAAAGCCCTTGGTTCGCCTGGGGGTACACAAAACCCTGCCAGCAGCCCAGCTGCAGGTGCGCCAGGCCAGGCGCTGCGGTCTGCGGGCACCGGAGCTTGGCTGGGGCTCTGCAGAGCTGGGTGCTGGGGTCCTGAGCTTGGCAGCCTCTCCCTGGATAGCTGTAACAGCACCTGCCTCCCTCAGCACACAGCAAATCTTCCCCAGGCTCCGTTTCATAGCTGGCTTGGCCCCAGCACCTGGTGTTTCCATCCTTGCAGGGAGTTCCCCACTCCCTGCTGGAAGAAATCAAGATGTGGCCATGGCCATGCAGACCCCTTGTCACCAGTGAGCCCTTCTAAGGTGGGCACAGGGCATGGAAGCATCACCCATCCCTCCAAAGGCTGCAGGAACCAAGAGATACTGCACTCCAGAGTCATGTCCCCTCCAACCATGAGCCTTCGAAGGCCTTCAAGGACATCCAACCCCTCCATGGGGGGGTCGTAATTTTTTCATGTAGACGGGGTTGAGGTTGGGATGAGAAAAGGGGAATAGTCAGTCCCATAGCACACTCTTGCCCAGCAGCCAGACAGTCCCAGCCCTGATGGCATTGTACCCACCCATGGGTGCACACATACTGGACAAGGACCAAGACTCAGAGACCCATCACCATCTGCAGCTTGGTTTTTGTCAGGCAACCAGGCATGGGTCAGCCCAGCCCAGCCAAGCCACACAGTGCCTGGCAGCCCATAGAAGCTGTGGTGGGACAATATACCAGGACAACAGGCCATCCTCTCTAGTGAGGTGGACACAATCGTGCTGCTCACCCTTGGAGCAGGAGCAGGGGACCTATTTCCACTGCTGGTGTAGATGCAGCCACCTGCCTCCACCTCACTGTTCCATCCCCCTACCTCTCCTGAGGCCAGAAGAGAATGTCTCTGTCAGCCAGGCGAGCACATGGAAGGAGAGGGAGGTACAGCAGAGAAGGATGGGACAAGGGACAGCACTGGAGAGTCCTGGCAGAAGTGATAGTGCCAGAGAATGGACAAGAAGGTGGTGAGTACATAGGCAGCCAGCTGGGGAGCCAGGGAAGACTGGAGGAGGATTTGCAATAGCACTGTTGAGCCTGGCTTAACATGGAGGGGACATGGGCTAAAGAGGATGGGGGGTGCAGATGGGACTGGAGACTTAACAGAGGGTACAAAGGACATCCCCTACCCCAAGGATGCAGCATCAAAAGACCAGACCTGGAAAACCCACAGACCATGGTGGTGTCTCAAAAGAACCCAGTGGCTCTATGAGAGCAGCGACGGTAAACTCCTGGGCACCCTGCTTGCCCTCCACTAACCTGCTGTAGTGCCTCACAGCCATGTTTCCCGTGCCCCAGGGATGGCAGAATCTCCCAGGTCTGTGCTCTGCCCAGGATGCTGCCAGCATCCCTGTCTCCAGCTATGCTGCTCTGAAGTCACCCCAGACTCCCAGCCCTGCCCGATTTGAAGCCTCTCCTTCCTGTCTCCTCAGGGCTTGCACTCAAACTTCTGGGATCAGCTCAGCAGGATGAGGAGATGGGCACTGATTTATCATTGTCCTCTTCTCTGTCCCCAGGGGATGAGGCCCCTGGCTCCACTGAGTGCCTGGATACTGGGCAGTGTGGGAAGCGTACCCTGGGACAGCTTGGAACAGTGTTGCATTCTGTCTGGCTCATGCCCACACTGGAGAAGATGTGAGAGATGCAGGAGGACAGGACAGGGTTGGGGAGCGGAGCCAAGCGGGGAGAGCGGGAGGGAGAAGCCAGCTACAAATAATTTAAAGTGAGATTCACGCACGGCTGAACTGATGGCAGAAGAAGTGGGAAAAGGAATGAAAGATTAAAGGGGTCTGTCACTTTGGGTTACAAACAATGATCCTACAAGCACGTTGTGTTCCCAGGCACGGCAAGGATGGGGCAGGACACAAAGCAGAGACCTGGTCCCTGGAGGTCAGATGCATTAAAGTCTGCGGCATGGAGCCTGCACCCCTCACTTCTACCACTCGCCCCTCCTCCAGCCCTGGGCTCCTGAGATGCATCCCCTCTCTGATGGCTGTGCCTGTAACAGATGGAAGGCAAAGCTCAGAGCTCCAGCACTGTTACTGAGGGACATGAGTGGGTTCAAAGAGGGCCAGGGCTCCTATCAAGGCTTGCTCCATGCCAGAATGGCTCCAAGCAACTACATGAGATAGCTTGGGTGCTTGGGGCTCATCCTGCAACCTCTGATGCCAAAACAGGAGTGCCGTGAATGCCTGCCTGCTCTGATGCTCCAGCCCTACCTCCATCCTGCCCTGTTGCTGGATGTTGTGTCTCCATTCCAGAGAATGGGTCCTACCAATGCTGAGAGCCTGGGCTGAGCCGTACACAAGAACTCAAGACAGGGGCAGGAGTCCAGGGTCTGTAGGAGTCCCCA
This sequence comes from Leptocoma aspasia, assembly GCA_013399835.1. NCBI lineage: Eukaryota > Metazoa > Chordata > Aves > Passeriformes > Nectariniidae > Leptocoma > Leptocoma aspasia. The sequence goes on from VXAX01002180.1 coordinate 236,468, forward strand.
CATCCATCGGTCACAGCCCTGACAGCAGGAAGGGCTTCTGGAGCATCTGAGACAGAAGTGAGGTGCAAGTCACTGGGCCACCAGCAGACAAGGTGAGCTGAGGGAGGGAATGCAGATCAATGCTCTCTGCTGCTGGTACTTCTCACCCGGCCTGGTGGTACCTGAAGCAAGGAGGCTTGTCTGGGTGTGTGAGCAACTTGAGCCAGCAAGTCGGTGTCTCCTGCTCCCCGAGGAGACTAGAAGTGAACTGCATTCCTCAGAGGACCTGGAAATACCTCGATGCTTATCAGGACTGACAGTCCCCACCCTTCCTGCCAGGCACTAACCTGGGTACTGCTCACAGAGGGAAGAGACACTGCCCTTCTCCAGGCACTAAGGTCCTGAGAGGGACCAGGGCGGCTCCATGGCAGGACCACAGCCCTGATGCCACACATGCTCCGAGGTAGCATTCCATCCAGTGAGACTGTCCAGGCTGCCCTGGCCATGAGGGATCTTTGGACACCAAAACGCTTCTGTGATTCCCGCTCCAGCCTTCTCCTCACTCGCTACAGGGGCCTGTGGGCTCCTGCCACCACATCCCCTCAATGACACATAAGCCTCAGCCTGCCAACCTCTCCTCTTTGACACTCGTCTCATAGTCCCAGGGAAGGATGTAGGATGTAGAAGGATGTTTGAAGAAGAGTGGATAGTTGCAACTCTCTGCTGGGCATCACGCTGAGAGGCTCACAAAGTGGGTATGTGAGCAGTTTCTTAGGTAGTTTTCACCTTTCTTGGGAGCTGGAGGAGTGGTATGTGTGCTGGGCACCTGACCTGCCCTCAGCACCCTGACTGCCAGCCACTGGCACCACTCTGTCCTTCCTGACCATGGTCTGCAGCAATGGGCACCTAGAAATATGCTGAGGGACAAGTTTCAAGGAAGAGTACTCAGGTGAAAAGATACATTCAAGTCCTCCAGAAGATCCCATCAGGTGACAACCCTAATCTGCACCATGCAGGCTGGCCCCTCTGGACCCCCAGAGTCTGCTCCTGAGGGAGACAGTATCAACCAGGAAGGCTCTGATACAGGCAGAGCCAGACATGACTGCAAGGGAGATGAGATCCTGGCACCAGGATCCTTGGCAGAATGTGGAGAGCTAGGAGAGTTCTCTCAGCAGCGCAGCTGGGGGCTCTGTGGGCAGGTGAGCTCCCAGGACAGCCTGTATCCCTGTCCCCTCTGCCATCATGCTTTAGGGTCCCACAAAACAGTGGGACCCCTTAGCTGTCTGCACTGGAAAGCCAACACAAGGGCAGAACACCAGGGTGACGGGCTCACAGAGCTATGTCCCACTAGTTAGGGGCATTTCAGCTCATCACAACACACTAAAACACCATCCCCAGAGCAGGACTGAGCCAGGATGTTCAACTGTATCCACAGAACCAAATCCCAGAGTATGGCATCCACCTTCAGACCCACCAGCTACACTGCACACCCATGGCACTGCTCCAAGCACCAGCCTACATTACATGGGGAGAAGATGCCAGAAAGCAGGAGGGCCTAGAAAGAGCCTTAGGAGCAGCTGGAGTTGGTCAGGGAGGAGCAGCTCAGGACAAGGGCCAGTGCAGGTACAAAGGTGCATGGAGCAGCCTGCCATAGTGCAGTGCTCCGTCTGGCAGACCATAACATTTCTCGGCCTTCATCCATGGGGATGCTGAAGAGCTCGCCTCATCCCCTGGGCCGGGGAAGAGCTGTGCAGGGACCCAGGGGGAACCCATGAGGGCTCCAGAGAGCAGGTGCTGGATAGTGGGACAGGAGAGGAACCCTCCAACCCTTACCTCTGCTGAAGATGATGCTCTCATATGGAATCTTGTTCTTGGTCTCAAGGCTGGAGCAATTCCAGCGCTGGTCCCGGAACTGGTGCTGGCACTCATGGATGGCAATCTGGATACCCTGGATGGCCGAGGCGGTGACGTCAGGGTGGCGCACACACACCTCCAGCTGTCGCCGTGTCAGCCCCGGCAGGGTCAGGCACACCGTGTTGGCATTCAACACTGGCTCTGATGGCAGCTTCAGGCCCAGGATCTCATTGGAGCAGGAGCTGGGAGGGAAAAGGAAACTCTTGAGCTCAGAGCGAGCAATGCATCAACCACTTGGTTTTCCATTTGGGGAAAGGGAAAAGTCTGTGAGGGACACATACAGGGAGCCAACTGAAAGGGAGATGCTCTTCAATCCACATGGTGCCCATTGCCTATAGGGAAGGCTGGAAAAACCCTGTACTCTACAGCAGCTTATCCATGCAGAGAAAACCAGCAGCACTGGGGCTGCAGTCACCTCCAACAAGGCAAGTACAGTACAGACACCTTCACAGCCTTCGCCCAGCAGCAGTCAAATCTGGCCACCCTGCCCCTGGAGCCCAGCATCTCCCAGGACTGCACTCTCTCTGTGTGCTCCACCAGGCATCTCCCACATTGGCCATGCACTGCAGACTCTCAGCACACATTGCCCCAACTTGCCTTCCATAGAAAGCGTGGGTTTCCCCCTGGGAGAATTGAGACCCTGGAGCAAGAAGATCATTCCAGGTCTGGCTCCATCTGTGTTGCTGGCTGATCCCCTTCCTGCATCTCCTGTATCCCCCCAACACTGCTGGTCCTTACAAGGGAGGTAAAGAGAGTGATCAGCCTTTTCTTTTCAGCTCAGCTGTGAAACATGGAGCCAAGCACTGTGCCAACTGTCCTCAAGCTCCAGCAACAATCCCAAGTCCACTGTCACACCCTAGCCCCACTGAACCAGATACCCGTGGCCACAGAAGCACAGAGAGCAGCAAATGGATGGGTGTGCAAGGACAGGCACTTGGTCCGTGGCAGGGGTACAGGTACTTATACAAACAGAGATGTGACCTGGGGAAATGGGGAAGTAGATGGAGTGTGTGGAGATGGGATGTGAGATGTGGGGAGACAAAGCATGTCCAGAAAGAGATGCCTGGAGTTAATACAGAGGTACACATGACAGACAAATCTGGAGAAGGAGACAGTAGGAAGTGTTTGCCCAGCTCCAGGGAATGGCTTGAAGGACTCTGGGATAAACAGTGTCCAAGCAAAAGACCCACAAAGCAAGCAGCAGACAGTGGGACGTCCAGCAGCATCCAGCATCTTGCAGGATGGTCCACTCAGCACCACCCCACTGCTTGTTCAGGAGAGCTTGGCCCCTGCTGGGAACTCTCCTCAGGAAAGTCTCTCCCTGTTCCCTGGGATAGGCAAGAGCTGGGTCTCTGGGAGAAGCAAGGAGCTCAAAGCCCTTTGAACTTTGATTACAGAAACAAGACTTGGAGGAGGATGCTGGAGGAAGGACTGCAGCTGCCAGGTCTTGGAGAGGAGGGTTACTCCCCCTCTGTTCCCTCAAACCCTGCAAGCCTGGTGCAGATACATGGACAGAAGCAGCTGTCAGGGGATGTGTTCCCCAGCTCAGCACTCACCCAGCTCTGGAGGGAGGGTTCGGCCCCAGCGTCTCTGCTGAATTACAGCTTGCTCAGGGCAGAGGGAGAACTGTCAGGATCAGGCTGCTGCTTTCTCCAGCTTCCAAGGGTGTTTAAACCCATCCCACCACTTTCATGGGTATTATATGACTATGCCCCAGTACAAATCCACAGTGACTCCAATAGGGAGAGTCGAGGTGGAGTGGAGAAGAGAAACAAAGGGAGTGCATCCCTCCAAAACCCTCCTACACAGGAGGGAAAATCATCTTCCCGGCTTCCTGCACTCATTCCCACTGTCAAGCAAGCCCTGGCTGACAAAAGATGCAGAGCAGGAGGGGGCTACCACCATCTCCAATGCCAGGAGCTCCTGCCCCGAGCACTACAACGACTTCATTCCCTTCGTGTCCTGAGCCTGACACAGCATCTGCCATCTTTTCCCAGGGCATCCCGGGATGGGGGNCCCCGGCTGCCTGCAGCACACAAGTTTGGGAGCGGGCAGAGGGAAGGCAAAGACGGACAGGGATGGTGAATTTGGGGGTTCGCTTTCTGGAAAGCAGGTGGCCCCCTCTTACCCCTCTACCATTTAGGACAGGCGGAGCCAGGGAGAGGACGCAGAGGGATCCAGTAGGCACCGACCCCCACGACAGTGACATCCCAGCCAGTATTCCCCCGTCCTCCGCGGGCGAGCGGGGAAACTGAGGCAGGCGGGGCGGGCGCTGGAGCGTCTCTGGCCGGGGAGGAAGGGGGACAGCCTCCTGGAGCGGCAGAAGCTGCGCATCCCATCAGCGTTCCGTCGGGACGAAGGAAGGCGGAGGGGGGCAGCAGCCCTGACAGCCCCTTGAACGGGGGGCAGCAACCGTGCGGGGCCGGGCTGGGGCGGCGGGAGCCCCCCCGGAGCCCCCTGGGCAGACCGCCCCCGGTGCGGGGCTGGGCGCGGCGGCTTCCCGGCGCCCTCCCCGTGGGGCCGGGGCTCTCAGCGGCGGGGCTAGGGATGGAGGGGTGCAGCTCCTACCNCAAGCAAGCCCTGGCTGACAAAAGATGCAGAGCAGGAGGGGGCTACCACCATCTCCAATGCCAGGAGCTCCTGCCCCGAGCACTACAACGACTTCATTCCCTTCGTGTCCTGAGCCTGACACAGCATCTGCCATCTTTTCCCAGGGCATCCCGGGATGGGGTCTTTTTCCCGGCTGCCCTGCAGGGAAACTGAGGCAGGGGCTCCGGAGAGTGGAGGGAAGGTCCTTCTGCCTCTTGCTCCACCCAGGGCTCAGGAGGGCCAGGGACCGGCAAGAAGCTGTCACTGTCACACTTCTTAGGAGGATACAGCACTCCCCCCAGCTCTCTTCCCCCTTTAAATCTGGATTTAAACTTGATTTCACGGTGACAGGCCCCCAGGTCACAGGCTGCAGCTTTAATTAATACAAGTCCCAACGTTAACAAATTATATTTAAAGGGGCTGGAGGGAGGGNGGGCGCTGGAGCGTCTCTGGCCGGGGAGGAAGGGGGACAGCCTCCTGGAGCGGCAGAAGCTGCGCATCCCATCAGCGTTCCGTCGGGACGAAGGAAGGCGGAGGGGGGCAGCAGCCCTGACAGCCCCTTGAACGGGAGGCAGCAACCGTGCGGGGCCGGGCTGGGGCGGCGGGAGCCCCCCCGGAGCCCCCTGGGCAGACCGCCCCCGGTGCGGGGCTGGGCGCGGCGGCTTCCCGGCGCCCTCCCCGTGGGGCCGGGGCTCTCAGCGGCGGGGCTAGGGATGGAGGGGTGCAGCTCCTACCTGGGTACCCAGAGGCTGAGCAGCAGCGAGCAGAGTCCGTGGGCCAGGGCCGGGCGCATCTTCGCTGGGGCAGCGGCTGTGCGGGCTGCGGGCGGGCGGGCGCCTTTGGGGCAGGGGCGGCGGGGCTCGGCGCTGCTCTCTGCCCGCTTTGTTTGTTGTGGGTTGTTTGCTTGTTTGTGTTTTCCCCTCTCCTCCCTCTCACTGGCTCCCTGCGCGCCGGGGCTCGGCTCGCCG
>VXAX01002180.1:258107-274797 GCA_013399835.1 Leptocoma aspasia
TGCCGAAGTACTTGCTGTGGCTGGTGCAGTTCCAGCGGCGGAAGCGGAATTGGTACTGGCACTCCCGGACGCCCAGCTTGGTGCCCTTGGCCACCTCCTGCACAATCTCTGGCTCCAGCTGGCACAGCTCTGCCTGCTTTCCCGCCAGCCGCTTCGTCTTGCGGCAGATGCTGTTGGGGTCCATGACCAGCGGGCTCCCCACTGCCCTGCAGGAGGGGACAGCGGAGCAGAGCAAAACCAGCACCCAAGCCCAGGAGAGAGCAGGGTGTGGATAGGACGTGACCAGACCCACCCCCAGGGATGGAGCAAGTCTGCAGGGCAGTGCCAGCTCCATGCTGAGCCCGGGTGACAAGGGGACAGAGAGACATATGCAGTGGGGGCAGGACAGTAGGTATGGGTGGCTCACCCAGGCAATACCTTGCCCTGTTCATCCACTGGGGAATGGGAGGGATCTCCCACCATGGAACAGGCTATAGGATGATGCTGGCGTGTACCATTCCACATCCTTGAGGATATCCATGGGGGTGATGGTGCTGTCCCCAAGGGAGATAGCAGAAATATTGTGCTACTCAGCATCTGCTCTTTGTGGCTGGCACTGACCTAACCCAGCCCTGGCATTGCCATGTGACTGATGCCCGATGCAGCTGCGCTTCCCAGAGCTGTGGACACAACAAGGAGCCCAGCCAGCATTCTTAGTGTGTCTCCCCCTCTCCACGGGTTCTCGCTGCTTTACCCTGTGGGAGACTAGATGAGTGACCTTGCCTCTGATAAAGGCCCTCGGCTGCTGGCCAGGATCCTGTACTCACCTCCCCAAATCTAGGCGCTGACTCCAGGGAATGGAGCCACAGGCGGGTGCAGGAGTGCAAGGGAGGGATGCAGGTGGCATTGCCAGCTTTGCCAATGCCAGTGAGGGAGGGCAAGTCTTGGCTGGGCCCACGTCAGAGGCAGCTCCTCCTTGCCAGCACAGCTGGAGTGAGGTGCCTGGCTCCCTGGCCCTGAAGGCAAAGTCTGAGCACAACGCTGTGCTCCCCGTGTGCCGTCGGCTACAGAAACTCCTGTACTTTCCCCACACATTTTGCCTGGAGTGCCCTCCCTGGCACAGCTCGTGCAGCTGTGCAGCCTGCCAGCACCCTGCCTCATGCTGGCACGGCCGATGCTCCAGCTCTGCCGTGGGCAACTCCGGAGCCATGGGCCACACGAATTTAGCACACCCTAAACTCAGCCCACCCTTGCCCCCAGCGCTGCTCCTGTGGGCTCAGAGCTCATCCTGCTCAACAACATGATTTTCATGGCCATGGATGCCCATGGAACCTCAGGCCTGCACCCAGCACATCCCAGGACCAGGACATGCCTGATGGTTGGGAGGCTACATTCCCTGGGATTCCCTGGGGAGCAGTGCTTGGGCGGCCGTGCTGCCTTCAGCCCCACTCACTGGAGAGCATCAGCTGCAAAGCTTCCAAACCCAGAGCTTTATAGTCTGGCCAAGCCCCAGGGGCTCAAAAATCACAAGCTGAATCTCAGCGTTTAACTGTGCTCTTCTGGGTTTCCTTTTCACTCTTGTGCAGCTGGGGGGCTGTGTTTGGGACACCAGGCTGCAGTACTCCGCTTGCGATCCTGTCCCCAGTGCAAACCCCCTCCAAGCCCCTTATTTGAAGCTCAAGGCCCTGCCAGGATCCCCCTGCCTCATGTCAGGCTCCCCAGCTGCCTGGATCTCCTGCCCACTAGACCCCAGATGAGCTTGGAGAGGATGTGCCCTCTCGCACAGCCTGGAAAAAGAGCCCTTGTGCTTTGGCTGGAGATTTAAAGGTTAAACAGGTCAACAGAGAGGCATAGCCTGAAAAGGGAACTTCCAGCAGGGAAACTGAGGCAAGCTCACACTCCTGCTGGGGAGAACCCATCTCCCTTTGCTCCCAGCAGATTAGTTTCCCTTTGCTGCATGATTCACATGGACCTCTGCAAAGGGATGGGGCAGCTAGGGAAGCATCACAGAGCTTGCCTGGCACAGGTCCTCCATAGATGGGGAAACTGAGGCCCACGTGGAAAGTGACCAGAAGATTTGTCCAGTCCCATCCCATGATGACCACACAGGGATCCAAGCCTCCATGTTGGTCTCCAAGCTTGCTGTCCTTCGTGACCGTGGGCTCCCGACATCTACAGCAGGATGGCGGAGGTTTGGCTGCCTCTGCCGGTGGAGTGGGGAAGAGGGGGAGCCGAGATGGGACTTTCATTAAGAGATGACTCTTTGTACTCATATAAAAACGATGCGCCAGCCCCCCGGGGCCGTCAGATCAAATACTGAACTGTGGCTCACCCCAGCCCGCTGGATCAGGCCAGGAAGAAGAGCTCAGCCCCGCGGGTCTGGGGGGTGATGGGCGGCTCACCGGCACTGCGGGGGTCCCCACCCATGGTCCAGGCGGCAGAAAGGCTGGCGGGAGAGCGCGGGAGCTTTCTGTCCATGCCGACGAGGCGTGGGGTGGGCTGCCTAAGTCCAACGCGATATTAATTTCCGCTGGGCTCCACTTTCTGGCACAGGGAGGCTGCTGGGAGCCCAAGAGCTGTTTTGCTTTGGAGGGTTCGGAGGGGGGGGGGGAGAATGGGGGGAGACAAGGGCAAGAAAAATGCTGCCAAACTGCTACCACTTTGGCAAGGGCTCCGGCGCAGGGCCCAGATCTGCCTGAGCTTGTCCCGCTCCAAGGCCTCCCGCATCTACAATTAAGGTGCCCCACCTCTGCTGCCGGGCACTCCTCCCCCTGCCCTGGTGAAGGAACAGGGTCGCCAGCCCGGCTCCCCGCAACTTGCCTGGGGCACTCCAGCCCCCTGCCTCCTCCTGCGTGGGAGTCCCTAGCCAGGCTCAGCAGCACAGCAGCATCCCTGTCACCTGCCCCTGGTGCCCTTTGCTGGCTGCCAGAACTGCTGCCGGGGGGCTCTGTCTTGCCCCAAAAACCAATGGGATGATGAGCCCCACTATCCAACCTTCCAGCACCTCTGTGTAAGGGAACAACCCCCATTGCTGAAAGGGGAGACTGAGGCACAGAAAAGGGGATGCAAACCACTGTTCACCGGCTGTTGTCTCCCCTTAGGCTGCCACAGCCACAGCCTGAGCCCAGTCCCAGTGACGCATGTCAAACAGGAGTCACCGGGGCTTCTGATGCAACCCCTGTGCTCTGGATGCTGTGCCTGCTGCAACAGAGACCAGAGTTCCTAACAGCCTTTTTTTTCCCAGCTCAGCTCATGGTCATGGAGCTTCCTATATGTCCCAGTCTCATTCCCAGCCAAAATCATGGACCAAGGAGCCTGGGCCAGGTCACCATCTTCTCTTTGGGCATGGGGATGATGTGGAGCAGGACTTCTGGCCCCTGCCAGCAGACCATAATGGAGAGGACCCAGTGGGGTCCTGATTTGCAGGAAGCCAAGGGAGTGAGGCTGGTAGAACTATGCAGGGAGAAAGGGGATAGTCAGCTTTCAAAAGTCACACCTGCGGGAGAGCAGTGGTTGGGCCATGCCAGCTCTGTGTGGGATCTGACAGCCCTCCACCCATTGAGTACTGCTGCCTGGGGACTCCCATGTGGCAAGGGGACTCTGCTCTAGGGTAGTAAGGCTGTGTCTTGCCTTGCATACAGGTCTCTATCCCAGACTCTGGAAGCCTTCAGCAGGGCGATGCACGGTACTAGGGTACCTGGGTCACCATGCTGAGCCCACAGGCAATTCTGCACCCACCTGGAGAGGTAAAAACTGCAGGATGACAGCCCTGGAGAACTGACCTCCATCCCTGGGGACATAGGTCACCTCTCACCCCATACAATGATGTCACACTGAGTGAAAGCCTACAAGTCAAACCCAAAGGGAGCCTGTCTCTTTCCAAGCTGTGCACACAGGGCAAGGGGGACACACAGATTTCCTACAGCTTTCCTACAGCCCATGCAGGCATGTGGTGGGCACTCGGCCCCTCACCCGGGGCAATGCGTGGGTGCTGCCACTAACCGGGGCAGCTGGGTGTGGAAACAGAGCAGGAGGCCCATGCAGGTGTGGTGAGTAAGCAGCAAGTCACTGCCCTGGGGGGCACAGCCAAGGTTCGGCTGCTGAGCAGTGCCCCGGGCACTGAGGGAGCAGGAAATGCCATGGGCTGGGAAGAGAAGGGGGACCCCATTCCCTGCCCTCCTCCTTACACCTCCTTGGCAAGGATGGCATGCAAACAGCTGGGAAGCTGCCTAAAGGAAAGAGGCTTTGGCATGGCATTGCATCAACCCATGGACCTGCTAGCTGCAGGGTCATGCTGAGGCCAGGCTGTCGTGAACAGGAGCTGCCCAAACTTGTGCTGAAGGTACTGGGGGGATGGAGGGAGCATTCACCTGCAGAAGTGGTGGTCCTAAAGCCATGTCCAAACCCTGGAAGGGCTGGGACGAGAAGAAAGAAATCCAGCCACTCGTGGTCACTGTGTTCTTCTTCTGGGTGCTGACAGAGGCTGGAGCTGGGGTAGCATGAGGGCTTGGTTAGTTCATGCCCAAATGTTGGTGCCACATGCTGTGGGAGGACCCTGCAAAGCCTGAGCAGATGTCAAGGTGTGCCCAGTATCCTCCTGCATGAGGGGTGTTTGAAGCAGTCAAGGTTCTGATGCAAAGGCTAGACAAATCCTCCAGTTGGGGGCATGTGTAGGGCATGGCCAGGGAGCCTGGGTGTCACCATGGGAGAGTGGATGCGACCAAGAGCAGGGACAAGGGATGGCACTGGGGAAAGTTCAGCTGCCTTTGTGGGAGAAAACAAGTAGCCCAATGCTGGAGCCAGTAGCCATCTCAAAGAGTGCAAGAGAAACATTGTCCCTTTGAAAAACCCAGCAAGTCAGCAAGGGCACAGGGAGATGGCATCAGGCAGGGGCTCTCCCACTGGGAGATTCATTTCTGCCCATATGGCGCTGCTCCAGGGAGAAGGCATGCCGGGGAAGGCTGGGCAGCCCAGTCTCTTGGGTGCTGTGGGGTAGCAACTGTGGGTCAGCAAGCCCAGGGGGTGACTCACAAAGCTCACCCCAAGGCATGCAGGCAGGGCCCTCCAGCCCAGCAGCCTGCCCTCACAGGCTCTAGCCTTGCAGGGTGGGTGCTGGTCAGACAGGGAAAGAGGAGGAGAGACCACTGTTGCATGAAACCACCCGGGGGATGTGGCTTGAGGGACAGGACACTGGGACCCCCTCAAGCAAGGGTACAGCCACAGGGGCTGGTGGGAGGGGTCCTCTCTGAGCACCTCTGAAGTCCCATGAAGAGCTGGAGGTGCACTGCCCTTGTGCATGGAGGGGAAGGGATGAAGGGCAGGTGTCCATCCCTCTGGGCCCCCTCAGACCCGCAGCTGGAGCACAGCACTCTTCAGCTAGGAAGATTTTCTCCCTTGCTTTCTCTTCCATCTCCCAGCTGCTCTCAACCATGCCCATGGAGAGCCAACAGGCACCAGGGAGGCTGGTTTTGCTTGCCCCCATCCCCAGAGTGCCTCTGCACTCCTGCAAGCACAGCCCAACTGCAAACCGGCTTGGCTGAAATCCTGCCCTGAACCTGCCTGAGGCTCCTCAGACACTAAGTTTGCCTGCTCTGTATCTCTGCAGCCTCTAGGCCAGCCCAGGAGCCCCAGGCACTCTCTACCTGTCCTACTCAGGGAGAAATCACTGTTGCACAAGGAGCTGAGGAAGAAATGTGTAAAGAATAGGGGAGGAGGAAGAAAGAGAATTTACAGAGCCAGTGGCAGCAAGGAGAGCCTACTCCCTGCAGCTTGGCACTAATCAAGGTGCCAGCAGCACATGAGTGACATATCTTCCATTGGCACTGACCACAGCCTGCTCCCTTTTGCCCTGGAAAGGTCTGTGTCTTCAGTGAGCTCTCTGGGGACATCCTAACACAATGAGGATGCTCTTTCTCAGGCTACAATGTCACTAGCAGGATGTCAGTGCTTGTACATCATACCTAAATCTTCTGCCATAGATACAACCACCTGCCAGGATCCCAATGGGCAGAGTTACCACCTGTGGGTGGCTAGGCCCGGCTGCTTGCCTGGGCTGGGACTCTGCCTCTTGAGATCCAGCCCAGCTACAGCCCACTGCACCACCCTCACAAATTAGGTCATCAGTGGGGGAAAAAGCTGCCTTAAACAGGGAACCCTTGTATCCCCCCCACTACACAGATAATGTACTCCGGGGTGGGATGGGGAAGTTGTAAAGACATTTCTTTCTTGGCTGGGGGAAAATGCCTCCTTGGCTAAGCACCTACAAGTGCCCAGTGATGCACACACAAAGGTGTGCCACCAAAGTCCCTATGCATCAGTGACAGTGACAGCAAGGAACAGCTCTATCAATGCCACCAGTCCTGGGGCTTCCAGGAACTATGGCACAACACACAGCTGCTCCCCTGAACCCCTCCCCACCAACAGCAAAACCCACAGACACCAGTGCTGTGCAGACCTGGGAGAGGGGACCAGTACCAGGAGCAGGCACATGGGAAGAAGCCTGTCATGAGTCCCCAGACTCCTCTGCCCCACACAGGAAGGGCTCCCTGAGATGATCTCAGCCAGGAGCCAAAACACCGAACTCTGAGGGAACCAGTTCATTAATCACCCAGCTGCTCCTATGCCCTGTCCCAGGAAGCCTGGCACGTCCATTTGGTGGTGCTGGTGGCCTCATCTACTCACCACCTCTTCCCAGCTTGCTGGCTCCAGAGTGTGAGCTGGTGATCCCCCTGAAGCCACTCCATTGCCCAGTGCATTTGTTGTGCATCAGGCAGCTGAGTTATTATTCTTAAAATAAAGGTTCCTTTTCTTCTTCTTTTTTTTAAAAGAAGAAAAAACAAGTTTGACCCCTTGCCCTCCTCTGCCAAATCCTGCTAATCTCCCGAAGTCGCTGCTGCCTGTGCACACATGGCACCAGCAGGATCCAGACTCCACGGTGAGATGCAGTTCTGAGCACCTGGGGCAAGGGACACCCTGCCCTTGTTGGTGCTGTCTGCCTGCCCCTGAAATGAAGTCAAAATGAGCTTTTGCTTCACCTTTACCCGCTCCAGTCATGGGCAGATGTTCTCAAAGCTAGAGCACAAGGCATGAACTTGGAGATATTGATGAGGATGGGGCAGAGAAAGCATGGACAGCTGAAGGGACAGCTGTGTGTGTCTCTGAGAATTAGCCAGGGAAAAACAGCAGGTCTCAGGCAGCAGGAGGGCATATGCCCTGCAATGGCACAGCTACCCTGAGGGAGGTGGCACGGAGTGTGGAGACCCTCCACAAACACCCTGCCTTGGCCAGGGCTTGCCCTACCTCACTCTCCCCTCTTCTAGCAAAAAACCCAAGGCAAGTCCCTCTCAGACCCATGTTAAACCCTTGCCTGGCGATAAACACAGAGCTTGGGCTCCAGGGACAAGCTCTCAGCTGATGTACAACTGAGTGTAACAGCACCATTTATACTTACAAAAGCCCCCAATGCAGCCCTGGAGCCAGTGCTAGCAAAGGGAGTGGAGATGTGGAATAAATCACTGGTGGGCAGGCAGGGGACTGTGAGGGGAAAGGCTTACGGAGAGCTTTATTTTAGGGGTCAAAAGAGTGTGACAATGTGGAGACGAATAGCCTCAGATAATGAATGATAGCCCGGACGGCACACCGGGGAGCTGGAATCTAAGCACTTAAAACCGGATAAAGACAGGCTGGGTGAAATTCTTAATAGATTTAAATAGTTCATGTTTCGACAGATACCTGGGCTTTCCAAGGCTGGGTCCCAGTTCTGTGCCTGTAATGAATCCCCCACCCCCTCTGGTATCCTGCAAGGCACCGTCTCTGCCTTTGATGAGGGCACCATTACAAATAAGGGTTTTGTCCCTGCTGTGTCCAGGCCACCATTCAGGGGGGACACTGTAGGGACCCTAAGGCTTTTAATTAAATTTGACTTATTGGAGGGGTCTGGAAGCCACTAAGCCCTCCCCTCAGGCATACAAGCCTCCCAGGCTGTGGGCTGGGGGTGCGGGGAGGCAAAGTGCAACTCTCACCACAGGACCTGTGTGCCCTATACTCCTGGGGATCCCCCAGCCTGCTGCCCCCAACACACTTGTGTGCCCAAACCCTGACAGTATGTGGGTGCCCCAGTCTGGATCAGAACAGCCAGTGAGCAGCAATTGCAACCCAAGAGGCGCCTGGGTGTAGGGGACTCTGTTGTCCCCAAGCTGGGGGGGGGACCACCCCCGGAGATCGAGNGCACACTCCGGTAGGGGACGGTGGCCGCAGCCTGTATGGCCCCGCGTCCCGCCGCCGCGTTTGAATGTGCAGCCCTTTTTGCGGATCTGGCTGGCACAGCCCTGAACCCCGAAGCCCCGGGACCTGCTGCGGACCTGCTTGGTACCGACCTGCCTGGCACAGTCCTGCTTGGCACAGCCCTACCCGGCTCCACTCGGGGTCCTGGCACAGTCCTGTCAAACCCGACCTGGCCTCGAGGTGTCCCCGACACCTTCCCGTCACACTCTTGCCGGACCCTGACACCCCTGGCATGGCCTTGCCCAAACCTGGCGTCCCTGTGTTGCCCCCAGCACAGCCCTGCCTGGCCCCTGTCCCTGACTGGGCTCGCCTGGCACAACCCTGGCTCCATGACCCTGTCTGTCCTCAGACCAGTCTGTCCCGCCTGGGAAAGCTGGAGGAGTGACCCCTCACAAGCATCTCCCAACACTTAGCTCCAACACTCTGGAGAGATACGCCTGGGGCAGAGGGACACTCAGGAGAATGACTGAGCCAGCCTCAGGAGCAAGGAGACCAGGAGAAGAATATGGTGAGGGACATCTTGTTTATGGTGATTTCATTTCAGGTGCAGCCAGGACCCAGAACAGAGACAGTCCCCAGCACCAGATCATAACAGGAGGAGCAGCAGGAGCTGCCTGGGGCAGGAGGAAGCTGACGTGCCCAGAAGGTAGCAGGGGGCACACAAGGGCTGGGCAGCTGGGGACAGGAGGAGCCCATAGCCTGCCACACCGATTCTTCCCACAGAGGAGCCTCAGGAATGGTTTTCCAGTGCTCAGTGCTCTGCATCTCCAGTGCTCTGCATCTCTGATTCCTCTTGTTCCATTTATGGCTCCCAGCGGAGGTGGGGGATGCAGCTCCCAGCCCTGCAGCATCTGGGCCATGGATCCTGGGACAGCTACCTTGGAGGAGTCTCACCTGATCTCTGTACCCACCTCCACTGAGCAACCAGCCAGCCCATTGGGTTACCCCAAGGGAAAAGGAGGTGCCTTCCACCCGTGATGGTCAAAGCAGAGCACCCTTGCTGCTGGTGAGATCACCCCTCCCTCCAGCAGCTATTTGTGCTTTGTCTCCCTTCATGGCCTCCCATACCCTGCCCATCTCAAGCCCCTGGCCTGCCCATAGCTGTTTCCCTTGCCTTGATCACCAGTGGTTTCACCCCTTCACCTGGGCATGTCTGCTCCCTGCTAACAGCATTTGGTGGTGAATGACTCAGGCTTTATCTGCAGCTTGGCACAATTCTCTCTCTCGTAGGCACAGGAGGTAAGACTCCCACCACCTCTGGAGGATTCACACCTGCTCTTTCTCTGCCCTCCCACACAAGAAATGGGCTCCTGGTCTGCACCCTCGGCACGGTGACTAGGACTGAGCTGCCCTGGCCAAAGCATGGGGACACGGGGACAGGGACATTGGCTCAGTCCCTGAGCCGGGCACTGCATCTGGTCTGCTGCACCATGCACGGTCCCTGTTGCCTTTTGTCTTCACCCACCAGCCTCCCTCCTAGCTGTCCTACAGTGATCCCATCACCTCTAATCTAGAGGGATAGTCCGCAACGAGTAGCTCGTGGAGAGGGGACATCCCTGCTAAGGCTGGGCGAGGCTGACACTGTACCCAGGGGCCCAGCCCCTGCCGGCAGAGCTCACTGCAACGCACGGCTCATCTGCCGGTGTGTTGAAAGTGCCTGTTGTCCCTCCGCCCCTAGCGCCTGGCCTCTTCGCAAAGGCAGCGCGGGGCAGGTGAGAAGCCTTTATCTGATTTCCTAAGGGCAGAAAAATCCCTTTGATTTTGCCCCGAAGAGCGGAGCGGGAGGGGGGGTGCCGTCTCGGCGAGCAGGTGCGGCTGGTGCTCAGCAACTCGCCTTATCATGTCAGCTCTGCGTGAGGCTGGAGGGGGCCGGGGGGGCTGTGATGCCCTCAGCACACTTATGGGAACTGGGCCCATTGCCTGGCTCCTATGGCAAAGCCCCCTTAGAGGGGCTGGTGGGGCAGAGTGGGCAAAGGTGGGCTCCTTGCCTTGTGTCTGGATCCGAGGAGCCGGGATAGGGTGTATGCCAGGAGTTTGCCCCTCTTCACAGCTTTTCTCACAGCTGCATAAAAATTCTCCTTTAACAAGGGGAAACAGAAGCACAGAGATGCTGAGACCTGCTTAAGCAGGTGGGGAGTGGTTGCCTGTTTGCTCAGATCCAGTAATTTTCTTGCTGCCTTCCCTTCTGCAACAGGACCCCTACTTCAGGGGACAAGGTGACAGTGGTCATACTAATCCAGGGTGACAGGGATGCCACTGCCACTCTGAAGCAGCCTCCACCATCGCAGCTGATCCTTTGTCTCTGCCTTTCCTCGCCTCTCGCAGCTCACTCCCCCCCCGCCCCCCCGGCTTTTGTGTTATTACAAATTATAAAACAATTTTTTCCTGCCGTCCCGCATTCTTCTGCCTCCTGCAAGAATTTTAATGTATTTATTTTTGCTATCAGGGGAAAGCGCCGTGTTCCTCGGCCACCCCCAGGCAGCCTCGGCCCCACTTGGCCACTGATGGAAATTAATGATGGAGGCAGGGGGAGAGCTGACACCCCTGCACCCCTGCACCAGAGAGCTGGGGGGACGGGTGCCCCCCCTACCAGCCATGTTTTTCCCAGGGCAAGGTCTGCGGAGAGACCTTGCGGAGGACTCAGCTGTGGTAGAGGTGATGGGACAGAGGGGCTGGTCCCCAGGAGAAGCTGTTGGTTATGGGCTGGGGAGGGGACAGTTATTGGGTGTCTGGGCAGGGCCAAGAGGTGCTTTGAGGTCCCACTTTGCGGGGGCTGTGTTGGAGAATCATCCCCATATAGCAGCATGACTTTGAAGTCCTCTTGAAGAAGAGGAGACCTCCCCAGGACTCCAGCCCACTCTGCCTCTTGTGACAGCATCCCCAGTGATCCCCAGCCTGCTTGTGAGACAAAGAACCCCCTGAGTGGCCCATGCTGCACCCCCCACTGAACTCCCTCTGCCTTTAGGCTGGTGCCCTGACACTGTGCTGAGCTCTGTCTCTCACTCCCGACCACGCAGCCCCAAGGGCATGGATGGGGGTGACCTGCTCCAACAGCCCTCCTACCCCACAGCCACGAGGCTGGGGGGGCTCTGGCTGCTGGGAGGGAGCGGACAGGGGAGGAAGTAATGAGCCTTTCCTGCTGTGGGGAAAGCGTGGCGATTTCCAACCCAAACACCCCAGCGCTCAGCGGCCGCATACTTTCCCAGCGTCCCTCCCCTCCTTTATTCCTGAGGACATTGGCAATGAAACCCACGTTGGCCTCATCTCCTGCTCCTGCAGTGAGGTCATCGAGCTGTGTTTGTGACATCCCGGCATTTCCATGGCAGCGCGCTGTGATGTCATAAGCCCAGGTTGCGACCTCACGGCAGGAGGAGAATGATCTTATTAAAACAACATGGTCCCCATCCATGGCTGCTCACAGCCGGGGGACTCCAGTGCAGGGTAGCAGCCAGCAGACAGGCTTGTGGCAGCCAGGGGGATGATGAGGATGGTGCCCTCCCTGGGGTTATGTCACCAGTGGGAGATGGTGATGACACATGGCATAATCCTGTGCTCAAAGTGGAGGGTGGCCCCCAGTGCTGAGTTCCCAACTGATGCAAATATACAAGCCACATAGTGCTGAAGTGACAGTGAATTTGGGGACAGCCATGCTAGAACTTACTCCTCAGGGTCCCCCAGGCCTGGCCACGGTGCTGCCCACCTCTGGGACCAAGCATCTGGGGCCTTATCGGGGTGCAGAGCCCTTTCATGTCAGGCTGGCGGGCAGCAAGCAGAGCTGATGAGGACCTGTCCCCAGATCCGAGCTGCCCGGTGCTGACAGCAACTGTGGGGCCCATTCTTAAATTAGACAAGTCCCCCTCCCCCTGGCCAGCACTCCTGGCCCTGTCCCATGGCTGGACATAACCTAGGACATCATGGCCCACAGCATTTTGTGTGGCCACCATGACACACACCCATGTGCACACACCTGTCAGCACACACCATGCCCTCAGGGAGGGCTGGTCATCCCTTGGGCACTGACAGGCGGGAGATGGATGGATGGATGGATGGATGGATGGATGGATGGATGGATGGATGGATGGGAGAAAGGATGGCCCTAGCAGCACTCTTTAGTGAGCCTGTGTAGCTCTGGACTTTGTTGCTATTTCCAAACAACCTAAGTTTCACACAGCATCTGTCCTGGGAGAGAAGGGAACACCCACATCCCAAGGGAAGAAAATCTGCCGTTCTCGCTGCACAACAATTTGAGGGCCCGACCTTGTGCTGCTGCAGCAGTGCACCTCACTGCTAGCACAGAATCCACTCTCCACTGCCCAAAGGGGAAACTGAGGCCAAGGAGACTGGCTTGCGGAGCAACAAAGCTGAAACCACCCCTCTTCAGGGAGGCATGGGTCTGTAGCCAGTCCCACTCGTTCCAGCTCCCCACACGTCCATCTGTCCATCCATGGGAAGGACACACATATCTGGGCTGCAAACGATGCCGCTGTCCTTGGGCCCCCGCGGGCTGTAAACATGATGTCATGTGGCAGCATACACAGCCCGCTCTGTGCACGGGTCCCCGAATGGGCTTCACAACTTCTGCGTGGGAGGCATCGACCATGGCCCACAGCCAAGGGAACTGGAGTCAGGAGATAAAATCAGGTTTGCTTTAGGCTGGAGCAAACAGCCTTTTGCAGGAGGAGTAAGGGACAGGGAGAGCAGACGGAAAGAGGAGACACCTCCCTGTCTTGGAGAATTTGGCAGGGAGCAGAGGTGATGTGGGAAACTCCAGGAAAGCCCGGCACTGGTCTCGGGTCAGCTCCCTTTGCTCCTACTTGACTTAGAATAACTCCATAGGCACTTGAAGTCACTAATCAGCCAGGACCACTTGAAAGTAGCCTGGGGCTGCCTCCTGTCTCCTGTGATAACAGCATGCCAGCCCCGGGTTCTCTTCTGCATCCCACTCTCACGTCCTCGGGGAAAGGTCCTGGCCCACCAGGGTCCCATGGGGCACAAGGCAGGGGAAGCCTGGATCAGAGCCTTCTGCCAGGTGCTGGTCCCTCCATGGTGGTCATGGGAGACACACTATCATGCTGGTTGATTTGCCTTTTATTTGAAAAGCTTTGTGCTGTCCCCAAGCCCTTGCCCAGGTCTGAGGGGTCAGACAGAGGGAAAGGAGGGGAAGGGGACCTTTGGGAGAGGGCCAAGAGGGTCCCACTTGAACTCTTTGTGTCAGAGAAGAGCAGCTGTCTCCAGACCTGGGATTTGTCCACATTCCTCTTGATCTCCCCATGTGCCCCTTTGCAGCCCCACTGGCCCCAGCATGGCTCATGACTCAGGCAGTGACAGTGTGGTGACACACAGTTGACATAACAGGCTATCTCCAGTTCAGTGCTTTGGGCTGTTTACAGTCCTCAGGACCCAGGATCAGCCTTCTCACAGCCTGGGCTTTCCTGGGGATGAGTCAAGGGACGCCCTCCCCTGGGACATCCCACTTTCTCCCCCCCATCTGTGGGAGAGCAAACTGGGGTCAGTGGATGCAGCTCTGGGAAAGATTTCCAGCTCCTGTGTGACACTGCACAAGTCACATAAAGAAGCTGTCCCTCTCTCTGAGGAGGACCAGGACCCAGGACCCTCCAAAAGCAGTGCGTGGGTGGATGGCTGAGGAACAGAGAGGCGGGGGGTCCCACAGTGCCTATATCTGCACCCACAGGTCCTGCCAGTGACATGAGGTTGGACCTGACAATGGGTCTGTGGCATGAGCACAGTCATAGCATCCCTGGGGCAAAGTGACACACAGGATGTGACCTGCCACCCCCAGCTCCACATCCCTATGGCTGAAGACAGCATTTGCTATCCCGCCTCTGCTGCGCTTGTCGCCGAGCTGGCCTGGCCCCGCACTGGGGGACCTCCCGGGAGCTGGCGGTGTCCCCGGCTCCACGCGGCGTCCTCCGTCCGTGGATGTGTCATGGCGCAGCCTGTTCCCTTCGGAAGTCCCCGCCGGGACACTCTGAGAAGGGCTGATTCACCCAACCCTCCCGGCTCCGCTCCAGCACGGCTTCCCCCGCAGCCCTGGCAGCGGCCCCGGCAGAGCCCCCGGCCGGTCCGCGCCGCCGCTCCCGCCGTCCGAGGACGGGGAGCACAGCCTAGCGGCAGGAGCGGGAATAGCCGGGATAACGGTGCCTCGCTCCGTGTCCCCAGCAGGTTGCGGGGCACCGGGGACAGGCCTGGGGAGTCGCTGCGGTGGTATAGCCTGCCCTTCCACAAGGCCGAGTGCGAGGTGCTGAACACAGGTCGGGGCGGCCCTAGTATCACTTTTGTTTGAGGGATGGATGGATGGATGGATGGATGGATGGATGGATGGATGGATGGATGGATGGATGGATGGATGGATGGATGGATGGATGGATGGATGGATGGATGGACGGATGAAAAGCTGCCCTGCAGAGAAGGAGTCAGGGACACTGGTGGATCAAAAACAGTAAATGAGCCGACAATGTGCAGTTGCAGCCCAGAAAGCAGATCACATCTGAGACTGGAAAATAAGAAGCATGTCCAGCAGGGCAGGGAAGGTGGTTGCTCCTGCTCCACTCCACACTTGTGAGAACCCACCTAGAGTAGAGCAGCTCTGGGGTCCTCAGTGCAAGAGAGGCATGAACCTGTTTGAGCAGGTTCAGACGAGCCAGACAAGGCTACAAAATGATCGGGGGCGGGGGCACCTCTCCCGTGAAGACAGGCTGAGAGATTTTTGTTGTTCAACCTGGAGAAGACCCAGGAACATCTAATTGCAACTTCCCAATATATAAACGGGCTTATAAGAAAGATGGAGAGAGACCTTTTACCAGGAACTGTAGTTTTCACTTTTTTTTTTTGCAAGAGACAATTGTTTTAAACTCAAAGAGGTCTCAGGGTTCCACTTCCCAGCAAGGGGAAGCACAGTCACAGTAAGCTGGGAGAGGCCAAAGCATCCTCTGCCAGGGGGAGTGAGAGCTACAGGGTCTCAGATTCCCCGGCTGGGAAGCTCACAGAAGTCCTCGGGCCGGGGCTCTCCTGCTGCCCCGGCTCTGAACCCGGCCGGGGCAGGGCAAGCGACAGAGCTGGCTGTGAGCAGCCATGAGATGGCAGCAGGCGCTCGTTCTTGGCTGTCCCAAGGGTGAGTGCCTCAAGGGTGTCTACAGGCACGGGGATGCCCGTGTCCTGCACCCCAGTCCCGGCCTCGCTGGCAGGGAGCACACAAAGCATCAGCCTGGAGCCCAGGGCGGGACATTCCCGCTCCCCCGGTGAGACAGGACCGAGGGCAAGAACAGCCACTCACAGAGCTCTCGGATACCTGCCCAGCCTCACACAACCTCCCTGTCCAGGACCTTGTACCCAATGCTCGGTTAATGATCAGCACTGGTGTCCCAGAGACACCCCTGGAGTGACACCTGGACAGAGTACTGCCTGCCCTACTGTCCCAGGCTAGGCAGAGTTGACACGTCCTGCATGCATGGTCCCTGACACCCCAGCAGGGTCCTGCTCATGGGCTGGACAGTTTGGTCTGCACCAGCTTGAGGCGGGAGCTGGTACCATTCTCTCCCCGGCATGGAAACATATCAAACCTCCCTCCAGTTTGTTGCCAGCAGCCACAGTGGGCTTACCAAGGTCTCCCCATCTGTGGTCCTGGCTGGCAGTGCCTGAAGGAAGTGTTAAGAGCCTGGGATAGTTTGGACCCAGCTCCCCACGGCACCATTCTGCACTGCTGGGGGACAAGGCAGACACGGGCGGGGGGGGGCAGAGAGGGGACAGAAGCAGGGCAGGAGGGCTCAGCCCAGGAGGGCAAGCAGACCTAAAGAGCCGGCTCAGTGGTGAGCCTGGAGCTGATGCAAGGTGTGCAGGGTCTGGGATGTGGTACCCAGTGCCAAAGTGCAATGCCAGTGCTGGCACATGTTGTGCCCTGGCTGGTGCTGTCCCCAGTCCTCGTGCCCGTGCCAGGTGTACAATGCCTAGCACCCACTGCCTATGTGGAATGCCCAGGATACAGCACCTGGTGCCACAGGCTCCATTGTGCCAGAGCGCTGTACCTGCCATGCCAGTGCTGGCCGCCAGCTGCCTTGTGCATGGTTCCACCATGCACAACACACGGCACCCAGTACCTGCTACATAGGCACCAGTGATGCCAATTCCAGTACCTAGCACCCGGTGCCTGGTCTGTGATGCTGCTGAGCGGTCACCAATGTCCAGTATTTGGTGTATAGCTCATGGTACCCAGCGTGCTGTACCGAGTACATAGCACACTGCACCCGGTCTCCACGGCCCGGTAGAAGGTGTGCCGCAGCCGGCACAAAGGCGCACGGTATGGACTGCCCCGTGCCCGGTCCCCGCTGAGCAGCAGCCGGTACCCCGCATCCAGAGCGCAGCAGCCGGGGCCAGTACCCGTTGCGCAACGCACCGGGTGCGCGATTCTCTA
>VXAX01002181.1:0-23902 GCA_013399835.1 Leptocoma aspasia
TATATATATATATATATAAGAGACTGTTCTCTTATTGATAAACAGAAGCTTTCATTCTCCCTGGAGGCCTGATATTTATGATCAACCATTTCACGCCTACTTCTCTTGTCCTAATTCTGATCATTTGCAACAATGCTGGTGTTAAGTGACTATGAAACCCTAGTCTCTGAAGTAATCAGATTTTCAGGCCCTGTGCCCTATGTCACATGGAATCATTTATTGCAGTACAATAGGAAATTAGGCCACTATGCCTAACAGTATTTCTGGAGGGAGAAATGCTGCTCATTGCTGAGTAACAATATACCCAGATGATTACTGGTTGTAAATTCTGCCTTCAAAATCAATGCCTTTTTGCATTTAGAACTAGCAGAACGAAAGGGCAAATTACCAAAGAAATACAGGGAGAGAAAATGTGCAGAGTACCAAGCTCCCGCTCAAGAAACTGGTCACACGCAAGTGCTAACTTGTCAGATCCAGTTGATATAGGACAGCTGAACTGGTCTTGGCAGTTGGGATGACATGGGCTGTGAGAAGTACCAAAGTTCCATCACTGGCTAAAGACCCTGGAAAGCAGCTCAGTCCCTTTTCCCCACATAAAAACCTCACAGCTCTGCTTTCAGGCTGAGTATTTCCTTATAGAGAGCATCTGTTGGGACAATTCTTTTGCACAGAAATAACAAGAGAGGTTCAACTGCAGGTGGTTAAAGAATTGTGGACTTGTTGGAGCTTGTTGTATTAAGCCTCTGAAATTCAGAGCTTACCTTCGAGTCACTGCCTTTGCTCTTGCTGAAGCTGTTGCAAAAAAAATAGGCCCAAGCCTCTCAGTTTTCCAAATGTAGTAAAAAGTGTTTGAATACACACTTTAATATATTTTCTGTGGCATTTTTGTAAAATACAGATATATAATTATAGATATAATGCATATGTAGCACTTACTGTATTGATAAAAAGCTAGTCTTTTCACAATGACAAACCAGTATTTACAATATGATTCAAATTTTAAGGAACAAATAAAACAATATTGTGTGGTTATATGATAAGAATAATTTGAAGAAAAATAAGAGACCAGTTCTAAAAAATTCCCAGACAATAAAGTACATAGTCTTGACAGGAGCACCACCATGAACATCCATGCAAAACCCCCTTTTTTTTCTCTCTCCTTATAGGAACATGCATAATTTAGCTCTTCCACATTTCTACGTAGTCACAGCTCTTAAGCTGATATGGCTACTTATGCTTTTTCAAGCACGGATTAATTGTACCATCTTTCCACTTGAGTATTTTTCCAACTGCAAAATTTCAAAGTTTTGCCTAGAGCAGGAATAACTATCCGCAAGTTACTTCTTAATTTAAACCAATAGCGCTATGACAATTTGCATAGCTGAAGATTTTCCCATCTTCTACACACCTTAGAACCATTTCACAAGCCATTAGCATGAGTTTGAAGTGTTTTAGCATTGCAGGTCTTTCCTAGGAAGTTTGCCTCGAAGGACACTGCACTGCCAAGAACAGCGACAAAGCTGAAGTACACGGATGCTCTTTGTTATCTTCATGTATGAACGCTGCCCAGCCATTCATCTGTAACATACTGTCCACAGCACAGCAAATGTAAAGATGATCTTCATCTTCAGTGTACTGTCACCCTTTCCTCAGAGGAAGAGAAGTGCTATTATCACATTTTTCAGAAGAAAAAAATCTGATAGAGACTGAGTGAATTTAGGTTTACTCAGAAAGGTCACTTAGAAAATTTAAAACAGCAAAGAAGCAAGCCCACATCACCTCAATTCCATCATCTTCTTCTAACTTTGAATGAGAACTTTATACGTATCTTTAACAGAAACAAATACATAACCAATAGAAATAAAGCATTCTTCAGGCACAGGCTTAAAGATTGCTGTTCTCTTCCCAGATAAGAGGAGGTAGCAAGAGGGCTGTTTCTGCATGTATTATCTCCATGCCACACAAGAAATATTAGCTGAAATTGGTCTTTTTTGAAGTGAGAGTGGGTAAACCCACTATTTGCCTGAAAATATATAGGAACACTTGAGACACATGAAAATTCACCTTCACCAAAAAAAAATCCAACGAACATAAACCTGAAAGACCTTAATCTCCTTCAATGCTGACTGGGGAAGCATTTTCAAGCACATCTGTATCCACCTTAGAATGCCTTTATACCACCTGCACAATATAAATGAGGATTAGCATACTGTTGAAGATGACCTGTTCCCTCAAGAACTAAAATTTGTTTCACAACCCCTGTGGTTCAACTCTGACAGACGGGCAGCTGAGAGGCAGCTTCTGCAGAAGGACTGATACACACCTGGGCTGTGCAGGTGCTGAGGAGAGCAGAAATTTCCACCATGGTAAGTGTCTCCCTGTGTCCTTGTCACTCTGGAGAAGTCTGGTCAGGAGCAGATGGTGATCTACATTCTTACAAGTGCCATTTAGAAACCAGAGGTGGGAATGAAGGAAACCTCTCCAGTTCCAGGACAAAACCAGAGCAACAGGAAGGCAGCTATGACAACATTCTGCTTCCAGAAACACTTTGGGGCAAACTGGATCATCTGCCTAATTGGTACAGGTGATGTATTTTTTGAAATACTGAGGATACAGGACCTTTAGCCCTTATTAAAAAAAAATAACCAAGCAAACACAAAAGAAAAAAACCAAACCCAAAACACGTCACACATACAAAACAGGTAAAACCAATAATGGAATTTCTCATTCTGCTCACTTTTTTTTTTTCCTAAACCAAACTGAATTTTCCTTTAAAAAAGTAAAAATACAAAAACAAAGATACATTAGAATATCCTACTGTCCAGTAAATGTCTTATAGGTGATATTTATGGAGGAAAAAATGCATCAAGCCCTACCTTTGACAAAAATTAAGCACCCCAACGTTCATTTCATACAAAGGAATGCTGCTTCTAGTGCTGTTGGTTTGAATTATTCCTATCACCACAATTTGAATATGCATTATTTGTCATCAAATATATAATCATAAATCTAGACTAATGCTGAAAAAAACAAATCCTAGTGACAATACTGTGCCATTGATAAGCGAAAAACAGCATATCATGAGAAGGCAAACTAATCTTTCTGTTTACTTCGTAAATAATCCATTAGCTAAACTTCTATTTTAGGCTGGATGCTTGATGCTTAACACTAAGAAGTTCAAATACCCTTTGTATCCCTTATAACAGAGAAGAAACTTGTAAAATGACTTTGATGCATCAGCTTATTGTATGAATGTTTTAAAGAAACTCACTAGTATTATAGGAAATATAAGTGGGCTTTTTTGTGTTGTTTAATACTCCAAGTGTCACTTCATTCTTTAAAGGGGTTAGAACAGAGGAGGGGGAAAGGGGAGGAAGTCTTACTTAATTTGTTGCATATGTCCCAACGTGTTATACAACTAAGTGTATTATACCAGAAAACTAAAGCAGTCTGCACTGCAGCAAACTCTGTGTAACTCAAAATAGGAGAATAATCTGGCCACAAGCAAGTCAAAATTTCAGTGAAACTTCCTCTCATATTATATATATACACACACTTTACAAGCTACATCGAGTGTCCTTTCATATTCCAAAAGAAATACATTGTAGACACCAAACATACTGTACTTGTACTTAAAGGCTTCATCAAACCATATGTGCAGACACTTGAGAAGACGAGAGTGTCAAGCTTCCTAGGGTCCTAGAGTCAAAGAAATTCTGCTGCCCCCCACTGCTAAGTAAGTGCACTCCTTCCACAGGGGGCAACATCTGCCGATCCGTCATGGTTCCACTTGGCGAGGACCCCAAGAAACTTCCTTGGGAAGAAACGATTTTCTCAGGACTGGCAGCCAGTTTAGGGGATGTGGAAAAGTTATATCCATAGAGCGCACAGGGGCTGTGCAGCCTAAACGTGTTGTAGGAGCCTTGGTGGGTTTGATTAGTGGTGAAGGCATTGCTGGATGGGGAAGGCATGATGTACTGGAGCTGTGGAGACATCCCTGAAATCTGCATGGATAAGCCAGTCTGCGGGCAGCTGAATGCATCCCCATCACTGCCACTCATGGACATGTTCACAGTTGTGCTGCTGGACACACCGACGTAGGAGGGAGTCCTTGGGGGCGCGAAGGTCTCGCCGCTCTGGTTTGTGAGCCGGTTGTAGGTTTCAGCCAAGGAGGTGCTGTATCTGTTCAGGGTCAGGCCTGAGCGAGCACAAGCTGTGTAGTCAGCTGGAGCAAGGGTACACAGCTGGCTAGTGTTGGGACTGAGGTGGAAGGCTGGAGATGAGCAAGGGGAACCCGGTAAAAGGTGAGGGTGGGTAGATGGCACTCCACTGCCAGATCCCTGGAGTAAAGTAGAGGAACCTGCATTTCCTGGAAGAGAATATTACAGTGTAAGAAGCGCACTGGGAAAGGTCCGCTTCTTAGGTGAAAGATCAAGACCTTTGTCTTTTATAATAACCCTTGAGATGAAATCCAACTCAAACTAATTAAAAACTTTTACATACATGTGCAGGAGAATGTGTGAGTAAACCACATGCATATTTCCAAAGAAACAACTTAACCAAGAAAGATAATTGAAGTTATGTTTTTTACAACTATCACTCAGTACTTAGAGCTCCTGCCCAAAAGGTTAACTGCTTCTTATATGACATGGAAGGAAATTGCATGGCAGTTAAAATGTAGCCAAGTGAGTACCACATCACAGGAAGCCTTCTTCAAAATTATGATTTTTGGCTTGTCTATGCTCTTGCTACAATCCCGAATGTGTTTCAAGTGCTCTGTGCCTGACTGTCACTGTCAGAGCACCAGCTGAGGAACCAGCTCCTTAACTCAGAGGCTCTCACAGGTTCAGGAAAGTTCCCAACTTCAGAACAAAATCTTGTGACTTCAAACCAAAAAATTCTGAGAACAACCAAAAAAATTCAGAACGACTTCAGGAAAAGTAGGCTGCACTGAACCCTGCTTCATTTCTTGAATAGGTAGGTTTGCAGCAAACTGTTTGCAAATTGTTTATTTACAGATATCAGAACTTTTTATATTACAAATACCAGTGCTGAATGCTCCTGAAAACATACTGCTTGCTACAGGTGAAGCCTATTTTCAGGACTGAAAGTTTTCAGCTGCAAGGAAGACTTCCTTTTCTTAAAAGATTGTATCTTCCTGAAAACAGAGTGTAGAAAAATTAACTGGGGCCTTTTACAGTCTCCCAGGCAGAAGGCACTCAACAAGGAAGACCTCCCGTTTATGAATCACATTAACAATCAAACAGCTTGATGCTGCAAAGAGAGAAGTTCTCTCAATAAATTAACAGATTATCATAATACATGAGCTAGTAAAAAGAAAAATACATTATTAAAGAAAGCTGCCTGCTCTTGCTTCTCTCTTAACAGGACATAAGGCACCATTAGACGCTGCCACATTACAGAAATCTTGGTATAAGTCACATTTTTCTTTTACTGTCCATCAATGTCTCCACTATCTGAAGATGGGCACTTTCAGCATTAAAAACCAGGACAAATTTCTAATGGGGTCTTTCCCAAAGTCTCCATGTCCAAGGTATAGATGACTAAAGACTTTGCAAAGATCCCAGTTTTCATCCTCAGAATTCAAGAGTAACTTCAACAATCTTCTTAACCTCCAGCAACAGCAGAAAAGGAAGTGAGAAGTTCACGGCAGCAGTTCCCCTGCTCCCAAACAGTGCTCCTGCATACAAACAGCCAGTAAAGCTGGTCTGTGTCCTAAATGGATTANAACAATCTTCTTAACCTCCAGCAACAGCAGAAAAGGAAGTGAGAAGTTCACGGCAGCAGTTCCCCTGCTCCCAAACAGTGCTCCTGCATACAAACAGCCAGTAAAGCTGGTCTGTAGCTATTTCAGGTCCCATTTCATCTTCTCATTGAAGGCCTTTTTGATGAGACCATCCCTCACACCCATGCTACACCCAAAACTCTGCCAAACACTCATCCAATGTATCTGTGACTTGGCACAAAACCTCCTTTTAATTGGCCACAACAAGGACTGATACTCAAGATTTCTCAAAGGAGTGAACCAAGAAGCTGACAAAAGTGATTTCTCTGAATTTCTCTATGTTCTGGATTTTTGCTCTGAAGATGTTTAACAACTTTGCAATCAATACAATATCAAGAAACCAGACTGGATGTTTGTAAATTTGATAGCATAAAATGTGAAAAATTGGGAGTAATATGTCTGATTTAGCTGGGAAAAGGCTGAGAGGTTTTCTATGTGCATTGTCATACTCTGGAAATAAAAGAACTCAGAAAAGAGTCTGTCCAAATGGGCCATTTAAATATTTTTCTTATTCATGACACTATCTGCACAATGGGGAAAGTGGAAACAAAGAGGTTTTCAACAAAGAATGAGGAGCAAGGAAAAGCAAAACAGAGAGGAGATCCATTTCTTTAAGCTCTAGGATGCAGATAAAGTTTGTTGGTCTATTTACTGAACAATTTTCAGGTCTTTAAGAATCAAGAAGGGGTTCTAAGAAGAAAACAAATTAAGCTTCCTCCTATTTACTCATTACTTAAGAGAACATTTCTTCTCTCATTCCTTTTTTATTTTTTTTCTTAAAAACAAAAGTAATTCCTACACTGCAGTTTGGATGTGTAAAACAGAAGTAATCTGTAAGTGATCTCTACCTTTTGTATTTAGCCAGAGCATAACACTAAGGAATAGGTTATTCAATCCTTAAATAACCAGCATTCTCCTCCATGTGTAATCTGATTTTTCTTTACACTCTAACATTTTTATTGACACGGTGGTTGAGTTAGTATTAGTTTTCTAATTTAGAATAACTCTGATGAGGGGGGATGGCTGCACTGTGGTCAGTTGTTTGTTTTTGTCTTGTGAGTGACACAGTTACCTAGATTTTTGTAAGGTATGACGGGCAAAGCTGTATCTTTCATTTTTGTTTTGAGAGAACACAAAGACACTCTTTACCTTGTTTGGGTATCCCAGGTATGTCTTCAAATGTAAGTGTCCTCAGTGAAGGTCTCCAGAAGGCATAAGACTCCACCAGAGCTTCCAGTCCCATTCTATTTAGAACAAAAGAATCACGGTGTCATGAAAGCAAGCTGTATTTTGCCACACATCTCTGGATACTCTACCTCAGAAACATCTAAAAATTAGTAACATTTCAAGATTATTCTCAAGTTGCTTTTGCTTTTTAGAAAAGACCCTTACAGCCTATCCATGAGACCACAGAGACCTGCAATCACTGGGCTGACAGCACACAAAGTGTTTTCCAATTCCACAAGCCTGGCTGGCTTTCTATTTCAATATTTTGGGCCTTTGGGGAAGGCTGCTTGAGTGGGAAGACTTGGCTAAAATTATTTTAAATGTTTTGCTAGAATGATATTTCTTAAAGAGATCATCCCTCTGGCAGTTAAGGTTTTGACTGCCTTTCTGCTATTTCTTCCTAGAATAAAGGACAACTGACAACTTCTATTAAAACAGCATTCCCAGTCATTACTGATGAGTTGGAAAATCACACTTAAAACATGAGGATGTACATGCTATTTTGCTACTAAACATGGATGTACAGCTATTTTGCTACTAAAATCATGTATAAAACAACATTGTTTTGCTAAGCAAAATGCCTTTAGAAACTAAAAGACTTCGCTCATTTTCTTGCAACAGTGTCCTGAGAAAACAGAAGTAACTGTGCAGACAATGGCGGCAGACACTATTTAGAAGAATCTCTGTTTCCTGAAGATAAAGGCCCATTTATTTTCTGACAATTATTTATGAATAATACACCTCAGAGGTATATAAACTTAGAGGTATAACTTTGGTGTTATTTTTGGCTGCTAGGCCCCAGAGGCCTGTTGAGTGCCAGCATCAGGCACACACCAAATACAAGTGCTTGCCTTTGAGCAGCAGTGCTTTGTAAACTTGAATTATGCAGATAGCCCAATCTGAAGCAACCAACATGTTCTGATACTGCTCCTTCCAGCAGGAACACAAATGTCTGTCAGGAAACATTTATAAAGCGTTTATTAGCTAACTTGGACTAAAAAGATAGCCTTAATTTTCTGCAGTAATGGTGAATTTTCATTTCTAGTTAAAGTGGAGATAAAAGCCACCTCCTGGAGGAGTGTAGCCAAGGTGATAATTTATACAAGATGCCTTTGAACAATTTCCACATTTTATCACCACCCTAATTTACACTATCAAATGCCCACGTTTATTTAACAAAACAGTTGTGTTTTTCCTGAAGTATTTAAAGGGAGAAATTCTGGTCCTTTCATGAGTAAAAGTTTTTATAGGGTCAAACTTAAGACCCAACTGAAGAATGAAACTATTCTCAGCACCTACATTCTGTTGCACTTTGCAAATGCACAGGGAATGTTTTTAAAAGGTAAAACTACTGATTTCTGTAAAATGGCCTGTGGGACTGAACGGGAGTGACCTAGAAGGGCATATTTTTAATTAAACAGAATTACTGCATGCAGCAGTGCAGAGTAAGATAGCTGCATTAAAACAATATTAAAAAGTTGGGTATAATTTTACCACAGTATTTTTTTAAACTTGTTGTTAAAATGCCTCAATGATAAAGACGCCAGCTAGAACAATGAGGATAACAGAACCTTAATATTTAATTTCAGTATTTAGTAACAGAGAAAAATAGCAATCCACTGAGTATACCAATAGAAATTTTTCTTGACAATTAAAATTCTGAGCTGAATTCCCAAACATGCTTATCCAGTAATGCAGACTATAAAAGAAAACAGCGATAATGACTTATGTAAAACAATGTCAATTTGCAACAAGAGTTTGCAGAGTCAATTCTGTAATGAGTGTGTTTGTAGAGGAAAAGCACTCAGACCCCATCTAAAGGCTGCTCCAAAACATTTTAGAGATGCTGGCTTTTCCTTCAGGACTTGCCTTCTTAATCCATGTCCGTAAAAAATAACTTTCAATCAAAATATCCTGCTTTTTTTCTAATGCCTGAACCAGACTATTCCTAGCAGCCAAACAAAAAAACCTCTCTGGATACACTCAGTCCCATAACTGTATTTGTATGGTTGCAGATGCAGTACTCTTTCATCATCCTCAGGTAATTCCAGAGCTGTCTTGCCACATTAACACCTGTTCAAAAGCAGTTTCTGAACAATTCTTTCCTTTCTGTCTAAAAGGGTATCTTCTCTTGTTTCATATAACATTATGGAAGAAATTCTAAGTCCACCTAAATTTGCACATTTCAGAAGATCAGGGTTTCACACTTCTTAGGAGATTCCATAGCGCTTATTTTATAGTTCTGCAAACAGCAAGCATAGCAGAGACACTGCCTATGAGAGAGAGAGAGCTTTCAAAAAGGGCACATATGGCAACCCTTTTATTCCTAAAGTACACACAGCATGTTTTGCTTCTTCAGTCACTGCATTTACCTGGAAGTTACTGTTCACTTAATTTCTAACCAGAAGGATACAAAAGAGGGCAAAACTCTATTTATGTCAGCAGCCACAGAACACGGATACTTATTCCTTTCTAGAAGACAAAATCCTAGACATACTGAAAAGATACTTACAGTGAATGCCTGTAAGTCTTTACAACTACCTCATCCCTTCTATAAGTATTCATTTTCCAAAAACTACTCTCATTTGCTGTCCAGTTTCAGGTTTAATGTAACTCAGGTTTTATGTAAAATAGGCTTTAGTGCTGTAGCTTCTGCTAACAGAGAAGCTCAATAAAATAACTACCAAAAAGAAACTCTCTGATCATTTCTACCAGCACAGTCTGCTCCCTTCTCTGCAAGGCCTGGTCATAAATATAGCAGCTGCAGACACCAAACACAATGTGGTAGCTGGAACTGATGTATACTATACACCACAATGAAATACTGCTTTTTTTTTTAGCTGAAATGGTTTAACATACAATTCAAAACAGGCTTAAGTAGCTTGCATTAGACAGTTGTCGGATAAAATATCCCATTGGCACTGGCAGACCAGACCAGACCTAAATCTCCACTTTGCACTACTCAGATTTCCCACTGCTATTTTGAAAGATTCATGGATCAAGAGAGAATAAGTGATTAATCAGTCCATCTGCAACAGAAAGGGTGGAAACCAGTCTTATTTCAGGGTCTTGGATAGCCTGCTAGAAAAGGTATTCACCTAAGAAGCAAATTTAAAACTCCTTAGACTAAACAGACACTTGAACACAGGTCTCCCACCTCCTAGGCAAGTGTGCTGAACATAAGGCTACTGCACAAACCAGTTTCTCCCCATTAATGAGGAAACAAGGCATTAACACATGCTATATGCCACTTACATGCAAGAGAACCTGAACTTGTAGTTTGACAGTGGTATCTACAACTTGTCTCCTGCCAGGAGAAAGAGGAGATTTCAAGCACAGCCTGAAATCATGGGCCTGAGTATACATTAAATTTGCAGCTTTCATGGTGTGTCACTGCTTCCACTGAAAGGAAACTTGAGTACATGAGTCAAGCCGAGTGCCAGTCTGCTCTTGACCTAGATGGTCAGAGGTGTAGCAATGGGAACTCCCCACAGAGAACGCTACTGGGAAGCCTGAGTGGTCCCTCAGGGAGTCTGAGTTCTCAGATTAGTTTGTCTGTAGGTACAAGTGTTCACCTTGAACAGCCTTCACAAACTGAATCTGTCAGCAGGAACAAGCCCAGCTCCTTCCAACGCCTACCTGTTACGGCCAGAATCTCTAAAGCCTTTGGCGAATGGATTCCTATCAATCTTCAGACGAGTTATCTATGAATAATATTAAGAAAAATTATTACCTGTAAACTCACATAAGTAGCACAGAAAACAACTCTCCTGACAGAAAAAAAAGCTAACAGAAGAAACATTTTCATATTTGTCTGGTTTAAGATGGTTGTCCTAAAACATAGCAAAATAAGGACCAATCTTCTGATCATTATTTTTGCACATCCCTGGAGAAGCTAATAGGTATTTAAAGCTGCCAAATGGCAGTTGGAATTACTGAGAAAAAAACTTCAGACAAATGTCATTCTTCATTTAAGAGAGTACACTGTCTAACTGCAATAAAATTTAAATTAAATTTTATTTCTGTACTGGTCAAGAAGGAAATGTGAAAAGAGAGATTATCTCTAGGCTATTATCCCCCATGAAAAAAAATCCCAAACCAAGCCAACCAACCAAAAACCCAGCAAAACACACCACACCCCAAATAACTGTAATTTATTTTAATAAATGGGAAAGTCACCGAATACTTATATTTCAGTATTTACATGGCTCTCCTGCTATTCTCTTTGTAAAGTTATCAATGCGCATGTAATTTCAAAAAATACGGCTGCAATAATTTATGTGGAATTAATAAAATGTCACAACACTAACTGTGGTGTCATTATGTATGCTAAAACTTGAATGACAGGTAGAAAGAGCCAAGCGATACAACCTGCAATTTGTATTTGACTTTGAATCTGTGTGGACCCAGATAAATTGTCCTTAATAACATAAGCTGAATGCAGTTAATAAAAACTGCAACTTTCTTCAGAACTCAGCTTCTCTGTTAAGGTCCTGGGAGTAGTAAAAGTGCTGGAGTCAGGAACAAAAGTGCTTTAAAAATTCTCTCCAGACACGTATCTACATTTAAAGGTACAGAAACACCTTTACAAATTAGCCTGCTCTTTGCCTTGTTCTTCAATGCTGTGTTTATAATCAAGACACCATTAAGCATGCTAATTAGACTGTGTGATCTCCATAATAAGAATGACTTTTAGATGCAGCATCTCTGAAGGCTCAGCTATAGCCTCCAGGCACTACAGCAATACTAACAGTGAAAGCTACTTGTAGTAAAAAAAAGGTTTAGATAATTCTATTTTAATAAGTGATATAATGAAAGTATCTGCCTTTCTTCTATCTCTTACATCGCTGGTCTGCTCTGAAAAGCCTGTAAAGTGCTAACCAGAAAGCCCAAGTTACCTGTTGATTTTGGTATGCTGTGACAGTAGTGAAGACTGTCTCTGGGAAGGAGAAGGCTTTCACCCCTTCTCCCGAAGGGATGGGCTTGACAGGGGACAGATCATCACCACAGTCTTTTCGGATGACGTGGACACGAGGCTGGTATTTATGCATAGAGTGAAGGATAATCTGTGCAGTCATGAAGGAAAAAAGATAACATTTGTTAGAAAGGACACCCTGCTGTTCCAGGACTAATAGCTTTTTGGAACAGATTATGGTATGTGTTTACTATGCCACTTACTGGAAATCAAATGTTTTCTTTAACCTCTGAAGGTTCTTGTTACAGTAGTCTAATCCCTGTGCATTTATGTTATTGCCAACCCTAAGCATTTAAAAATTACAACTCAGGAGCTCCAAATTCAGAGAGTGACTCAATTGAAACTGGCTCAAAAAACAAAAAAAAAAAAAAAGAGAAATCATGAGTGAAGTCCAGGTCCCACTGGAATTATGAAAGTTTTGTCACTTTTTTCCACTGAAGTCTGAATTTGACCTAACATGATTAACAGCAGTAGAAATTTGCCTTTTGTTTTTGGAACCTTCAGGGTGTACTATTGGAGCAATTTTTTTCCCTTATATCCCAAAGGCTGGAAACAAATCTTGGTCGGAGCACAAGCTGAGACTCTCACACTGTTACGAAGCATAAGTTTAAGAATAAAATGATAACAAAATCCAAAACTCTAAGGTGTTTATAACAATCCATCTATAAAACAGACAATGAATTTCAATAAAAAAGCCCTCCCAGCATACAAAAACTCAATCAAAAATAAATAAAAGAAGAGAAGTGGATGAACTCATACTGCATAAAATTAAACACACAAATACCTCTTGGTACTGCACCCCAATTTTAAAGGAGATTTAAAATACAGAATTTTTCCTCTATTTTACTCCACTTCAGCTAACCACTATTAAAATAAAAGATTTCAAGAAAAAAAAAATTGAAGTTCAGCTATTATTGTTGGAAGCCCTAAGAAATTAGTAACTTGATAAATAAATAG
This sequence comes from Leptocoma aspasia, assembly GCA_013399835.1. NCBI lineage: Eukaryota > Metazoa > Chordata > Aves > Passeriformes > Nectariniidae > Leptocoma > Leptocoma aspasia. The sequence continues at coordinate 12,966 of VXAX01002181.1, forward strand.
TCCTATGGCTATTGGCCCGTGGAACCACTAATCAACATTCTGGGGAAGATTTTTTAATTTCCTGCTCCTTGAGTAGGCTCAGAATGTGTGTGTGCTCAAGCACTCAACAGAGCCCCTATGTCAGGCAGCATGGAAGTTCATTCACCCAAATTATATAGAGGACGTTACATTTGTTTGGATAGAGTTTGGCTAGTTTAATACACTTGGTCCTGGCCAGATTACGTGACCCTGTTTTGGTAAGGCAAGTTTCTGGATAATCAGGGGTTTTATTAACCTTTGAGTAAGGTTTTGACAATGACATCACAGGCTGCAATTAATTTGCTCAGGGAGTGCCCTATGGATGTTCTCATATGAAGTCTTTTTCGAGTTTCTGAAATCTTGAACAGAGCAAGATTTTTTATCGTGCAAAAGTGTTTTCTCTTTTACAATACTCCTTTCAGTTCTCCAGCTGCAAAGATCTACAAAATGAAAATGCAGAGAGGACAGCACATTCCTCACCCTGTTTTCCTTTGAATACCCAGTGATACCAGAGGAGATACTGGTGCAACAGGAGAAGAAATGATCAAGGAAAGATGTTGCACAGCCCATATCCACTGCTATTCTGTACCTTGCCATTTGTCTGGGTGCCACTGAGCATGCCATGTTCTCTCCCACACGGATTACTTGACCCCATCAGCTCTGTGGTGCAAGCCACTGCTGGCCCACACATCAGTGATAACCTTGGCAGCTACAAAGAGCTCTGCTCACACATCAGAACAAGTGAAATCAAAGCAGCACGGAGATGAACACCTCCCACTGCTTATCTGGGTGGCTATTACAGCTAAACTGATCCATGTCATCTCCTAAGAACAATCTGTCTGGCCTCTGTCCTGTACTGAAATTTCCTGTGCTGACACACTGTTTTGGCAATTAGCAAATCCACAGCAACAATTTTTTCCTTGATTTTGTACCATGTCTTCTAACAATGGGATCTTTGTTTGTGATCTGAAGGACTCTGAACTCTAAATAATGCATAACTGCAAAGCCCTTGTGAATTAAAGAGCAACATATGAAGATAGGACATAAAAGGAGAGGGAGATGCAACATCCACTCCAAAAACAGTCTAGCTCTACTATTCAAAGCATCACATAAAACTACTGTGAAGAAAAAGCTAAGGAAAAGGAGATTCCAGCTTTTCATTTCACAGTGCTTGCACATTTAAAAGCACCAAGAGTTTAGAATCTAACAGTTTATCTGCAGAAACAGCAACTTTCCCTTCATGCCCTTAAAATCCAACACCAAAAAACCCCAACCAGAAATCCCACTGTGTTCCCAAATACAAACTGGCATTACATTCAACTCACAGCTGAAGAGCATGCCTCTCTCTCCAAAGTCCTCACAGGACAAGATAAAACATTTCATGCGGGAATAAACCTCTCTCACAAAAAGCAAAATTAAACTTTGGCCACAGCAGCTGTGAAGAAATTGTGATCAGATGGAATACACCGTAGCAGGGAGCCCAGAGGTAGGAGGCAGAGCGAAGGCCACCAGAACACCTGCAGCCACACAAAGCTGGGATTACCTCTGCAATGGCTTTTGAGAGCTGCTGCCACGATGAGGCCTCAGAGCTGACCCCGAGCACCACCATGGCACAACCATCTCTGCCAGAGCAAATGAGAGCCAGATACTCCTTCACAGGGGAGATGCCAATCCTGCAGCAACTTGGTGGTACCAAGACTACACAGTCACCTCTCCACTACCGACACAGTCCTTGCTGCTGTTTTTGCCAAAAATCCTCCTTTATCCTCCCTCCAAAGCACAAGCACTCAGGCTCTCTGCAGTTAGGGAAGTGTGTCGGGCTGAGGAGCACGGATTGCCTCTGTGCTAAGACAAAAACTGCAAGTGCAAATAGTGATGTTTCACAGCTTTTCATTATGACAAGAACATATAACTGCCCATTGCCTGTAAGCAAAGCTCGCTCCTCGGAGCCAAGTCTGGACAGAGTTACTGTCCGCCTCTGCTTCCAGCCTCGCCCCACTTTCAAATGGGGAAAAAAACCCACCCCAACCACCAAGGAACAATTAACACACTAGCAGCCTCATTTTCACTAAAAGTTAAAAGATGTTCCTCTGCATCAAAAAACACTCAGTTGAAAAGCATGGAAAATAGCATAAAAAATATTGACTTTTTCCCTCCACTGAAATTCAGTTTAAAAACTGCATTGAAATAGAAATATTAGCCAGCTCTAACCAGCCGGAGGGAGAGACTGCTTTTACAATGCAGCACTCAATCCACAGATACATAACAAAGAGCATCCAGACCATGCACTTTTCAGTGACAACTGCAAAATCCGGATTTACTTCTCCTTAGCATCACAACTTAGATGAAACACACAAAAGCCACAGTGTGTCTCTTAATGACTCCATAGGAACGCAGTATTTCCAAAGCAGGGAATTCAACTCTGGAACTCCTTTTGAGATCAGAAACACACAAAGAAAACATGTCCGTACAAATTTTGCTTCATCTCCGCAGACTGCAAGTGGACCCAGAGAGAGTCCTATGTGCAGATATGTACTTCAAAAATCTCTGAGCTGAGCAGCACTACTAAATTGCGCAGTCACAAACTCCCACTTGAAACGCTGATGAAAATAGCAGCAGGCAGCACGGCATCTGGAAAGTGCTCGAGCAGCGAGTCTCTTAGAGATGGCTGATCTCCTTTCACAGAATGCTAATCCCAGGGCAACACGATGCAAGGGGAATGAACTGGCTGCCACCAACTACTACCACAACATAAATACTGCATAGGAATTCTACCTTAGCGCCTATTTGCAAATACTGTCTATATTCCCAAGGACACGGGCCACTTCTCTCAGAGATTCTGAGAGTTAATATTCTAGAATAGGTAAAAGGGCTCTAGATTGACATCGTGCAAGCTCCCTACCTCAAAGCCTGCAAAATCAAAACCTACCCCTAGGATTTTAATGCAAAAACTCTGCAAAAGTTTACACCTTCAACGAGCACAGGAAGCATAAAGGAACAATTTCAACAAGGATTAAATTGCCAGAACCAGAAAGCAGGGAAAGCATTCCCAAAGAACAACAGCTAAAGCCCAGCGTTACTTGGTGGAAACCCAGTGAGGTTTCTCTGAACCACTCTGCCTACGCACAAGAGGAAAAAACCCCACTTTCTAATAATCTAAAATATACCCCATGCCCCATACAGAGGGCTGGGAGAGTCAGAACTTCCGATATAAGAACAAGTATTGGAGGGACTCTACAGCCTCTACTCCTAGCTCTTCTAATTTGCCATCCATCCCCTGGTACCCTCCTGAGAAAAATGGTTTCTTCCTGCTTATGAGAAACAATTGGCTTTTTTTATATTCATCACAAAATATGATTATTCGTTTTCCATTATTGCTAGAGGCATTCAGAGGCTACATAGCTTTTTCAATACAGCATTCCACACTACCATAGCTTTAAAAGAAAAAATGTACCCATTGGAAGAGACACTTTTCTGCTTTCTGCTTTTGCCTTTTCTGGTAATTATGAATGACATGTTTGCAATTTTCCAGATTTGAGAAATATGAAATTATTTTACAGTCATCCTTCTTTTGTCCTTTTATTTTAATACTTAAATTTCCATTTTGGGGAGGAAGGGCACTGCCATAGCTCTGAATCAGTTCAATGTGTCTCAAATCACTGTACTTGAGCTTTGCTTCACTCGTTTCCGAGCCAAAATACTTAACTAAAGACCAGAAAATTTATATCCCCCCATATTACAAATAACGGTGCGCTGTGTACACTACACAGGTTTCAGTTCAGAATAAAAACAAAGCTAAAATCTGGGATAGAAAAATACAGTAACACAATTCTCTGCATAGCTGAGATTTTATCATAGGGCAGTTTGCAACTGCAAGTGCACGGGTGGACCACAGTGCCCACAGACCCTCGCTCTGCACCCACCAAGTACAAAAACCAGCTCGCTGCTGGAAAAGCAACATTTTATCCATTTCCATCTGTTTCACTTTCAGAGCCCTTACAACAGACTCAGGATTCAGGGAAAACAAGTCCCACTTGAGAGGAATCACAAATACACAAATGCTGGGGAAACTGAAGGAACTTCATGTGCCAACCTTAACTCAAATGGACACTGCCAAATAAGACTCCATAACTGTAATTCTGGAAAGAAACAATATAAAACCTCTTTTGTACTATCCTAAGAAAAGCACTGCTAACTTAAGACATGTGAATACCCCCACATTTCTTTCAAAGAAGAACAAAATAAAATAATTAAAATTATTGCACAAATGGAATTATTTTTATCCTTCTTATCACATTTGTTATGTCAGCCATGCTCCTGTATTCCTGCCTCTGTCAATCGCATTTGCAAACACAAATAAGGGGGGAAATCTCAGACCATGTATTAGCAAAATATCTGGCTCAACATCAGAGTTACAACCATACTGAAAGATGAGTGTGGTATCATTGCTCTCTGTGCCAGGTATATTTTCATTCACTCCTTTCCTTGAAGGAGAAAGTATCCTAGTTAATAAATCGGGTTACGCTAAGGACAATGGAATCCACATCTTGTCCCAAAACTTTCCTCTAACATCTTAAAACTCTACCACTTGGAACTTGATGCTCCTTCTGAAAGGATGCCAACATTTGCCATTTATTACAGGGGTTTGTAAAATCAAAGACTTCACCCTGACTAAAAGCAATCCTCCTTTTTTAATTATTTCTTAAGGTGTCAAGTAAAACTATTTTAGCGATTGCTGGAATGATACTGGCTTACATCTGTCATGTTTCAACAGTTTTGAAGAGAAAAGGAAATATTAACATAACACATTTTGTCACATTAGATAATGTCATAACTAAACAATTTAGAACTTGCAAACAGAACACTCATACTGCATACGTCTTCGCCAGCTTTTTCAGAAGTAATGAGCCTCAGCTGTGAAAGGGTCTTGCTTCATAAGGTATGTAATAAATCATCATCAGAGCAAACCCAGCTCCCATGTTGTTCGTTTTTGACTGCAATTATTAACACCTCATGGGATTTCACACAAACGTTTAGGTTAAGAAAATACTTAAGTGTATTTTTATTCACGTGAAGTTATTGCACACTATTAATGTTTCTCCCAGCCACTTGTGAATTTAAGCGTCCTTTTCCATCGTAGGAGAAGTTGCGAGTAACACGCTCGGTGGGAAATACTGAGAGCAATTCTGCCCCTCTGTATTAGGCAATTTAGCCTTGTAAAGTCTTACTTTGCAGAAGGAGCTCTCTATTTGAGGGGGGAGTAAAACAGCAGGCTCTAATAAGCAGTTAATTATCGGAGCAGAAAGTAGAGAAGCTTTTAGATCTGGACAGTAAAGTTCCAAAACAACTCTGAAAAGTCAAGCCTATTTCTGGCACCCCGAAGCTGCACGTCAGAGCCGCTCAGGGTTGAGCAATGTGCCTACACATGATGCCACCGAAGAGGGAGCAAGTACTCACATGCCCTTGATCATCCAGCTCGTTATTGGTAAGCTTCAGTTTGTCAAAGCTGATCACTTGTCTCATCCACGTCTCCCCCGAGGCGGGGGAATCAGGGTGAATATAAACACGAGGCGGCACCGGGGAGTCAGCATTGCCAGCCACCATCCACTTGGAACTATGGTAAACATACCTGTAAAAAGTAAACAAATGCCTTTAACCACAAGCACCAAAACAATTTATTAGACCCATTCAGCATTAATAAATTAGGGCCCATGCTTACAGCAAAACCCCATCAATTTAAAAAACATGAAAGGACACAATTTTGCATAAATAAAAAGAAATTTTTTTTTTGTTTTTTTCAAAACATAGTCCTGGCACCTGCAAAAATAAGGTTAAAATCCATGCTCTGATCTGACCTTACTCTTCCTAAAGTCAGTCAGAGTCTCAACACTAGGTTTCAAAATGAGCTTTAAGCTGCTGTCAGTTCATTGATTGCTACAGCTCTGCTCTGAAAAGGCATCAGCAAACAGGGAAAAATCTGGTCCTTCTTTTATCAGTTTGAGTAGTAACTCCATATTTGGAAGATTTATCATGTTGAGTCCAATATAAGACTCTATAAATAAGGCTATTGAAGGGAAAGAACATTATGATTGTAAGTAAATAATGTAAGTATGTGAAACTATGTTCTTGATATTTTGGTAGACCATATTAATAGGCTTGAATAGCATTGCAAAAAGGTTAAAAAATGAAAACACGGCGTCTGTATTTCATTTGATAAGCCAATGCTGATGAGGTGATTTTACAACAAAAATTGTGCCTGCTTTGGTTGAAAACCTATTTCGAAGGCAGACACTTCACAAAACACTTAAAAAAGCATTAATTGAAAGCTTTTTTTTTTTCAAGTACAGTAAAAATCCAGTAATTCAGCTGTGTTTTTAAATGAAAACAAGAAAGACTTTATCAAATCATATCTTTGCACAATTCAGTTCCTTATTAGAAAAAGACAAGCAACACAGTCAGAACAGTAAACAAAATTATCCAGTGCAGGTATCGCTCTACACAATTCAGATCAAGCTGCACAGCTAAGATCTAGAATGGTGGTGAAATTCTCTCCTGGAGACAAATTCTCCACCCCAGATCCCTGTTGTAACATTTTTCATTTATCTTATATTTCTTGGTTTATACTAAATATATGCTTTTCCTAGAAAAGTAAATAATGTTATAAATACACATAAATACAAATCTAGTGATAAATACACACTTGGAGCTACAGCTTAAGCTTCCAAATATTTATAAGGAAATATTTTGCTAGAAATCCAAACCTAGATGTAATTTTCTTCATTTCCATTAGTTTTGCTATCTGCTCTGTCAGCTAAAGACTGGGCTCCATGTGACTGCTGTCATTTCTATGAAATTTAAAGATCTGCAAGACAGTGGGTGAAGCTGCACAAACAGCCAGAGTTGAAACAACAGACAGCAATAAAAAGCACAGAATAGAATGAGAAGAGGCACCAAGTAAAACATGTAAAACATTAATATTTAGTGGAAAGCTTAAAGGCATAGTAACTAATACACAAACACAAAAAAAAATCAAGTTTGCCAACTAAGAAAATACTGCCCTTCATACAACTCTTGTTAAGTTACTTCAGTTATCTGGGCACCATGTAGCACACTGTGAAGACAGTGCAGGTCAGTATGACTGTAATTATTTTAAATGAAATGAGGTTTAAACAATTCATACTCAGTATTACTGCTTTTAATTTTTAGTATTAACATTTTAGTTCATTTGGAATTATTACCTTGCCTTTTCTATGAATTTATGAATTGTTCAGACCTTCTAACCTTCTAGGAATTATATGTTTAGATTGTTAAGTAAAATCACACATGCAACACAAAGGAAAAAAAAAAAAGAAACTAAAAAGCTTCCATTTGAACTGCAGGGCACTGGTACAAGGAAAGATAACAATTTTTTCTTGTATGGTAGAAACAGGAAAGACTCCCCTGACTGTATATGCTGGACATCGTCAGCCCTGGTATCTGGTGCCCCTTGTTGAAAAACTCAAAATCTAAAATGGTCCTAAGAAAGATCTTACACACCACACAAGAAATGACAAAATAGCAGTCAATGAGGCAAGTACAGGAAAAACACAGGGCAGCATTTGCTTAGGAAACAAGGCAGCATTCCTGCAGAACCAACCTTTTAATCTTGGTCTGAAATATTCCTAGTTCTAGAATTAAATCTGCAGCGGTTCTCCCTATATTATACTAAGTATAGGTTAAAACAATCAAACCCGCAATTGGTGAAGACCTGATCCTGTCTCCTCTGAACTATTCTGGCCAGGCTTCCCCCCTGGCTACTCTGGAGCATGGGATTGCATCTGTAAAGCAAGATCTTGGAAACGGCTTCAACTCACAACAGGAACTGCTGCGGGCCCAATCATGCAAACATTTCTACAGGACCAGTGGCTTCTGCGGAGCCCAGCCAGCGCCCACAAAACACAACTACCCTCGAAACAGTGAGAGCTTCAGCACAAAATTTCTACTCCAAAATGTTCAAAGAACAACGTCTTTTGTTCCTCACATCATTCTACAGACAATAATGCCATTAATTCTATAAGTAACAGTAATTAGAAACATCACCCTTTTTGAGTCTAAGCAACCAAATATCTCAGTGATAAACAGCTTTTAAATTAAATTATATAAGCAATTTGAAGCATGACTTACTTATAAGATAGCTTATAAGTATTTAAATCAGATATCCATGCTATTAATGTTGATAATTAATGTTGATACCATTTGGCACTAAAAAATGAATATTTTCATTTTTATTTGTTAATAGGAAATAATTCCCATGGACAGGAGGAGGAATAAAATATTATAACATTTCCTGACCGCACTAGAACTGCACTCTGAAAGCCAAACCTGAGCATCTGCCCACAGTACACACACAGTCTGAGGCAAATGTATCATAAAGAGCTTCAACACAAATTTTAGTTGCTTTTGCATACCTGGTACAATATGGTCTTTTAAAATACACCAGAATGAAAATAAGAACTTTTAAGGAGAGTTAAACATGATCTTCTGCTAATTTATGTTGTGTTAATATTTTTCTTCCAACATCCAAGCACCCTATAGCTTACATCATATGGTTTTTGCCTAAAAGTCACCATACCTGTATCTTTTGTTATCCACTGGCACAATATCCATAGCAATATAATACTGCTGATGTGGGTCTAAACCTGAGATCTTCACTCTCATTGCAGGAAACATCCGCCTGAACATTGGAAAGAGAGAGGTCATTTTTAATACGAAACAGACTCGGGAATGGTTGTTTAGGAAAAGTAACCGCTTCGTGGGATTTTTCTCGTTCTTCCTTTTAGTCTACAGAGTCCTTTTGGACGATTATAGTTACATAGCCATGAAATGGCCCATTCGATATGTCAAAACAGATTTCTAAAGTGCATTTACTCGAACAATGCTTTGTATGTTTGGGGATACGCTTTGGGAGTACAGCTATTACCACATCATTTCAACTTTATTGTTAGACAGTAAATCATTTGGGTTTGAGACTTTACTTTAGCAGGACACACATTTAAAACCCATTTGAGATATTAGTAAGAAATGTATTCCTGGAGATGTGCAAACACCACCTCCACCCAGGAAGCCCAAGGCTTACAGAAAGGCAAATTGCCACTAAAGTTTCAAGTGACAGAAGAAAATGGTGTATCATTGCTGTAGCAGCGAATTAGAAAGTTAAATCTTCGGTGATACAACTATAACACCGCAAGGATGCAGTTATAAAAGCCAACGTGCCATGCTCTAACCCAACAATATGGTCTTTATTGACACGGGACTTCCTGTCTGCAACTTACTAAAGGTGAAGTGCGAGAGCTACTCTGTCTTTGAAAGGTATAGTAAAACTTCTTTATTGAAAGCAGAAACGAATCTACGAGCAAATTTCTGGAAAAAAAAAATAAAACAAAAACGACGAAAAACCAAACGTTCAAGATTTAGATCCTTCTGTGGAGAAACGGATTAATTAACCAATGAGGTGGTTTTAACATAAAACTGCCCTTAGCTCTTAGCTTGGCACGCTTTTTATCAGAAAACTTCATTCTTGAAGGAAAAAAAAAAAAAAAAGAAAGAAAGAAACGTCCTGACTGCAAGCTAATAAAACACTCTTCTGCATTTTATAAACCTGAAAGTTATTCCAGTTTTATTCAGTATTCGCTGCTGTGCTAATATATATATATATTAAAAACCAAAAGTAGTTACTGGAAACAAAAATTTTATCTCCGCCATTTCTGAATAAGCAGGAGGGTAAAAACCTGACTATGGCTAACTAGTTTTTGCTGTTATTTCAGTGCACCTGTAAGATAAAACAGAAATTCCCCGACTGGACTCTCTTAAGACAAATGCAGCTTTGTGCTGTTTAAGACTGCGTTTCAATCATTAATAAAGCCTCTCTGAAAATGCAGACGGTAGCATATGGATTCAATAAAATATGTTTTTGTAATTTCTAATAAGTTCAAATACTTTTATACTTCCCAGGTTTTTACCATGTGTATCCCTTGGAAAGGGGAAAAGCTTCCCCCCAGAAGGGCACGCCGCTCCCAGACCTCGCCCTAATGAACAGGAAACCCGAAACGCCACATGCTCCCGTGCCCATCTAACATTATCGCCATCTACCTGCCTCGTAAATCTGGAGGGTTCCCCCGGTTTTGGCCCGCTTTGATGTGCCCGCCCGCCTCGGGAGCGCGCGGGTGGCGGCCCCGCCGTGCCCGTTACCTTCCCGCCTTGGTGATGATCATCTCGGTGCCGATCTCGTGGAAGCGCTTCCAGAGCTCGGCGCCCTGCAGGTCCACCCGCGGCGCCTGCGGCGTGGGCAGCGGCGAGCCGGGCCGGGAGCCCTTGGGGGAGCCACCGGGAGAGGCGGGCGGGGAGGTCGCCAGGAAGCTCTCCTCGCAGCCGCCTGCGGAGAGAGCGGAGGAAGCGATAGCGGCCGGGCCAGCGCGGACTTGGCGATCGAGGGCTCCCTCAGCCCCGGCCGACCAGCCGGCCCGGCGGCAGCGACGGCCTGCGCCGGCCCGGCCCGGCCCGCAGCCTCGGCTCCGGGGAGGATGGCAACCCGAGCGCCGGGACCGGGGCAGCACGGCCGGGCTGCCAGGGACGAGCTGCCCCCATCGCCGCACCGTGCCCGGGCCGAGGCGGGCGGCAGCCCTTCCGGGGTGCGAGGACGGCGGCGCATTTCGTTTGACCACTGGCTTCTGCCCCGCAGCGTGAAACTGCGCTCCCCTCCACACACAGCAAGTTACACACAGACATATACGTAGGTGTTGTGTGTGTCTATATCTATATATATATATATGCACGTATAATCTTATACATAGTTGCATATGCACTTCCAGCAGCACACATACACATATGTGTCATATAAGCGCTTTTGCCTTTCCTCGGAAAGCGGGCTCGGGACAGCCCCC
>VXAX01002181.1:25084-117518 GCA_013399835.1 Leptocoma aspasia
CCGCCTCCGCCCAGGCCCGAACAGCCCCGTGCCCCCGGCCCGCGGCAGATGCACCCGCAATGAACGCTAACGGGACACCCCCGCCCTCAGCCGTATCTCCCCCCGAAACGCAGAGGGAAGTGGGGGGGGGCTTTCACGGAGCGCAGGGTTTCGGCCGGGAAAACCGTTCGGACGTTAAAAAATGACGTTGTGCTCTGTTTTGCTGTAAGGAATTAGGAATTATTGCTGTTACTGTTGCGCTTGGAGATTCATCGCGTTGTTATTCAAACTCTGGCTGCAATGAGGTTCCAGCGCAGCATCCACAACCTCCGCTAAACCCAGCCCATTAGCGCTGAGGCTGCAATAAAACGAGAATTAAACCGACCCTTGCATGAACATCGATACATCCAGCCGCAGCAACTTTAGTAATAATCATATTCAGGTGCATAAAATAGTTACAGGGAAAATCCTCTTTCGTATCTTTCCAACGAGCAAAACTATTAAAGTTTTGGAACCAAATATTATTTTCTTTGCATATTCAGGGAAATGAAAAAGCTAGTGAGATTTTTGTTGTGTCTTCTTTTTTTTTTTTTTTTTTTTTTTTGGGACATTTTTCCCTTTTTTATTTTTTTAATCCTCAGAACTAATTGGAGTGACGTGCTCCTTTGAAAGAAACAGAATAGAAACCCTCCAGCTGTAAAAAAAAATCAATGGGGCAAATTTCACTGTTTAGGGGACTAGGATCTCAAACTCATTCTGTTTTGGGCAACGGAGAGAAGGAAATTCGTGATGTGGTTCGGCTGTGCCACAGCCTTGGAGGTCCTGTTGGGGCCGTCGAGTGGCACAGCTGAGATTTCTGATCGTAATCTGAAACGGAAATAGCTGCCATTTAGGAGACGTAACCGTTTCCACTATCGCATTTTACCTACCCGTAAAATGCAAATTCATCGCTAATTTCAATAGCTGTTTCGTCAGAGACTATGAGGAATGGGCTGATTAATAAATATACCCTAGAGATAAATTATCCCTTCGAATAAGGTTATCAGCGTTAAAATTGTAAAAGTACTTTCCAGACGTGAAAAATTAGGTATGTGACAGAAAGATAATTAATTAAAGAAAAAATAAAACAGAAACGAAACCGCCGTAGGAGCACTAACTCTTTCCACATTGGAAAAGATGGCAACTTGTCTGAGAAAAATTCGTCACTACGAAAAAAATTGCCCTGAAGTTGCTGTCGCTCTGAATTGATAGGAGAGCAGAAAATGCTTAATGCCTGCCACCGACGAACAGAGCTGTGGAGTTAGTTTATCTTTACATTAAATCTGGGACATATTAACTGTTCCGTGGACTAAAGTCTGTCTGCTCTGCCTTTCCAGCCGTGATTGAATCTGAAGGAAATCAGATGTGGGAGAGTGATCGAAACGTGCTAAGCTAGAGGATCTTGCAGGAGTTTAAACGCCGTCGCGGCGGAGATGAGATCGATAGAGGAGAGGAAGGAAGGAAGGAAATGGATGTTATCTGTCCGAGGGCGCTCCCGCAGCCTCCTCGCCTGCCCGCCCATCTCCGACGGTACCTTCCGCCGCCCCGCTCCGCGCTCCCGCCGCCCGCGGCCGCCGGGCCACAAACGCCATCGCCACCGGTGCGACGGTCCCGGCGAGGCCCGCGGGAGCAGGTACCGACCCTCGCCGCCGCGGCCCGGGAGGGGCGCGGGAGGAGGAGGGCGAGCTCTGTGGCGGCGGGGCCCGGGTGCGAGCGACGGGGGCCGCGGGGGCTTTAGGGCGAGGCTGAGCTACCGGAGAAATTCGGCGCGGAGTGCGGGGCCGGCCCCGAGCGGCCGCCGGGACCTGCCGGCGTAGGGGCGAGTTGCCCCGCTCCTCCGCCGGGCTCTCCGCGGCGCAGCGCCGGCGGAGGGCAGCTGCGGCGCGCACGAAGGGACGGGGACGAAGCGGCGGTGGTGCGGCAGAGGTCCCGTAGAAGCCTCTGGGCACGGGGTTGTTGATCCTGCCCGTTTTCTATTCTTTTCCCTCCCTCTAGAGCCAGCCGCCGCGCGTTGCCGCCGAGGAGACCCTGACCCCTTGCTCCGCACCGCTCCGCATCCCTCCACGCCGCACAGCGGGGTACGCGCAGCCTGCCCGCTCTACGGCGGATGGACAGATCGGCCGGATTGTTTTTATTTTTAGAGGAATGCCCCTTGCTGTCGATTTTTTTTACTCCTTCCTAGATTTCTGTAGGTTGCTATGTGGCATGTTGTTTTCATTTCTTGACTTTTTGAAATAACTGCTTGGATTTAAATTTACCGAACAACCTGTTATCCATATGTCTGTCCGATTAATTTTTTTATGGAATGATGAAAGAGAGAAGAATCTATATATATAGTGATCTGCTAATGAGATAATATATATATCCAAAACACCTTTCTGGGGTTACTTTTATTTCCGGACTTTAAAATGCAGTCTGGGTTTTTAGGCAATTGGTGAGACAGTGCTTATTTGATGTAGGAGAGTCACATATTTAGACTCCAGGGGAAAAAAAAATATTGTTTTCCACCAGAAAGATATTTTCCTGTCCTCCCTTCAAAAATCTTGAGGGACATTTACAGGAAGGTTATGGCTGTGTTCTGCCATTCACAGTGTGATTTTTGCAAATCTTTTCGAACACTGAAGCCGGGCACCACCAGAGAGTAAAATATCCACAGGGTCCTTTTCCCTTCAGAGACATGATTTTCTGTAACTACCCAGCAGGGATCCATAGAAGCGGTCACTAAGGAAAACATATTTATATAATTAGCCTCTTCTTCCCTCCGCCCCCCAAGTGAGCCTAATCGCTTCACCCTAAGGAGACGTGGCGTGTAAAACTGACAGCAAGGAGCTGACGGCGGCTAGTCAGTCAAACATTATCAACTCCACAAAAAATTATAGGCGCCGGTGAGAAAGTAGTCTGTAAACCCTTTTTCTGTACATCCCAAGTCCATCTTCGCCCTCGTCCCTCTCCCTTGCCCTCGCTTGCGGGTGAGCGTGTGTCGGGGGCCAATTAGCACTTCCAGCTCTTCTATAACGGGGTGAACAGCAAGTCTAGAGCGACTGTCCCGGCGATACAGATGACCCTCAAAAGGGTTGAGAGAAGGTTAAGCGTGGCTTAAATTTAAAAGAGGCAGGAAAGTCCCCTGGAGCCCTCACGTTCCGCTCCACCGGGGATCCTCCGGCCGGGCTGCTTTTCCCGCTGCCAGGTGGGCTGCAGCCCGAAGGAAGAGGTGGCACTAGGGAGCCGGCAGGAATGGTCGTCCGGAGCGGCGGCGGGGCTCTTTATTGGTTTCCGATGAGAACGGCCCGGCCCCTGCTCTCACTTGTGTGTGTCACTTTCCTCGGGCGCAAAACGAGCGCGGCTCACAGCGCGGGGCGCAGGCGATCCCGGCTGATCCCGTGCCGGGCCCAGGCTCGCGGTGCCCCGGCGGCCACGGGCAACCCCCTGGTATCAATCCCGGGGTCAGTCCCGAGTACACCGCCTCGTGCGCCCGCCCGACGGGCTGTAGATTTGCGGCCGAGCCGGAACGAGAGGGAGCCGGGTCAGTTTCCCGACACTTGAGATTCCCCGGGTTCAAACTACATAACTCGACTGACGGGTCCCAAAACAAGCGGATGACGAGGCCGCTCTGTACCCAGCCTCCAGGACCACAGAGCATGCAGCATCCCGTTCGGTGCTCCTAGCTCAGGAGCAGAGAAAAGGGAAGAGAGGGGAAGCCCCCGCGCTTTCGTCGGGCACAGAACCCTTTGTCGCCTGGAGTGACCCAGCTTTAGCCTGAACCGCGGGGAGCCTCGTTGCGGTTGTCGCCGGTCGCGCCAAAGCCAAGCCCAACCTGCCAGGAGCGTAGCCACGGCGGCCCTCAAACAGCTGCCGCGAGTGGGGTTAGGGGAGGGCTCATGGATACGGCATGGCAAGTTTCGTTCCCGCTTCAGCACCGCGGGACGGCCGCGCACCGAAGGAGGAGAACGGGTCGGGGCCAGCCCGCCGTAGCCGCCGACGGGGCGTGCGGTCCGCCGGCAGGCGCGGGTCATCCCCCGCGCGGGGGGCACCGGCCTTTCCCCGTGCGCCCGCCGAGCCCCTCGGCCCGGCCGGCCTCACCGGGCGCTACCCCCGCAGCCTCAGGTCTCGTTTTAAAACTTAGGGGAAAAAATAGTCGCTCCCCTGCTGCGGTGTATAAATAAGATCAGCGTACGGAAATAAACGCTCAGCCGACCGACCGGCTTTCCGGACGGATGAAAATGCTGAGGAACTACATTAAAGCACTGAAAACACTGTTTAAAGGAATCCGTGTTAAAATTATAAACATTCTGGTGATGGCGTTTTATGGCGCTTATATTACTATCTTAATTCCTAATTACACAGCCACGAGTATGAATAGTTTTTTAAAAAATCTCCAGCCTTTAATACGCCGCTCCCACTTATATTTATTGTTCGTTTCAGACAAACGATTTTTAAAAATAGCCTTTTCATTACTTCAGTCACAAAATAAGCATTTGCAAACGCTAAACGAGGGTTGAAGAAACCTCTGGCTTTACTTCTTTGTTGCTTTCTTATAAATTTAACTCACATTTTCATTATTGTCTCAGGAAAAAAATGAAAACGTGTATGGAATAAAATTAAATCAGGTAGCTTTAAATCACTGTAGTTTGGGGTAGAGTCACTAATTGGAAATATTTATGCGAAGTTGGGATTTCAGCAGTAAAAAGATACAGTATATTCCCTTTTTATCATAATGTGGGTCTACGAGAACATTTATATCATACCATTGTAAGAAATGATGTGTAGTTAAACAACATTTTTTAAGCAGGGTTTGTGTCTTTTTATGGCAGCCCTCAGTCTTTAGTCAGGGCTAGTTCTCATATTACATGAAATGTACTTTAAGAAGTACTACCTGCTCCAGCTGTCCAGGAAAAACTGAATTATGGAACTAGGAAACATATGGCAGTTGCATATTGCACGAGTAAGGTACATATGAAAGTTATAAATTTCTTTTTTAAGTAACCATTGTAAACGCATTTTTATAGGTTTCACAGTATGTATTACATCTGTAATTTTAATTTTTGCAATATACCTTTTTAAAGATATCTATGTTTTCTGTACTCTGGGGAAGGAAATGCAAAGCGACGTTTACACGTTTAAAAAAAAAATAATAATGCCGCCAGCAAAACAAACAAGACAGGTAAATAAACGGGGAAGCGGAGCTTCCTCACAATGGAAAGGACACTATGCCATCTATTGGCAAAGCAGTTATTTACAAAGCCAAGGGTACCCAAACGAGTATTTTCTGTTCTTTCAATATTGTGGAGTGTCCCAGCTGTAGCTTTCGTGTACTATAACAAATAAATAAAGACGTCCACGGAGGTCCAGGGAATTAAAANAAGACGGCCACGGAGGTCCAAGGAATTAAAAAAAAAAAAAAAAAAAGAAGAAGAAGAAAAAAAAGGAAGAAAGCAAGACCGTTCGTGAATTTATACCTCACAATTTAGGTCATTAACTCACAGGGGATTTTGCAGCTAATTGCAAACTCCCTCCTTGGAGCGCCCGAGTAGGAGAGATATAACTTTTTCGATTGTTTTATTACTGAACCGTGTCAAAGAAGGCTTTTTTTTTTTTTTTTTTTTTTTTTTTTTTTCCCCTTTTTTTTTATCATAGNCTCACAATTTAGGTCATTAACTCACAGGGGATTTTGCAGCTAATTGCAAACTCCCTCCTTGGAGCGCCCGAGTAGGAGAGATATAACTTTTTCGATTTTTTTATTACTGAACCGTGTCAAAGAAGGCTTTTTTTTTTTTTTTTCTTGTCTTGTTTTTTCCCCTGTGTTTTTAATGCAAGGTTACTTAAGGACTTTATGGCCACGAAACGGCCCAGCAGGCTGCTTCGGAAGCTGACCTTACGGTCTCTGCTCCGTCCGAACGCTATTTGGGTGTGACTGCAGGATCGGGCCTCCTTTTCCGCGCCTCGCAGGGCTCCCCCGAAACACGAGCCTGACCTGCGAGGCGCTCCAAGGCTCTGTCGGACACGGGCGAGGGGGCAGCGGCGGGGGCAGGAGGTGCGCGGAGCAGCCCCCGCCCTGCGGATTCCGCGGGCAGCGCTTATTCTCGGCGACAGAAAAGCTTATCCCGTAAGAGAGACCTACTAGTGCTTTTCCTGTTTCCAGGGAGGCGAGGGAGAAGATTATATTTCCCCATCAGATATAAATAAACCGAAATAATCGGACAGATGTGAAGGGAAGAGTAAATTTTTCCTGTTCCAAGCGTAGACCAATTTCTGAACGAAAGTCCCTGCCTCTCCGTCTTGAACTGGCTTTCTTCCTTCTTCCCTCACTTGCTAAGGGAGCTTCTTCCCTGCCATGACTAGCCCACTACTGCTCGGTGGAAAACACGAGAGCCCTTTGTTTTAACTTTCAACGTTTTAATCTCTCTTTCCCTGTCCCGCAGAACCCAGTGTGGCCCTTCTCTCCTAGATGTGTGCGTCAGGGGGCGGGCGGGGGGAGACAAATTCCTGGGAGCACCTGTATTTCTCAGCTCGAAAGGTTAATCTTTCTCCACACAGAAGAAAAAAAAATCCCTAAAATAAAAAAGAGCACAATCCCCTCCGTCTAAAACCAGACCCCAGAGGACAGGAAAATATAAAATCCAGACCCAGCACTCATATCCTTTTACTGCTCTTCTCGGTGTGAACGTGTGAGTAGATGGTGTTTTACAAAGTTGTCTGAATTTCATGAAAGGCCGTTCCTGTGTTTATATGCGAGGGGAATTGCACTGTCTCGCTGGCTGAAACGCACCTTCACCGACTGGTCTTTACCCGAGCGCTGGGACGCGGCGCTGAGAGCCCGAAGGCTTCGCCTCGCAGCCTCACGCCCGGATTTTCGGATCAGCCCCGCGCGTCTCTCGCTGCCGAGGGAGCGCAAACACGCGCACTCTGGGAGCAGCACTCGTTTTCTGCTTTTTTCCCCTCCCCTGCAAACATCCCCGAAGCCCAGGCGAGCCGCGGGCTGGCGGCGGCCCACGTCCGGGGACGGTGATGGGATGGGGGCACCACGCACTCCGGGACCCTCCGGCACCCGCCGCGGGTCCCCGCAGTCCCGTGTTCTTACTGGAACATCACCAAGGCCCGCAGCCGGGCTCCCCCGGTTCCGCGGGCTCGCTTTTTGGGGGCAGTCCGCCTGGGAACTTTTGGGGCCGGGACACCAAAGAAGCGGCGGGCGAGAGCGTTACTGGGGAGCTGTCGGAGAAGGAGGCAGCGGGTAGGCTTTAGGGTTAGAAAGGCAACAATGAAGGAAAAAACTGAGCTCCATCTGGGCAGCGGTTTTTGAAGAAGGCATCAAACAGGCTTCTCTGCCGTGCAGCCCACGCACGCCGGCTCCCCACGCCGCCCCCGTCGCCCGCTGCAGCGAGGTCCGAGCCGGCCGAGCCCCTGAGCATGGCCCGATTCACCCTGTCACCTGAATGAAGGGATTTGGCTCGTCAAAATTAAATTCCTCCGACATCGGCCAGACCAAAATGCTTTCAGAGTAACATCCAGGAGATCATTTCCCCCGAGTTACCTATCAAGTATTGCATACAATATATATCTTTTAAATATATTGGGTTTTTTCGATGATGTGCTGAAAGGGAGACGGTTATTAAAACTGTGTGAGCGCTCTGCTCGTAATTACCCGGGGAGCGGGGCGAGGACGAGACGCTAGTGGGGGACTCAAGAAAAGCGGGGCTTTAAAATCGCTATCCTTTAAAGTTTGCGTGGGTAAAGTCCCTTGGCGCCTTTTCAGCAATGAACAAATGCCTGTGTGTATATCCAGTCACATATACACAATAATATAAATCTGTATGTCCAAACACATATACACACATACATGTATATAGATTGCAGTATTCGATATTGAGTATAGACATGTCTTGCGGTCTAGATTCTTTCAGTCATTCACGTCTGTAGATAAATTCAATTATTTCCTTTAGTGTTTTCTTCTTTGACTGTATTATTTTTTCTTCTTTTTTTCCTCCTTTTTTCCCCCCCTTCCTTTCTCCTTCTTTCTCTTTTCTCAGTGGAAAGTGCACAGTAAGTGTGAAATATACATCATCGCCAGAGGAATTTGTCTTGAAAAGTCCTCTCAGCCCCCTGGTGTTCAAAGACTAAAGGATGATTATTGATTATTGCACTAGATCAGAGCCCGCATTAAACGCCAGGGGAACGAAATGGACCGGCTGTGAGGGCCCGGCTCCCGCCCGCGGTACCCGCGGCTCGCCGGGGCCGGGGCTCCGCGGGGCCGCCGCGCTCCCCGCCGCGCTCCGCAGCCGCGGAATGCGGGACGGGACGAGCCGCCCGCCGCGGTGCCGCCGAACGGCTCAAAGCCCCTTGGGCACGGCCCGTGCCCGCCTGCGCGCCCGCGGAACCCCGCGCAGCTGCTCCGCTCTGCCCAGCCCCGCGCTCGCCGCTTCCTCCCGTCCAGGTCCGGCAGCAAAGCAGCGCGAGTGTACCGTCGGTGCTCAGGCTGGGAGAACCGGACTGCGGAGACAGGCCTGAGAGGTGTAAGTGTGTATACACGAATACGCACACACGCATAGAGAGGGCTTCAGCTGGGGGCAAGAGGCCATATATTTAGAACGATGAGCTCTTGGACACGCTTAGCTGTGTACCCTGAAATCCATCACCTGTTCCACGGGAAGTTTCACTGAAGGGGCTGAAGGGAATGCTGAGGTGTAGGACGGAGGCTGAGAAACCCACTGGCAGGAGAGCACAGCGGGAGCCTCAGTGCCAGGGAGTGGTGCAGGACAGAGTGGACGCCTCAGCATCCCGCTAAAAGCACCCCGCTCCAGGGGATGTGAGGGGGTATGCCACATCCCTCCCCCCTGCCTGACCACAACTGCGTGGGTGACTGGGGTTCTCCCGGGGCTATAGGCACCCCTGGCCTTTACTGCCCGGGATGCTACATCGGCACAAACTTCCCCGCGTGCCTTGGAAAGGGTGAGGGAGTAACTGGCGACTGCAAGCTCTCCAGAGCCATTGCTTCTTTGCCCAATGAAAAACAGAGAGAGCATCTTTTGTCCTCACAAATTGACCAGCAGTGAGAAAAGATAATGCTGAACGTGCTCCATTCATCTGGAGAGCGATGGTGCTGTTTAGGGAGGGGGGTCGTGGACGGCAAATAAAAGAGGAGCTTTGGAAAGCACCGTGAACTTGGGCTGTTATTTACAGCAAATTTTGTCTTGTATATAAACAGACGATCAAGTATATTGTGGAAAACTTCAAAATGCATTTTAAATTTTATTCTTTTTCCTTCCTTTGGGCTGCAGACACTAGAAATCATGACAATCGAGAGTATTTTCTTTACGAATACGAACATCAACAACCCCATTGTGTCCTGTCACAGTATCCTGGTATTTCTACATCCTCTCTGAGGTCCACTTTGAGACTTGGAGGAATGTGATCTGGGAATTAGGTTTTGGACCATTTTGTTTCCATTTTGCAAATGCAAAGATGCTACAGTGAAACACACAGTGGTTTCTATTTCTTCCTCTCTGTAGGCATGTTTAACTCTCATTGACACTGATGTGAGTTATGCACATGTCTAAAGAGGAGAAGGGAGTCTTAGATCTTCTTCTCATCGTTTACATGAGATCAAAAGAAATCAAATAGAGTTAATGAAGGGCCAGATGGTGCTTTATTTGTGCTCTGGAAGAGCACAGTACAAGAGAATGGGAAGGAATATCTGTAGTTTAACCTGGCAAAGAGGAGGAAAACTTACTATCTCATTTAATGGGCACTGAAGCAAGTATGCCGTATCTTCAGAAGTGGGAAAGGTTTGCTTGTTTTCTCTCCCTCAGTAGATTTTGGATGCAGGGCTACAGTTGTTTTTGGAAGGTGCTGATTGAAGGGATTCCAGACTCTGAATCATTCACATTTTGTCTTTTTTGGAAACACAAATTTCTTTGGACCGGGCAATTCTTCAGGTTTTGCTTTTAAGCCATAGGATATGGGTGCTCCTCTAGTCCATGGAAAATGTGTAATCTAAGCTGCTATGAGGAGGCAGGGCTGCAGCAGTAGAGGAGCCTTTGATTTGGATTCTCACTGTGAGCAAGAGTTTGGCAGGAGAGGCACAGGATGCAGTAAACTGTACCAACTGTGCACATAGAGCAACTCGTATCCCAGAGGATGCAGACAGGGCTGGGACAATCCTGTGCTGTGCCTCTGTGCCATCTTGTAGCCCTTGCACCTGGCTGGTGGGTTCATAGCTCAAGCTGCCCCCAGGATCTTGAGGGAGGAGATTGTAGCACTGGGCATAGTTTATGACAAATTACTTTTACCCTCACTGATGGTAGGATTATTTTAAGAGAGATGAAAAGCTTGTTTCCTCTGTAGACCTTACACTGATCCTGGCAGGCTCTTTCTAATACAGAATACTCCAAACGGTCCTAATT
Organism: Leptocoma aspasia; assembly: GCA_013399835.1. Lineage (NCBI taxonomy): Eukaryota > Metazoa > Chordata > Aves > Passeriformes > Nectariniidae > Leptocoma > Leptocoma aspasia. The sequence continues at coordinate 35,500 of VXAX01002181.1, forward strand.
GGTAAATGTGAGGGAAAACAGAAGTTTTAGAGAGGATTACCCCTGCCTGTGCTGATCTTGTAGGGATGAGTCTGTGGGGGCAGTAGAGGCCATCTTATTACTTGTTCTCTGTACATCCCATCATTGTTTTCATGCATGACACACCTATTTGAGGACAATTTAGCACCAGGCCAGATTTCCCAATAGCTCAATGTCATGTGTCGGCCTTGCATGATATTGTAATGCCAGTTGACAAAAAAAAAAAGGTCACTTTTGTGTTGTTCCCCAAGGCTTCTTTTGTTGACAAAGTAGCTCTCTGGATTTGGGTGTCTTTGCAGTTGAACTGAAGGCCTGGAGGCTTTCCTGTTTTAAAAGCAATGGGAAGAGATGCAACTAACATCTGTACATGTGTTTAAGGATGCCAGAAGTTTTTTTAGTTTATGCTTTCTTCTCAGAAAATTGTATCAAGAGTACTTTAATAGCAGTACAGCCACATCTACTCTTTGCCCCCTGGTACAAACCTAACATTACAGCTCCAGCTGACATTATTTCCACCTGCTTTAAATGTGTTCATGTGCCTCTAATCCTGTGTGCAGCTTCACATTTGTACCCATTTCCTGTATTTTATAGGCACATGTGGTATGTCGAGGTTTGGAAATGTAAGCCCTCATTTTGTGCTGCTAGTTTTTTAACATTCATTTTCCCTGGCTGTACTCCTTGCTCAAAAAAAAAAAAAATCAAAAAAATCCAAACCAAACCAAAACAAAAAAATCCCAAAAATACAACAAAACAAAAAACACCAAACCAAAACATTTTTTCCCTGTTGAGGTTTAAACAAAACTTTGAGAACTTCCTTGCTAGTTTATATATCTAGCACTTTTATTGAGTGAGTGTGCAGTAATTTGGTGGGTTTACTAAGTAACTTGACAGTTAATGGGATACATCTGCAATAGATTCCAAAATAACTAGCTGCTTAGAAATATGGAAAAGACTAGAATTTTCACTCCTTTCTGTTCTTGTAAGAAATTCCTATCTGCTCCAGCTCTACAGAAGTCAAGATTCCATTAAAGATCTATGTATGCCAAGAGCTGCTACCAACAATAATAAAACTAATTAGAGCTGACTCTTCCAAACTTTCTATTATATTAGAAAATATTATGGATTTTAATCTAAAGTATTTAAGAAGCCAAATTAAAAACATATAAAACCATGCATACACCTGGAGCTACACGGTGGCTTTACGAGGCTTGAGAGCACAAAAAACCCCTCAGCCATGAAAGAAAGAGGCCAGACTTCATTTTCCACAGACAAATCGGCTGCCTCACGTCAGTGACCCATACTTGTGCAAGGGAGAAGTATAGCAACATCAGTAATCCTTCAGCTGGTGCACCATGGCCCAGAAGGGCTGGGAACCCTTGGGTGTTAGGGAGTGTACACTCAGTCAATTGGGGATGGAAGTCTCTAAGAGGAAAACCCTAACCAGCAATCCCACATTCCTGGGAAAATTTCTGCATTTCCTAGACTGACTTCTTCATGACACAAAAGCCAAAAGCTATTCCACCCTTTACAGTAAGGTTGATTTTCAGGGATAGGCCTCACTTCAGGGAAGCCCATGGTAGTGTGAATCCATAGGAATGAACAGGATGGGGGAGGAAAACCAGACATTCATGCTGGAGATACAAAGTTTGAGTGGACGTATCTAGTGTCCTGTGGTTCCAGAGGGAATAAAGAAAAGGAAAAAGATGACTGAAGCTGAGCAAAGCTCTCCTGTCCCTGGGTAATTTTACCTGTGAGGGGCTTAGCTGATCTAATATCTTCACTGCAGCTTAATTAACTTTCATTTGCCAAATTTTAGATGGCTTCAGATAGGCATTTCATGGTAACAAAGACAAAGAGTACTGGTAAACAGCTGAAATGTCCCAATGCCCTTCATGACACTGATGTGTCCAGACTTGCAATACATGCATCACTTTTCACTTCTTGGGGTTAAAAAGTTGATAAAAGGAAGACCCCCCTCAGATTCCTTCTGCATTTTGTGAACAAATTCTCTATACTGCTTTGCCAAATGTTGTTTAAAGCCCCGACATGTGTCTGTTTCTTCATTAGAATTCAACAGAAGGGCAGAAACAGAGTGCTAATGTTTATGTTTCGGTTAAGGAATTCATTTATGTTGCCTCACTTAAAAATATTCTCCTCACAGAAAATATAAGTTCAAAGTTGATTTATCAGGTTTAAATTTAAGAAAACTATATTGTCAGAACAACCACACATTCCTTTTTGCACCACTTTTGAAATCTGTTTCCTATTACCATCTCTGCATCAGACAAATACAACCAAGTTATTTACAGGCTGTGAAAGATACTAAATCTTTTCTGAGTAATATTACACTGGATCACAAATTCTCACTTTTAATAATAATTGACAACAAACTAAAGCGAAGGATATTCACAATTAGTAACAACAGCACATAATGCTCTCCCAGTGCCTTGTATCTCTGAGACCCAATGCCGATGTAAGCTGCTGAAGTCTCATTAACATTTACTTTGGAAGGATGTTAAGTATTGTTATCTCCTGTTTACAGATGGTGAAAGAGGCTCAGTAGGATTGTGACTTGCCTAAAAAAACTTAGAACAGTTTAATTGCAGAAGCAAGACCAGAACTCTCAAGCTCTTGGCTCCTACTTGTGTGAGAGAGCGAAACACATTTTTAAGAGCATCCTGTGACTTAGGAATCCCAGTTCCAGCACACACCAGGGCTTGAGCAGCGCTGGGGCGGTGCAGCTCCTCAGGGGCGCTTTGGGCTCCTGGCTCCCATTAACTTTGAGTGATTTTGGAGCTCTTGAAAACTCCTTTCAGTCCATGGAGGGAAATGCACAACACCTGTGATTCATAGAAGCGGCGCACGGAGAGGCAGAGCAAACGCTGGGAGCCGCAGCCAGCTCCACGTGCAGCTCAGCCGCGATTCAGAAGCTGGAGGGCCGAGTGCTGAGCCTGTGTTCCAGGGCTGAGGAGCTGGGGGAGCCGGCAGCAGTGCTGCCAGCTCTTCTCACTGACATGATTTTCTCGGGAGCAGAGCCAGGAAAGATCTAAAGACAGAACTCCAGCCCTCTAATAAATTTCAGCTTTGCTTTTGGGAGGAAGCCCTCCCTGCCTGGCCCCTTGTGCCTTGCCCCTACACCTTCAGGAGAAGGGAGCAGTTCAGGTGGATGCACATCCCTGGGCTTTCTTCCTGGCCAGCCCCTGCTGCCATGCTGTGAATGGGAAAACTGGGAGCAGGAGGATGGGCAGGGAGCAGTGGAAATCCCTGCAGAAGCAGATGTACCAGCAATGTGTTTGTGTATGTGTGATGGGAATGGACGAGTGAGGAACCACAGTGCAGCTAGGGAAGCAGCCCCTCAGGGCTGGAGGTGCAAAGTGAGATAGAGCTGGGCAGCAGGGGCAAGCAGGGGCAGATCTGGGGCAGGTGGAAAGAGACAGGAAGCAGCAACTCCTGTTAGATGGAGAAGTGCACCAGTGCAAGGCATGCAGATTGTCAAATGAAGCAAAGGCCAGGAGAAGCCATCAACATTCTAATGCCCAAAGACCTGTTAAAAGTATTCATGTTGATTGGGATTGGGATTGGGATTGGAACTGGCTGTGCATCTCTCGCCCACCTGCATGCAGCCTTTGGAGATGAGGAAGTGAAAGGAATTCAGGCTCAAAGGAGGGATCAAAGTCACCCCACATGCATGTAGGTATCTGGCAGTGTCTGTGTCTTGCTGTTACCCAATTAGTTAACTTTTTCCTCTGGCAATACCAGTGTATAACTGACTGGAAGCTTGGAATAAGAATGGTTAAAGCTGAGGAGGAAAATTTCTTCATCATCAGGAAAGAGACTGGATATTGCATGAAGTTGATGTTGCTTCCCCAAAACACTGCTGAGAAGGGAAAGAAAACCTTGGATGAGGGAGAGGATGCTGAGGCAGGCACATGCAGGGAGCTGGGCGAATGCCAGCTCTGGAGAAGGCAGAACATCTCTGCAGCCTCAGAGGAGGTGCAGCCCTCCATCGACAGCCAGATACCGAGCCTTGATTTTCATGGCAAGGTTTTAGACTTGCTTCCTTGGCTATGAGTTTTGGCTTTAGACAATGCTCAAAGGGATGCAGAAACCATTTACAGTACAGTCTCGAATTTGCTTCTATGTTTAGAAATGCTCAACAGCTTCATCACATTAAAGCATTTTAGGAAGGTGTATAGCTAAGTAAATACTCACTGCTAAGAAGATCTTGAGGTAATTCTGAGTAAGAAAGAAAGGCATCCTTTATGTGGGCAAGACTACCAGGCCAGAGGATCAACCAAACCCCATTAAATTCAAGGGAAAAACAACTTTTAGATGGCCTTGTGCCTACACTTAGAAATTTAATTGAATCTGGAATAAGCTTTATAGACCGAGGGACTCACAGCATGAGATAAATTGTTCACTGCAGTGATGGCAAATGCAAGCAGTGAATTGGCCAGCTGGTTCTATCAGGGGTATAAAGAAAATCTAGTCAGGATAAATCAGGTAAAATATCTAGATGGTGGAATGTCACTCCAGGGGCCAGGATGGGGAAAGGTTAAGGGTCTCTGAGAAAAAGTTGCTTTTTAATGTCCTTTTTGCTTGAACATGTTGATGTCCCAGAGGCCTATTCTTTACATAATTCTGTTTGCACAAGATGAAGGGGGTACCAGAGCTTTGCCAGATTCATGTAGCTCATTGCAAAATCCTTGAAAATACTGTTTTAAAATATTTATGCAGCAAAAAAAAGCTATTTCACACATTTTGAATCAGCAGCCAGGTTTTAAAATAAACCAATCTGTCCTCAGAAATTAAAAGAAGAAGAAATAAAGATCAAAATTCACAGTTGGTGTAAATTGCCAGACTTTCAGTGAAGTCAATGCAGGGCTGCCAATCTAAACTGACAGAGAAACCAGTCCAGAAACAATGAACGTGATTTTAAAAGTCTTCAAAACAGAGTTTCCAAAACATTACGTGGCTGCAGAGCACCTTGCAGAATGCTAATGCATGGGGTCAGTCTCCAGATACCCTAGGACAAAGAATAAATGGCAGCACTAGGATTGAGGAATGTTAACTCTGTTAACACACAATGTTTAAAGAGTACCAATAAACAGCATGTGTCAATCAATAATTCCTTCTCCATTAAAAATACTGGCACAATAACTAGAGTTTTCTCATGCTAAAATTGTTATTTAACCAAATCTGTTAAAGCTAATTGAATACCTTTTTTTTTTTTTTTTTTTTTTTAATTCTTGATATAAATGAATGAACAAATGAGCTGTGGGTTCCCATGTCTCTCCAGCAGATCACTTATCTGAACCATGGAAAACTTCTTTCAGACAGGCTCTGTTTGGCAACCCTGTAACACTTTTTCAGGGCACTGTACAATTTTTAAAGGTATGTCTGAGAGCCAGAAGTTGGGAGCATGTACATCTTCTCTCCCTTTTGGATGTGAAAGGGTGATCTTGGAATCCCGGGAGGGAACGTAAGTCAGCTGTTGGTTACCCTGACCCATTAAAAGTCTCTCTTTGAGAGAAACTATGACTGGAATATTTCTGTTGAAAACCACTCTGATGTCAATGCACAGATGAGATATTCTCTTACTTCTTCTGCGAGGGCCACTATGACCTCCCTATCTTACCCTCTGCTTTATGTTGCATCCTATAACTTTTCTTCCCAGCAGACTTCTTGAGGCTGAGAAAAGGAGGGTGAAAACCTGCCCTCAGCACAAAAGATTGGGTACTTGAAGACAGGCATGGCTGGTGTGCTGGCAGCTACAGGGTCTCCTCCAGCTCAATCCCTCCAGTTCCCCTGCAGGCACATGTTAGTGATTGCTGCCATGGCAGGGCTGGCACTTTGGCCAAAACCCAGAGCTGTGTTCAGTGTGCAACCCAATGGGACCTCATTCCAGGCCTCTGGGTGCTACTATAATATTAGCATTACTGTCCCACAATAATAACAAGAGTGTACGCTTTATGAGAGTTTCCAGAGGGCTGGAAAAAGCAGTCAGTGTTGGAAAAGCTTTTTGGCTGAAAGTTGTCCAGTGAACTTCAAGGCAGGCTCCTCAGACCAGGGGCCATGTCCCTCAGGGACAGAACCTGGCATAGCCTTACTGTGTTGATCAGGTTAATCCTGATGCATAAAGATTAAACAAGAACTGACTGTGCTGAATTTTCTTTTTGTTTACTCCAGTGGTTGCCACCAGGCACCCCAGACAAGCTTTTCAGGCCTTTTTGAGGGCATGGGAAAATCAGTGTGTTTAGCTTTCCTGGGCTGAGCACTGGGCTCAGCTGGAAGTGTGGACCTTGAGGTTAGCCTTACATCACCGGAGGTGGGCGCATAAGCCTACCCTCTGACTTCTGCCAGAGCTAAATTTAAATCCTTGATGGCTTAAATGAGTTCTGTGGCAACACAGTGATGGATTTGAAAGGGAATGAGAGAGAAAAAAAAGGAAAATGCTTCCCAACAACAGAAAAGAAAAAACAGGGAGAAAGAGAACACGGCTATGACATGTCAAAAATGGAGAAAATAAGACTTATTTGCAGTCAGCAGTTCAGAACACGGCCTGGAGGGGCTCCAAAGGCTTTGTGCCTCTGCTCTCAGACAGGGAATGTCCACTTTCCTTTGGTGAGGAGCTTGCACCAGCCACAGCTGCCTGGCTGAGGAGCAAATCACTTTCTCAAGCTTCTGAAGTCTTCAGGGAAAGAAAAATTTTGCTTCTTAGGTGCAAGTGAGGTGCCTAGAAGAAGTAGGTCCCGATCACTAACAGAGACCTCTAAGCATCAGCAACACAGCTAATACTGAAGACCTGTTTTCTAGGTCAAGGTCTAACATTGCCATATTGCCCTGGCTGACAGTGAGTGCTATCCTATTTCTGCATGAGAGGGCTGAGCCACATAAGTTTTACAGGAAAACATCCAGGGGGAAAAATTTATGTATTTGCCATGAAAAAACACCAATTCTTGTATTGGATGAACTTGGACTGCTTTATGTTACAGAAATAAATGCATCCCCGTGGAAAAAGAATCCAAATATTTGCATTATTTGTAATGTCCTTCAACTATCTGGCTACATGTGCACTGTATATTAAATGCATGCTTTGCAGTAATATGTTTGTTGCATACTGTTGGATAAAGTCATTAATAGAGATTTTATAGCTGCACAGTAAAAATCTCAGGCTTTGTCATTTTATCTTTAGCTGTAACCGATAATTATAAGAAACATCTCCGTCCCAAATAGTCTCAAAGAAGTTTATTAAGCAGATCTTCACATTTTAAAAAGCTGTCCTGATAGCATCCTTGTTTCATGGGGCAGGGGGGAAAGAGAAAAGGGAAAAATAGAGAAAAAAAGAAAAAATAGAAAGAGGAAAGGACAACTCTTCTGCCAAACAAATCAATTAGCTCATGGATTAAATGTTTCTTCAGAAAGACGTAAAGACGGGGAGTAATGTTCTCCTTTTTCTTGGAGGAAGTGTTAGGACACGAATCCTGTTTCTTGAAGTGTAGATATTATTTGTTCTTTGGCAGCATTCCTCTCAAAAATGTCGCTGGTGTTGCGAAACTGTAACTGTAGGTCCAACACTGGATGCACAAACAATTTATAAACTATAGGTTGGGTCACATGCAAAAGAGCCAGTTGTATTCATGAATAGCACGAGCTATAATCCAATGCTGGATTCACAAATAGTCTGGGAACTATAGGTCTGGTGGACAGGTAGATTCAGCATTTAACAGTACCTAGAAACTATAATGTGTAATTTCTCATTTTTAACAAAAGAAGAGTAGTGATAATGTTATAGAAAATTAGACTAAAACTAGATAATTTCTCTATCATTTTCTTTCACTGACCCAATATTTACTGTTATTTCTTGCCTCCTGGGAACAAATAACAGAAGAGACACGATAAAAGGGAAGCTAACCATGAAAAGCATTCCCAGGAATCTTGCCCTAAATACTGAAAAACAAAGATGGAAGTTAGGAAACTGGAAAAAAATTGGAATATGAATATTATGGCAGAATATTTAACATTTTCTCTCTACTTTTGTTTTAGACATCCTTGAAATTATAAAATGCCTGGATAGTAAGCTTTCAACTGAAAGTTCATTTTATGATTTGATTTAATTTCTCATTTTCTTACCATTGTTATTATCAGATAGATGCAATTCTTATTCTTCAAATCTGTCTGTTATCATTAGTGTTATTTATAATTCTGTGTTTTATTATTGTGACTGAAATGTTCTAAGGCTCATTAAAATAATTGTGATATTGAAGACCATTTTATGGCATTACATTTGGTTGAGGATTCAAATGCTATTAATTTGGAAGGGGATTTATATACAGTCATCCCATCCACCTCATGAAATCAGTATTTCTAAGCAGTTTCAGGTTATTTTTCTGATAATTCTTTACAGTCACTGGTCTGAGTAACAAAAAGACTTTGATAATGTACTATGAGACAAATCTTGCAAAGCAAAAGGAATGAGTTTAACTGATTTTGGTGGAGATATTACAAACGCCATGATGATTGAATGAATCTCCTAACAGGAACCAGCTGATTTTATAGACAAAAGTCCCGATCCTCACTTTGATAAATCTCTTCTTATTTGAATGAAGATTGCAGTATTGGACCCACATGGAACTTGGTCAGAGGCCAATAATGTGCTGCGAATGGAAACATTAGTTTGTGATTAGAAATCTGATTCTATTTCTGTGCAGATTTACTCTAGCTATTGTCCTATAAGAGTGAAAAAGGGCAAGTGAGGTAAAAACCCTTTTCCTCCAATAAGAATTGCTTTTTATCCATGCTCACAAGACCCCTATGAGCTTGTTTACTGCAATGGCCTGTTGTATGTGAATGGCTGTATGCCTCATTTGCACCAAGATGGGAGCAATGTGAAAGTGCACATCCTACTCCTATAAACTCCCCAGGAAGGCTGGGAATCTGGCTCAGATGCTGTCATCAAAATGTGCTTGTGCATGGCAGCTCATGGTAGGAGCTCCAAAAGTATTCCCATGATCTCTGCAAGGAGGGGAATGCTCAGCTGGAAGATGGTAGATTTCCACTCTTGCACCTCAAAAGGTCCTTCTCAGTCACAGGATAATTTAGCAGAATTCTGGGTCAAGCTTGAAGAAGACAAAATGTAATTAAATACTCTCCTGAGAGTTATAGGTCAAGTATTAAACATTGTGCAAGACTGTCAGCCCAAAGGCATCCTCTGCTATATGAAGATCTTGGAGAAATAGCTCAACTCGTGACATTTATGAGGAAATGTGAGTTCTTAGTTATTTGTCTCCCATGGAACCAAAACTAGGAACAGATTCAGCAATGCATCTATTCCCAAAGCTTAGCTCTCCATGTTAAATGAGCTCTTGCTCTGTGCTTTGGCAGCTTCCACCGACAAAGTGCGGTCGGACACATCTCCACTGTTACTTTACAGATATTGCAGTTATTGCTCACATTGGATCACAAAACACATGGAACTCCCGTAAATGTGGAAATGCCATCAGGTATCTTTACTCATTATATTATCCAATGATGGCTGCAAACAGGCATTTTAGTAGTTTGTCAAATCTTATCAGGATGGTGGGTTTATTGTTGAGTTCTCTCCAAATTGCCAGATTTGGATTTAGCATGCTGTCCTCATTAACATGCACTTAATTAATAGCAGTGGCGAGTCTCTGGAAAAGCTACTGATGTTTAACAAGTCTTTTGTGTCTGGCTTTTAGAAGGTTTTGTATTAGCAGAAATGTGATAGATCAGATTCAGACAGCAGTGCATTACACATATTTCTTACAAAACGGCTACTGTTGAAATGGAATCTTTATCAAGCAAGAACATAGCTGTGCTCCAAAATCCATCACAGGATTAGCATTTACCACTCTGTTTTCAGATGTGTGCTGGAAAAAAATGTGTGCTTTGGTACATATGAGGTCCTTAAGGGGAAAATAAGCTATGTTGTGTGGAGCAGCTAGAGAAGGCTGCATTTAGTGGCATCCAAAATAGTAGTCCATTGGGTCAAACTAATCTCCGGCTTATTCTCAGGCAGCTGAGTAACCACTTGTATTTTTGTCCTGTCACTTCTCCCTCCCCACTCCAAAAGCTTCGTTATGACAAAACTATTAAGAGCATTTCACTTCCCCTCTCAAAAGAACCTGGATACACCTGCACAAGGGTGCCTTCTGTGGGTATTAAATATGAATTCTGAGCTGTCCTCAAGGAAGGACAGGTGTACAAATCCCCAGATGAAACACCCAGGGAAGCTGAAAGGAAAGCTTTACATCCTTACCTCCCTATTACTTGGACTCATGAAGTTAAAAAGATTTCAGCTCTTAGGATTTTAAGTGTTCATTTCTGCCACTTATGTACATTCTAAATTTTAGTACATTCCTTTGACCATATTTATTTCCTAAAGTAGCTTTTGGAAGTGATATTATTATTATATTGTGACTGGTTTGCAGAATGGATAAAGTTTTAATATGCAACAAAACTTCAATTTTTTTTAATAAACAAAATTTTGATTCTTAGACCAGCAACCTTAATGAATTATAGAGCTGTTGGCTTGTTAAACTATTCATTTTTCAAGCCTCCTATACTTCCTTTATGCTGCACATGTTTATATATGTTTTCATGCAAGATGACAATGACTTCTTGCTTTCTATAGAGCAACATAAGATTATTTTGCCCTCCCTGTGTGGTGCTGTTCTCTCTTCCTCTTCAGTTTTGGCTCTGCTTAATACTACAGGAGCTAACATTTTTCTGATATCACTGTTTAAGCTGAAGAATAGGTGCACTGCTAACAAAATTCTTATGGGTAGAAAGAAAAAGGGGGAAAGTGGTAGTTGTCAAGAGCGATAAAAACGTGTTACAGAATCTTTGTACCAAAAGATGATCTACATTATCAAAGTCCCTGAGAACTCTGCTTTACAGTTTAATATATTTAACAAAATTTATATATACGCATATAAATATTTATATTCCAGGCTTTTGTTAGTCTCTATGCAATCTCAACAGTAATAGCATTTTATGTTTTAATTTCCTTAAAGGAAAGTCTTCTTTGGAACCCATGAATGCTTCAATGTTTTGGAAATATCTAAATATATGTCAAATATCTGTTGAGACTTAGGATTTTTTTCATTCACTCAGCAATCATTTCATGTATTATTTTGAGAAACAGCACTATATGTACTGTAAATAAAACAGAAAAAAAAAGTATTATCTGATAAGCTAAAATAGCTCTGTCTGTTGGTTAATTACGCAAATACTAAAGAAAAGTTAGGCTAATGATTTCCAGACAGTTGTTATGCCATATCATGTTAAAGCAGCTGTTAACCATATGCACTACTGTAGTTCTGCTTATATTAACCATTATGAAATTTTCCTTGGGGAAAAATGCTCACGTGCTTGCAGACAACCTCTGTGCCCTCTTTTTAAATGAAATAAGTTGGTTATTCTTAGAGCATGGCAAATAATTTGTAACAAATCACTTGGTGATTTTCTCCTGCTTGTGACTGGAGATTGTATTTTCCAAAGCCACCATGCATCCAAGGAGCTGATGTCTGGTAGCTGGAGGGAGCACTAGGAGAGCCTCCAAACCAGCCCTGGTGTCACTGCAGCACCAGTGCAGCTCCGATTCTGGTGGTCTCATGGCTTTGGGACACAAGGTCACATTTCTTCATGGCACTGCACCCTGTTGTATCAACCCATCAGCTCATCTGAGGCTCACTCGGGAATCCCTGACACTGCTGTTTTGCACAGGAGTATGGACCTGGAGTGGGATAGGGTTTCATCTGACCTTTTCCTTTCTGTCTTTTTGAGACGGAGAGAGACAGAATGATCCATAAATTCCTAGGGGCCTGTGGTAGCAAATATCACAGTGATAAACACCAGAGAAACAAGAGCTATGGAGAGAGGCCATCTCTTTTATTAGGCTGACTAATATCACTGGAAAAAAAGAGATGAGCTTTCAGGTCAAAATCTCATTGTCAGGTTCAAGACAGAGCCCTGTTTTGAGGACAGCTAGTGGATGATAGCTCATTCTTGGGGTTTTTTGTGTATTTTTCCTTCTTGTTTAGAGCATAAGAATATACCAGACAGTTTTTATAAGCATTGCCTCATTTTCTCAAAACATTAAAACTACCACGTGATGTACATCTACTACCAGTTTGATGAATATATGCCATTTTACCTTCTCAAACTTGCAGAATAATTTATAATCTTGCATCATCTTATAGAAGGGTACCTATATTAACTCAGGATGAGATGACATTTACACTTATTTTAGGGATATCTGTCTGAATTTGTTACAGCTGCCTTTGTGTCCTCAGTTGCATTCACCTTCTGTGTGTATTCAGGCAAATGTTCAGGAAAATAAATGGAGTTCAAGATGAAAATGGTTTTATTGGATAAAGATCACAGAAATGTTTTGTTTTACAATACCTACCCTGGTCACAGTGTGAATGATTCACATCTCTTCTCTCTGCCTCCTAATCCCAGATGTTAGAAGAAGCCAGCTGACAGGGATATCATGTAAGACATAAGTCATATTCCTTCTATTCAGTGTGTGCAAAGCCTGGGTGTTGCATACCAAAAAGACGTGGTGGGCACCAGAGGAGGACATCAACAGTGGGCAAAGGTCTAAAATCACATCTTACCAATAACAGCTGAAGGAATTTAGATTGTTTAGTCTGAAGAAGAATCAAAAGGAATTGTGAAAATAGACTTCAGATACATGGAGGTAGCAGCAAGAAGAATGAAAAAAAAAGTCCTTTGCCCTTTGTGCATAAAAAAGGGAGGTAATTTAAACAAGGAATAATTCTCTTAGGTAGCAGAAGAATAAGAATATTGTTTCTATTGTAATAAATAACCAACAATTGAAATAGATTGTCTAGGGAAACTGTGAAGCCAAATTATCAAAGGGACAAAAGAACAGGTTAGAAAAGCAAATGGTAGGAATGATGTACATGTAGTTATATGCCCTACCATGTTGGAGGTGGATCAGCTAGATAACATCTTAGTGTCCCTTATAGGTGCATTTTCTCTGACCTTATGAGTCATAACTGTATGATGATGGAAAAAAAAATGCACAAAAATTATATCCTCCAAAATAAGTTTTCTCTCTTCAGTCTGAGTGCTTGCCAGTGAATAAACAAAGGATTTTTTCTAAAAAATTGTCAGTGTTTTTCATCTCAAACCTGACTGTTGTGATATAGTGGTGTTATACTAGCACAATTCAGCCAGCCTCACAATGATCAGTAACTTAATTTCACAAGTGTATTATTAGATTACAGTATAAGTAGATTATTGAACTAGAAGGGGCCCACTGATTCAGTGCAGAGAAATATCCAGATGACAGGAGCTTCCACTGTGTCCTAGTGGGTATTTCTGAGGCCAAACAATTTCTCTCAGCAATTCAACCACTTGCTCAGATGTCTCCTCCTGCTTGTGACAGATCTGAAAAATTATGCTTTGCAAAGAGACCAAACCTGCGCAGACAATGACAAACAATTTGAAAATAACTGGTCTGACTGGGTGTCCAAATTGCTGACAGAAAGGAAGTTTTCATATGTGCAATGAGCATGAAAGATGAAAGCCCTTCCCTGGTGCTGTTCTTCTACTGAAACCCTTACTCCGACCTGTGGCCTCACTAGATGACCTGTGAGCAGAGAACAGGGAGAGTATAAGAAAACAGTTCCTACTAAAGCTTATTTTCTGACAGAAAGTCTGCCCAGATGTTTCAGTCGTACTTTTTCATATTGCCTGCTAAAAAATCTGTAAAAAGTTAGTAAAGTGATCTGGAAAAACAGTAAATTTTGCCTTTTGGATACAGAAAAACTGTGTTAATATTTATAGTGCCTATTTATGCATTTTTGTCTTTATATATTTGGGTCCACCCCAGGCAAAAAATGCAGGGGTGGGAGAGCTGTGCATGTCTCATTCACACCCCTCCTTTCTTCAGTGTCCTATGGAGTCCAATGGCTCTAAGGCCAACAATTTTGCTTCTGACTTCTCAACTTTTTCTGCTAGGCAGGAACCTTGTACAGCCTGACTCTTGCCTGCAGCACCTTCTGGCACAGATATCACCTTGCATGTGAAGTATTTCATACCTAGGAAGAACTGAAAGTGTAATGGGACAGTGGCCACTTCACCCCATGAGCAGCTAGTGTGCTAAACACAACAATACTCTTAGCTGGACTAAGAGCTCTATCCTAGTAAAAATAACTCCCAGAACTCTATCCACATGTCTGTTGGTCCATTAGTCTTGTTTATCTCAGAAACTAAGCAGAGAGTTTCTCTGCCTAGATATTTCCCATGGGCAAAGAGCTTTGTGTGATCAGATTATGTGGAGACACTGCTTTAAATGACCTTGATCCTGCAAAATTATGTGGGTTTTAATCCATTATCATGTCTTTTTCATCGTTTAATCTAAATAAAAGTGTGTTCCAATCCTTTTCATCCTGTCCTCCAAACTCTTTACCAGTGCAATGGCCTGCTATGGCTGCAGCACAATCCTGGCTGGAATAAGTCTTAATTAGCTGCCAATGATGTCATGTCCATGTCTGTGTTAAAGGCACAGGACTAAGTATTCGTCCTTATTTAATGTACTGAAGAAATTCCATTTAGGGATAGCATTAAGATGCTTCAGAGCCAATCTTGTATTTCTCCCGTAGTTGAGACGCTTGGCCTTCAGCCTTCTGACACTACCCCAGTTGTGCTATAATGGTCCAGAAATACACTGCCTGTTGTGTTTTATTGCTCATGTGAAAAGTGTCCAACTCCTTGTCGGTTGACAAGGGAGGAGCGTTGCAGTGAAGGATTGCACAGCAGTGTGTCTGGGAGCGATGTTATTTCACACCAGCAGCAACCTTTCAGTGTTTGCTCGGCAGCCCAGCAGAGCCTTGGTGCTCTTGCCATAGAGCAGAGAGCAAACCCCATTGTAGTCATTCTCTCTGCCAGAGAGACTAATGCATGCTGCCAAATATCTCCCCTCAACACATTTATTGAACATTAAACCAGCAGAATAGCATTGAATGAAGTCCAGTAATTTTATAGGATATATTTTAGTCACTAGACTTTGAAGACTAGTCCAATGTTAATTATAAAGTTTCTGTGTCTGGATAACATATTGTTAACAGTTATTTTGTAAGTGCTAATGGCAAGATGGAAGATTTCCAATAGTTTTATTGAGGAAGTGGCAATTAAAATGTTGAACACTGCAACATACATACAAAATAAAAATAATCCTGCATACACAGCACTTTGTGTCTAAAAAAAAAACCCAAACCAGAAAAAACAGGGATGAATATTTTCTTTTGAAATAAATGCAACCATTTTATTTCTAAAAAGTTTTGCTTTTGGGAAAAAACCCAAACGTTGATTTACTTGCCAACTTCAAATGTCACAAGCCTTGAACAAGTTTGACATTGTTTAAAAGCACATCGTGAAACTATTAGAAAGCTAAGACAAGTTGCTATGTTATGTTTTTCCACACTCAAAGAGCAACAATGTGTTCTCAGTTTGAGTAATTTCTTTTAGATTAAGGGAAACAAAACAAGAAAGAACAAAAGCAAAGTGTTCACAAGAGCGTGTGGAAGTGTCTACACAGGACAATTTTTAATGTGTGAGTGCAAAAAGGTGCTAAGCAAGCCCTGCCCCATGAGGTCAGCTGGGCACACTGATGCTCCCATGCCTACGTGCAATAACATAAAGAAAAGGACTACCTACAGCTCTGTATCAGCCATCAGTTAGCAGGTTCAACACAGATTTTGCTTTGCAGAGCAAATGCCCACCACCTGCTGAAAAAAGGAGTCCTGGTGGGATCTAGAGTTAGGATGGGAGTTGAGCAGCATGGAGGCTGGCTTCTAGTGTGAAGTTGGTCAGTGTGAGGCACTTAATTCCTGCAAGCTGAGCAGGAATTAAGTCTCCAGCCATTTCAGTGGGTTTAGGTTTGCTTGCAACATACCTGTTTTAATCTAAACCTGCTGCAGTGGGCAGGTTTTAAGGCCCTTCCTTAACACTTTTCCAGACAGCTCTGTTTCCAGACAGCCTGGTGAGGCTGGATTTCACATCTTCTTCCGGGAGCCAAAAGCCACTCTGGGCTCCCAGGGCATGTCCTCAGCTCCCTTGGCAGACCCAGAATTGGATTTGGGGCTCCTTGCAGTCCCTGGGCAAGTTGTAGCAGAAGCCATTCAGCTTCCTTTAAAGTTCAAAGCTGTGATGCATCAGTGATGTTTGGCTGGACACAGAGGAAATATGCTAATGTAGATCTAAAGTAGCTCAACCCTGCTGACCTCCTGTGAGAGCCAAATTCTTTTCCAATAAGCTTTTTAAAAAATACTACCTCTCCTCTGCAGTGCAAGGCTGCCTGAGAGCATCTTACAGAACATTGTTTGAGGGCTCAACACCTCTGAGCACTGGGGAAGTTTGACCTCACCCCTTGAATGAGGTACCTCAGCTGTACCTCTCATCCAGCAGTAGTCAGTCTTTTTAGTCCACAGCCCCCTTTCTAATTTTTTCAGGGAACATGCCCATCACCACGAATATAAGGATTCTGGCAGGAGGAGGTTGTCTGTTTCAGTTGCAATTTCCAGGCCCTTTCAGAGTAGTGTACAACTTCCAGCTGACCTTCTGGCTGAGACCCATCCCACACCTGAACCGCACCTCAAATCTTTTCCTTGAAATTACTAATCTGTCTGATTTTAGACACTGAATTTAGCCCCAGAGGAGATCCCTGGGCTTGCAGGGAGTAGGCTAGTCCATAGGGTGTGGTCTGGAGCCTCCTGCCAGCTCTCATGACCACCTCCTGCATAGAAAGGTGGCCAAATTTTGCTCCTAAGGGCTCTCGGCCCAAACTGAGCCACATGGACATGAAACTCTCCCCTCTGCCTCTGCTGTTGTGGGGATCTGCAGGCACACCACCTGTCAAACACGTGTTTCCTGAAGAATAGCTTTTAGCTCCAGTTTTAGCACCAGGTTTTGTGAGCAGTGTTCAAGTTGATGAGTCCTGAATGGGGCAAGGAGTGGCTGTCCTGGGAGAAGCAGTCAGAGTGCCCTCAAAGGACACACTTCAGCAGTCCCTGGGCTGCACATAGGGACCAATCAATATCAGCCATTATATGGAAAACCCAGTAGTGATAAAAGAGTGCTTTGGAGATCTTCAGCTGTAAAACCTGCCACAGACACTTTTCTAAATCAATCCAAGCTTTATGTATAACTTGATAAAAGATTTATTAGGTGAAGGATAACAAATATGTAGAAATGAAAGGTATGGAAAATAAAAGTAATATACCTGTAAATAGTCTGCTATGCTATACTGATCTGAACTAAATAAGAGCCTGTCTAGAACAAGTTGCTCTATACAAGGTACTTACAAAAAAAAAAAAAAAAAAAGAAAACCAGGGTATAATGACTCTGTGTAAGGTCCATGGTAAAGAGCAGAACTGTCTGACCACTGATGCTCCATTTCTCCAGCTATTTCTCTAGGGTCTCTGTTAGCTTAAGAGTGGACTTTGAGGTGTTAGGTGTCAGCATTTGTGCTGCTGTTCACAAGAAGTCACAGTCAAACCACAGCTCAAGATCAAAAGGCAGCAGACTCTGATTGGGAAACACAGACCAGTGGGGCAGATGCTGGACACCTTCTGTGAGTGCTTAAATGATCCATCTGGTAACTAATGGGACCCTGACACTGTGAATTACTGTTATTAAGAAAGTTAGGAACACCTGGAGAGAGCACTGAAACTTTCCAGGAAATGGTTGTACTGGTACTTTTGGTGTGGGCCTAAGCAGTGATTTAAAGGCAATGTGCTTGAAAGCATCCTCGCAGTACACTCTGAAAACTGTGCCAGGACTGAACTGCTGAATGAAGAGAGAAGACTCCAAAAGAAAAATTCGCTATTCACAGACGGACTTCTGTACTGATGATAGAATTTTTCACTGAGAATATTTCTGTCAATAGAGAATCATCTCCAGAAAAAGTCAGCAGTAACGAACATTTATTTTCATTATTCCATCACCTAAAAATGTCAGCAGTGCTCTCTATGACATCTCTCTCTGTCAAGACATATCTATTCTGTAGGAAGAGCAGTGAAAACACTTCACACCAAGTAAGTGTTCATGTGTGTGATCCGTTAATGCCATTTCTTTATTATAACTACACTCTTCAAAGGCAGTATATAATATCAAATAGGCTCATTAGAAAACAGTATGTCATTCCTGATTTGCCTCTGCTCATGGAGAAAAGGTTGAGGATGGGGAGTTTTTGTGTGTGTTTTGTATAGATTTTGAGTTTTTTCTTTCCATTGGACTCAGCTTAAAATGAAACAATGCTAGAACAGAGGTCAAGAACTTGGAAGAACTCGTTCAAGCAGAATCAGGTACAGCTTGATTCAATATCGATATTTCATATGTTCTGAGATTGTGGTTCAAACTACGAGATAGCAGAACACCATTTTTATAGCTTTCCATCTGTGAGAAATTATTTCTCAAAGCCCTCTGTATGAACAATCTAACAGATATTCATTTTTGAGATCATATATTCTGCTAAGTGGGATCTTTTTGATGCACAATCTGGCTGTGACAGTAATTTTAAAACTAGAGAGAGAATTTTAGAGCCAGATTCATAAAATAAATGTCTTTCACACAAAGTTATTTTCCATGATGCATTAACTCCTCCTTTTCCTGGCATTTGTAGGAAAGTAATATACTCAATATTATATACTGATGGAGCTAAGGAAGAATGGATCAATGCAATAATCATAAGGAGATGATACAGTTTATATTTAACATACCCTTCCTTTTAAAATATTTTCTTGTTTATTTCAGGGCATAAATACAAATTCTTTGAGTTTGAGAACAGCTAAAACTCTTTGATGGTGCAGCACTAAAAGCATTTTGCATTGATGCTCTTACAAATATGATGCAGTTGTAGCAGATCACATACGTGGTATTTAAAGCATTTTGGAAATGTTGGAAATCAGTTTCACCTGCCCAGAATTCAGGAACCATCTGAGACTGCCTGTCTTGACAGATCAGGCTGGAACCTGGAACCTTGTTTTCTGTGGCCAACAGGACACTAGAATGGCCATTGCATCCCATGCCACTATCTTTGATTTCCCAAACCTGATGAGTAGAAGCTGATTTAGAGCAGGAATGACTGGTGGTGGCCTTGGTTACCAATCTGTAGCCAGCCTTGCCAGATACCTTTGGACCCACAGTGAGGATTCTTAACCCAGACTACAAGTGCCACCATACACTTGGTTTAATCTTACCATCCTTTTGCTGTGGTAACAAGAAATCTCTGATGTATTTGTAGAAGCCACATTGCTGATTCACCCAGTTACTTCAGTCACTTGTGTCAGGGCTGAATTTGAAGCTCTATGTCAGATGTTATGCAGAGGAACATGGAACCTGTGGATAAAACAACTTTTTCCAGCCTTATCATCCATGCCTTATCATCCGTCATCCATCTGTTGAATTACAGAACAGAATTGTATGGAGGTGTTAGCAACTGTTGCATTCACCCTCACCCTGCAGATAAATGGAGAAGCTTGTGGTGCTTCTCCATTTATCTGCTCTAAAGCTTTCATCATCCACCTCTGTAGCCTCTCAGAGTCTTTTGGTATGTGACTAATACGTCTCATGGTGTCTTTTGCTCTTTTTCTTCCCTTGCTACAGGTACAGGTCTTGACTGAAATATCAATTGACAGTTGCCTGTCACCCACCTCTGTTCTCCTGTTCCACACTCTTGAAGTTTCATATGTTCAAATTTTGAAAGAGAAGAGATGACAAGGTGACAAGGGACTATATGGAGGTTTAGCTTTCACCTCCCCTAGTAAACTACTTCCACAGCAGGATGTCTTGACAACAAGGGCTATTTTATCTACTGTTTTGGGTTTTGGTAGCTCTATTGAACTGGAAAAGTGCAGCGGTTTTAAGGGTTCTTAGACACTTTAAAATAAAAGCAAAATATCAACAGTAAAATCTAACAGCAAACACTGTATCAAATAGTTAAGAACAAAAGAAAAAAATATGTGGCTTCTACAAATAGTGAATTAAAGGATCAGTTCACAGGAAGGAAGCCCTTGAGATGCTTATATTGTTACAGGAGAGAGTGGCTGTAGTCTTCAGGACCTAGAAGCTCTCCACTACTGTTGTGTCAAATCCCAATTTTGAAGACTGACGGCTCTTATTCAGAGAAAAAAAATCATGATATGGACATACAGGAGGTTTAATAGGGGTTCTCTGAGGATGGGATTGATATTCAAATGTTCATTCTTTTTCTGTCTGTCTAAAGACACTAAATACACTCTTCCCCAGTGTAAGCATGGTGAGGGGCCTCAGGGGGTGCCTGCTGTATGCAAACATGTTATAAAAATGGCATCAGCTTGAGTGGGGGGCATGTGGAGGGGTTAAACACGGGCATGACATTAAGCCCCGGGTCACCTTTATAATTTAAAACCATGAGATCAGTGAGCTCCTTGAAGGAATAACTCCATCAGACAGCAAAAGGGGCTTCCCCCGAAACAGTCCCAACAATGGCAGCTTTACTGGGTACCAGGGCCTCTTTCAGCAGAAGGAAGATACATTTTGAAATGCATGGGGAGACCTTTGATATTTCTCCTTCTCCAGATGACCAGACATCTGGAGGAAATCAGTACTAGTCAGCTTAGATCCAACTGTGAAACCCTTCATATAGATCTCCATTACAGGAATCTCTGAAACTTCTAATCTGAAGAGTCTGCTTTGTTCAGTCTGAGAATAGAAATGAGCCAGGACTGAACAGCAGCACAGTGAAACAGGCTTTGTATATCTCAGAAAAGAACAAATAAGATGAAGGGTGTTTTGTACAGACATTCAGCTCTGAGGATGTTTGCTCCAGCCTCTAACTCTCCATTACAGAGAATTGCAGAGGTTTGGAATGGCACTACAAGTGCAATGTGTGGATGCACTGACATTTTCCAGTGGGGAATATTAAAAATGGAAATAAATTAAAAGCTCATATGTTGGTTATAACTTCAAACATTTTGACAGGATAAATACATGGAGAGTCCTTAGCAAAGCTGTGCAATGTTTTTTTGAAATTTATACTCCCTAATGTACTTAGCGGGAGTTCAAACACCAATCAGCCAAAACTCAATAGGTACACTCCATCTGAATAGATTTTCCTTATAGTTGCCCTCAAAGCAGCATAATTTCTCATAATACTTGAAGCTGATTTAAGTGCTGGGTCTGTGCCAATTATTTGTTAAGCCTTCTGTCTTTATTTTATAGCTTCTATGATACAACTGAGCAGCTCACGGAAACATCTGTTGCAGGCAAAAGCAAAGAATACTAGAATCCTACCAATGTTTAGATGATCCCTTTGTCCCTTTTCTGCCATCATTACCTCTGAGGGTGGCCTCAAATGCAGATTACGCTATTCTGAAATGTCATCGTGTTCATTTTGTAGAGGTGGGAATTTATTGCTCATTTAATCTAAGTTGATCTTTGTTAGCAAAGTGTACAATTAAATTTACAGTATTTGATGGAGATCTGGGTGGCTTATAGCACCAACCTCTCACTTCTAAGCATAGAGTTAAAGTTCAGCCAGAGGTCTTGCATAATATGAGTTTTTAGGGATTTTAGCATAGTCCCCACTGGAGTGTTATCTACAACACAAACAACTATACATCATTTGGCAATTCAGGACAAAATTTGATTAGGAGACACTCTATTCTAGCTAATTTTAATATATCGAAGAGTGTTCTCCCTTTACACAGCAGTTATTTCTGGCAAGACCTGGAATTGTTAATGACGAAGAGAAGATTTGCCATACTACTAGCCTTCGAGCCTATCAAATTTGGCACTTCTCTTAACAAATCTATGGCATGATATGTCACCTAAAACATTTTATTGAAAGGCGACTGATCCAGTGCCAGAGAGATCTGAATCTCTTTCTTAGAAACAATCTTTTGGCTTTCATTATGTTTTATAGGTTTTATTTAACCCAACACTGCCCAGTGCCTTCAATGCCATATTTTCTAAACACCTTGTAGTGAATGACAGCATTTTATAGAATAGTGTCCCTTCCTCAGCAAAGCTATTGCACATTTTAATAATGGGCTTCATTTTGCCTAAGCCTGTGTCATAATTGTCCAGTCTAAGCAAGTTCCTCCTCTAGTAAATGGAATGGCCAACCTCTAGTGAGGGAATGCCATACCAACTTCCTGCAAAAATTCTCTCTTCAAGGTTGTCTGTTCACTGAGATTATAACCTTAAATGCTGGAAACATTCAAATCCAGTTTGAAAACAGTTCAAAAATCCATGATGCCAAAGAAGACACTGCTAAGAGAACATGTTTTTCGACGTCCCATTCAAATACACATACATTCAAATCAATGAAATTCTCCTAAACTATAAAAATTCAGACAGACAATTTTCCATTTTAAGGACTTGCATGAGGGAAAAAAAAGTCTGTGGAGCATTACACTGTGGTGAATTTACCCCAGTTTCTGATTGCAAAGGAACTTTCTGCCAAGCAAAGTCACAGAGACTGATTTAAGCAGAATTCAACTTCAATTGTGTAAGCAAAAGTGGGAGCAAGATTTTGCTTGGGCAAGTGCAGTTGTAAGGAGACACACAGTAATCTTTCAACTGCCTCGAATTCCTGCAGTTCTTCTCACCTCTTTTGCTAAGTATGAGCTGTATGCCAACTTTTTAATGATATTTTTAAGTACTTTAAATTGGATGTTAAGAACTTGGGACCTGTGAAGTCCTGCAGAACTTCTGCGCCTCTTCCCTGTGCATCTGCTGTAAAAAAGGCAGCCAAAGCCCTAATCCTTCACCAAAACATTTCCATGTTTTTTTCCAGTGTTGTTGTCCCCTCTTTTTTCCTCCATCTATTCAAAGTTCTTCACATTTTACCTTCCAAGTCCTCCTAAATATCAGCCTTTTGCTATATGGCAGTTTATAGCACATATTTAACCATCAGCTTTGCTATCAGCTTTTTATAGACCTTTTATTTTTTTGTGGAACTGAATCTGCCAGCTTCTTGTTTTAAATAGGCTATTATTAATTGAATTAGATGAGTCTTTAATTTAGTTTTCTCAGGAGAAGTAGTTCATCTTTTTCTGTTGGCCGTTAGCCCATCTCTAACAAGGCAAATGCAATTTGTTTTCCTGAAGATTTGGTTCTAGGTGTCTTCTTTTCTGTTTCCTCTAATTCTGTCTGCATATATTATCACACTGAACATCAGATTTAGATGAACTGCCTAAGATGTTCTTGTCTTGGCATGTCATGCCTACCTACACGCTATTCTCAGCATGTACCTGTGTCTGTCAGTTGACAGAATCTCCACAACCATCAGTCCTCCTAAAAGACCAGTCCAGTTTCAGAGGAGTTAAAGAGATGGTTGAATGCCTCAGAGTTGCAAAGTGCCTTAAACCATTGAAAATGAACCTTTCTAAACAGAGGAGGGAGATCTTATTTAGCACCTCCACCAAGAAATATGTAAACAGAGATCAGCCTGTGGTGGCCATGTGATGCTTGATCTGTCAGCACTGGACACCCACAATACCAAAACACCAGGCAGATATGGAAGGGCTATTGAATGGTAGAGGACAACAGGAAGCTGAGGATGCTGGAAAAGCTGTTTAGGTCCACGGGACAAAGCTTTTGGGAAAATCAAGTTTCTTTAGGTCTACTCTCATGAAAAAAACTGTTTACTGTAAATGTCTCTACTAAAGAGCTGTTACTTGCTGCTTTTTGTTTCCCTGACTGTTTCCTTATTTTTACATTCTCCTCACATCTCATCTTCTCCATCTGACTGCTATGTAGTTTCCTACTCATATAGTAATATAAAGTCTAATATATGCTAAAACCAGACATGGCTAATGATTTGTTTGCTTTTTTTATATATAAAAGTGATGAGGGGGAGGTGGGGAATTCTTAGCTTGCAAAAGAACCAGATGAGTTTACCAAAGCTGCCCATCCATTCCCAGCCAGCCTGGGGACATTGTATTCAAACAAGCCCTTCCAATATTTCACAGAGCCAATTCCTTGACCATTGAGGTTTTACTAGCCCACTAAAGAAAAAACACCTCCCTTCCACTGTTTTTCTCATCTCTACCACTACAAAATTTACTTTTCCACATTGACAAAATAGAGAGGTTTTTTCCTTTTTCCTGCAGCAAAGATACCGAAGGCACATAATTGGCTGCAGACACTGAGACTCATACAACATCATAGTGTAAAGCTCCATTACATTCAGGTGACTGACCAGTACAAGAGAGCACTTGGAGGTAACTTCTAATTTGTCTTGGTGGTCAACACTGTGAAACACACTTTGGGCCAGATGGCTTGTCTACCTTGCAACAGCAAGTCTGCCATCTCAGAATTAGCGATTAACCAGACCAACACATTAGGAAAAACCTTTTAGAAAAAAAAAAGGTCATAATATTAGGAGAAGGAAACAGAGGCAGGAGCACAATTCAATATTATTTCAAGAAAGATGAGACTGAATATTGATAATCACTTGCAAAGGATACAACAAAAACTTCATAGCAGAAACATCCACTTCAAACAGAGACTGGAAGTCAGCCAAACCCCTAACCTGTCTGCGACAAATCATGGTTGTATAAGACATCTTCCAAATCACAGTAGAAACTAAAGAGGGGAGGGAGCAGAGCAGATGTTTGGAGGTCATTAACAGGAGCTCAGTTTTCCTTGCCTGGTGGCTACCTCTAGAGATATCTGATTCCCAGAAATTTCCTTGACCTCCAAACATCTGCTCTCATCTCCTGTTTTCTTTACATCCGTACTGCAGAGAGCCTCATGCAGTCATAACCTTTTCAGTCCTTTCTTATAAAATATTTGTATCTCACTCCCCTAAATCATGAAGAAAAATATTTAACAGGTCTGGGCCTATCATCATTCATGGTAGGACCTTCATGTTCATTGCAGTCGATGCTAAACTGTACTACTTGGCACTTCTTCCCTTGCATGCTGTGAATGTACACAAAAACTGTACAAATAAGCTAAACTAGAGTATTTAGTTCTTTTGAACACTTAGACACTTTCCTTATATTCTATACTTTGCCATTTCTTTATCAGCTGCTCTTTGTCAAGTCCTCAGACTCCATGAGAACTAGACATGCCTGAGACAGCTTTATTACTTCGCAAAACATGGGGGCCAAACACATATTTCCAAGTATGATTGCTACTACTTTTCTTTCCTCTAATGGTCAAGCATATCGAGGGAAAGTTGCTGTGTACAATGAGCTCTGGTATTGCTCAGGAGTCCATTATCTATAGCCATTTACAATGCTTTCCCCTGGGACAATGATAGCCAAAGTCATTCTTCCGTTTTGGATGTGTAGCAGTGTATTTGTGCCTTTTATTTTTCTTTAATTTTCCCATACCTCCCAATTTTAATTCAAATAAAAAATAGATGACATGTGCTACAATGAGCTTCCTTGCTAATCTTCTCACATCCCTCAGCACTCATGTCTAGCAGATAGTAAGTTCCTTGAGCGATCACTTATTCTAAACATCTCCTGCTTATTAATGTAAGTTTCTAGAGTAAATATTTTCTCTATACTATCTAGTTTACTAGGAGGGTTTTTTTAAATTCTTTTTTACTGAAGTGTTTTGTTAATCTGTTTCTCAGAAAGCTCTTGGTATCCCAGACATTTTGGAGTCATTGTTCTCTGTTCCTTTGCTCACATCCTTGCCAAGATAAATGGGTTTTGGACTGAGGAACTGATTTTTCCTCACAACAATCAATACACCTGCATCTAGAGAGGGACCAAGTCCCTTTTTCATTATTTGGAGTCATGGGAAAACCTTGAGAGTTTAGAAGTAAAAAAGACCTTTTGGAATTAAAAACTACAATCTTTGCATAGGAGCCTAGCCCAGAGACTGTTGAGAGAGCTCAACAGTCAGCAGCCACCCCCAGCCTTCAGGCTAGTTTGTGGTTTCTTCCTTCCTTTCTCACTCTGTTGATGTCCCTGGGGGGTGTCTCTGTGGCTGCATTTTCTTTTATTTGCTATTCCCTAATATTGTTAAATGATCATGTGCCCATTTTTACCCTCTTAGGGCTGAAATCTCATCAAACCTGACTCTGCCCTATTGCCCTTTGCATTTCAGTTCTGCCCTCACTTCTTGGGACAGTCATGCTTTTTGTTCAGCTCAGCTGTGCTGACATTGAGGAAGAAAGTTCTTCCTGAAGGAACTAGAGTGGAGTTTGGGGAGTCAAGGTTTGACTATGCACTCCACCACATCTTCCTGTGGGCAAACCTTAGGGTCTGCCTACCCTAATGAGAGGGAGTTGTCCACTCTCACAGGGATGAACCCATGCAGACATCCTTCTGGAGAAGAAATGATGGATTGAAGCTGAGTTTGAACTGTTTTGAACTCTTTGGATGCTCTGGACCTGGACTGAGCAGTGTCAGTGTTAGCCCCTACTTTCCAGGAGGATAATCCCTTCCTTCCAGGTGGGAGCAAAGCCCATACTCCCTTCAGGTTCAGCTCCATCCTCCCAAGATGGTTTACTGTGGTTTATGTGTCTTGAGCTAAATGCATAGATGATACACAGGCTCCAGCTGGCACAGAAAAGAGACATATCCCATCTCTATGGCTCAGGCCACCATATACACATCATTCTATATTCAAATCCCTTTGGTGGCTTCCTGCCAGCTTCCACCAGCAGTCTGATGACACAGTCCTAATTTTTGAGAAAATAATGACTCAGGTACCAGCTACATCAGACTGGGGTTTGATCTGTAAATTACTAGGAAAGCTGCACTCCTTTGGGACAATGGACTTTCAGACTTGCTGATGAAAGTGTAACAATAGCTAGGAGCAAGGAGATAAAGTCAACCTAGTCTGAAAAAGAAGCAATTTCCTAGCTGTTAATGGTAATTAAACATTTTACCACAGAAGACCACAGACTTCAGTAATCTTAGGTATGTTTCTGAAAAGCATGGCCATCTGGTGCCTCTGGCAGCAAAATGAGTTGGGCCTAGGTTTGCAAAGGGAAGGAGGAAGCTGGTTTGCATGATCCTGATCTTGCTGGTCTTGAACTCTGGGAGCTGGTGGGTCCTCTGGTCATGCCATTCTTTGTCCCTGCAAGGAGGGGAAGGAGTCTCACATTTGCCTTTCTTCATTAAGACAAAAAGTTAAATGAATCTTATGTTTCTGAGCAGCAGCCATCAAAAGACTGCCTGATAGGTAATGATCTGGATAAAAGCTCAGAATGTTGTAATTTTGTTCATGCTCTGAAGAAGTGAGGGGTCTGGCCTTTCCCTGTAGTGACCTTGTCTTTGTCAACCTGAGTTAGCCTCAACCAGATAGCTCCAGGACTGCAACAGCACTGAGCTTAGGAGAGGTTTTTGGAACCTGGGTAAATACTTGGTTAGCACAGACAGAGTCCAAAGCTAGCAAGGGACGTGCTGGGACAGGACAGACCAGCATGCTACAATGGTAGCAAGCATTTGGAAAAGGCTTGGCTGTTTAGCTCACAGAGTTGGGCTCCTCCGTGCACTAGAGTGAAGAAAGGATTTTCATTTCTATCAGCCTGGTAGGACTTCTAGACATAACCTGTCTTTTTCTCTTCTTTGTGGCACTGGTTTTCCTACCAGAACGTTTGAACATGTCCTGCCTAGTCATGTCTCCACAGTACAGGGACCTCCTGACTGATGTTGGCCTCTGCTTGCAGTAATTCTTGCATCAGTCTCTGTGTGAGACACATGCAACAGTCTGAATGGACTGGAGCACCAATGAGAACAAAGTGAATCCTTACGTGGTTTCTTCTGCCTTAAGTTTTATAGAAAGAAGTAAGCTATGGCTGAGTTATGATTAAGAATCAAAGGAGACATTTTTTAATTAAAGGTTGGGACTACCCAAAATATTCAGTGGGTTTTGGGTGTTTCTTTTGGACATGTCCTCCTCCTCTGCCCTTGGAGGTCAGGGGACTATTTACTGAAAGGATGGCTTGGAGAGAACCTGTATTTTGGGGTGTTATCTGTGAGGGAGGCAGAAGGAAGCTGGTTGTGCTGCACAGCAGAGTGCTGGCTGGAGGTGCTGGTGACCTGTGTGAGAGATAATGAGGTCAGGGCACGGCTCTGGAAAGTTCTGCATTTTGGACGGGCCAGGGACACAAGCTAAAGTAACAATTATGTTGTGGTGTGCTAAGTTATGAGGCCAGCAGAGAGAAGTCAGAAAGGGGAATATCTGGGGAACATGGGAGAGAGCACAGAACTTACAGGACACGGAAGAGTCCTGTAAGCAGAGGGAATCTGATACATTGTCTGGATCAAGCTGGGAATAGATGCAGGAGGACTGACAAGGCCAGGGTCTTCCAGTCATTCAGGGTATTTGGGTCAGGGATAGAAGTTAAGAATTTGGGTTTCTTGCTGTGAGCAGCCATGAGGCATTTGTCCATCTGGGAGCTACTAGGAAAGACTTGGAAAGACCTCATTAGGGGGTGTAGACACACAGAAAACCTTTTCCCTTTCAGCTACCGTGTACTTTGTGCACATGACAACTGCTGCATTCTTTTCACTGTATTCGGGTAGGACAACCTTCCCCAAAAGCTTGGGCAGATCCAGACTCTGTCAGTCCTCAGGTAAAACTGGAAACTAAAATTAGAATTTAGATTCTTTCATCTGTTCCCAAAGTCATACTCACACTAAAACCTACACTTCAATCAGGAAGTAGCTGCCATAGAAATACAGCAATTCCTGAAGACCCCTTTGATATTTTTCAACATCAAACAAATTCTCAAAACTGAGTGACTCTACAGAAACTATAGCTCTTAATTTTTATATTACTGTGGCTATACTGATATTTTTCTGGTGTAGGCACTGTCATTTTTTCCCCCTCTCTGTCTCAGTTACTTCTTGCTCATTTCCCTCTCTGCATCATCCCACATATTGTCCTCTCATTCAGAGTATCCAAGATCTAATAATTTTCTCTTTATGCATCTTCTATATTACCTCCTTTCGTGCATAAAAAATACAATCTCAAGAACTGATCTAGCTTTTTACTGAAGTGCATGCAACCCCTCCTGATTTGTTTCTAAGTTAATTCAGCTTCAAAGCTGTACAACATAGATCTTGTTCTGTATCATCTTCAGCCAGGCACTGTTTGGGCATATCAGATTGCTTTTTTCCCCTGTCTCGTTCACATATACACTTGTCTCACTCTATTTCAGTGTGAGAAAAAGTCTTCCTACAGCTTCTCCACTGTGTATTCTTCTTCATATGCCCTCCATGCAATCCATCAACTTCAGCCCTTTCAAAATTACAGTATTGGTTTTTTTCCTGCCAGCACAAGCTTAAGCCAGAGCAACCAGTAATACTTCCCTCTGATGCATTCTGCATTATTGTGTACTGTTTTACTTGCCCATTTGTATTGCAACTAATTCTTCATGCCAGCATATGAGCCTCTTTGGATAAACAAATAGTCGCAGAATACACAAGGGAACTCAAAGCTCTCATTAAAAAAATGAAAAGATCATGTTCAAAAGAATGAAACCAGCTAATTAGGTCCTACAAAATCCAATTTTCTGAGCAAAGTTCCCCAGACCATTCATTTTTTAAAATCACAGTACTTTATGTTATGAAATGTCTCAAGTATTTGAATTTTCCCTTTAGCCACCATTATGTCATATTTCAAATTCCTGGAACTCATATTATATAAGTTAAAATGTTATTTTGAGTTTGTAACACTTTTCCCAAATATATATAAGTGAATATAAACCAAATATTCATCATATAATCATGATTCAAGTATATAACATTCCAGACAGGTTTAGATCAATGGCTCAATGTGGAAGTGGACACCATAGACGAGTGACATTCCTCAGGGGTCAGTGTTGGGACCGGTACTGTTTAACAAACACCTTTGTCAGTGACAACAGTGGGACTGAGTGCACCCTCAGGAAGTTTGTCAATGATACCAAGCTACAAGGACCAGTCAGCACACTGGAGGGAAGGGATGGTATCCAGAGGGACCTGGACAGGCTTGAGATATGGGTCTGAGTGAACATCATGAAGTTCAACAAAGCCAAGTGCAAGGTCCTGCCCTTGGGTTGGGGCAATCCCAAGCACAAACACAGACTGGGTAGAAAATGGGTTGAGAGCAGCCCTGAGGAGAGGGACTTGTGTGTGTCAGCTGATAAGAAGCTCATCATGTGTGCTTGTAGCCCAGACAGCCAACCATGTCCTGGGCTGCATCAAAAAAAGTGTGGCCAGCAGGCTGAGGGAGATGGTTCCTCACCTCTACTCTGCTCTTTTGGGTACTGCACCCATCTCTGGGGCCCCAGCATAAGAAGGTTGTGGACCTGTTGGAGGAAGTCCAGAGGAGTGGCCATGAGGATGATGAGAGGACTGGAGCACCTGTGCTATGAGGACAGGCTGAGACAGCTGGAGTCACTCAGCCTGGAGAAGAGAAGGCTCCAAGGAGACCTTAGAGCAGCCTTGCCCTGGTTGGTAGCTACAATGCATGGGAGAGAGATCTAGCTACAATGCTGGGTCTCTAAGGATTCCAGGGATCTGTTCCCTTTTAATTAGAAGTTCTCCCCGTTCACAGAATACAGCTGTATTCTGTATTTTATGTATACAGCCCAGTGCAAAGCCAGTGCTATCATCACTGGAACAGCATGTGGAGATAAAAATAAATTCATCCTCTGCATCCAGCAACTCAGATTTTCTCCACAAAGGGGTTACTTCTATTACTTTTTCTGTGTTTAATGTAAGCACCACAACTACAACCACATATGAGCAAATACACCAGCAGCACTTGGAGCAAGGAAAAAAGGGTGGATGTACTCCAAAGGTCACATTTCCACCAAACACACCCAGCTGAGTACATTTGAAACCAGCTGGAACATCAAGTTAGTGTTCAAATCACCTCACAGGGTGTTACACATATACGGCTTCTTCACTGTGTGCAAAAGTAGTGACACATCCAATGTACTCAGGAAGTCAAGTCACATTTCTGCCATGTCTTAATTTACACTTACTGTCTTAATTTGCATGGAGTTTTTTGATCAGGTCAAGTACA
Source organism: Leptocoma aspasia (assembly GCA_013399835.1). Lineage (NCBI taxonomy): Eukaryota > Metazoa > Chordata > Aves > Passeriformes > Nectariniidae > Leptocoma > Leptocoma aspasia. The sequence goes on from VXAX01002181.1 coordinate 66,553, forward strand.
GCAGGTACTGAAGATTTCCATCCATTTTAATTTTTCTACTTAATTCTGGAAATTTTTTTTCTAGAATCCTGCAGGATGAAAATTTCTCTCTTTAGATTTTTTTTCTTGGTGCTGAGGAGCTGAGACTGCTCAGCTGTGCCTACAAGCATATATTAAAAAGACAGAATACCTCTGCAAACCTCTGCATCAGTGGGAGCACTCACACTTCAAGCACATAGAGCAGGACCAAGGCAGACACAGTATAACAAACACCTCTTCTCTTCTCTGCTTAATTTCCTATTTCCACACATTCTTCACCCAGCTCCAGCCCCTTTTACTTCATATTCTTGAGGACACATGAGACGACGCAGTGACATAGCATAATTAGTATGAACTTGTGGGTAAGGAATGAAATGGGAATTCCATTGGCCCATGTGCTTCCTCTTTTTCCACCAGCTCTGCAATCCTGGATCTCGGTGGGGTTGCAGGTTTGCATGCTTAAAAAAAGCTACATGAAACTGGGAAAGCTGAAGAGCTGTCAGAGCACTCTGTTTAGGGTATTTATTCTCTCTGGTATCCACAAGCAGCCTTCACTCATCCTTACTTACAGGAAAGATAAGAATGTTCTTTGTTTGGTTTCACCTGTCAAGGAACTTCAGGATCCTGGCTTGTATACACAGACCTATATTAAATCATAATTTAGCCTGCTATGCATTTAAATGCATTCATTTTGACACACACATGTAAAACTATACTTACCCCTCCAAGTATATATTCTCTACATGTTAAATATGTGCTGAATATACATTTAATGGAAATTTGTTTGGAATGTTTGATGAATAAAGTTAAATTACCCAATTTCTGCGTTAGAAAGGAGAAAAAAGAAAGGCAGATAGAACAGAAAACTTGGCTGTACTCACCCAAGAAAAAAAGCCAATATTTGCCTTGATTTCAAGGCCAGATGGAACTGGTCATGATCCTTCAGGCTGATTTCCTGGGAAATGTCAACATTATGTTCATAACTCCAGGTCGAACTATTGAGTATGAATGCAGAAAAGCAGGAGGAGCATTCCTTGCATTGTTGGGAGGCAGAAGATAGGCTTGTCTCAGGTGAGCCATGGAGAAAAAGTAATAAAAGCCCATATGATAACTGTGTTACTCAGAAAACAAGCAGAGCCATGTAAGCTGGCAGAGGTTTGCTCTGTACATGCTCCAAGCTCCAAATGACCAGCATAGGAGGAGCCAGCACATCTTAAAACCATCTTTCCCTACAGTACTATGGGTTTAGCTCCTCAGGTAAACTAAGTAGGAAAAGGCAAATGTATGAGGAATATGACGGGGACTTTGGGAAATTCAATCTTAATAAAATAAAAAGAGATCCAGCCAGTGAACAAAATGAAAGGAAGCAAACCAACTCAAACCACATCTTTGAAAAGGTAATGGTAGATAATCTGTTTTTGTTCTCCTCGAGAGAAGTGATGGTACGATGGTCTAGATTAAAGGACAAAGATTACAGTATGCTTATACTGGAGTCCCTCCCCAGTTATTGAAGTATCTAGAGGTGGGGAAGTACCTTAAGCTTTAGGGGACTCCTGAGCTGCAGGAGGTGGTAGAGGCCATGTGCCTGTTGGGGAGCATGGGAGTGGTAGGTAGATGGAGAGCAGAGCAACTCTGGGCTTGCTCACTCCTGTGTTAGTGGGATGTCAAGGAATGTGAGTGATATTTGGTGTCTTAAGTTCACCTTCAATCATGTCCCAAGATACACGGCCCATCTACTGGGCTTTCTTCTTGCCTCCTCTGCAAAATCACATGCCTCAGCTAGTCTGAAATGTTGTTCACAGTTCACCTGGAGAGGAAGGAATGAAGGGATGAATGAACTAAAACTCGCAGCTGGGTAACACCTTTAAAAGTGACCTTCAATCCATTTCTAAAAGAGAAAGAACACTGTCTCTTCTGTGCATCTAAGCAGTGTCATTTTCCTGCAAAGCCAGGGACTACCATTTATGCCTCAGATAGTTTTTTCTGCTGAGAAAACTCTTAAGTTTTATCTCTAAGTACCAGCATTCTATGTCTAAATATTGCTTATGCAAAGACCAAACACAGGGTAAGCAGAGGATAAATATTCCATGTTCAGGGAATAGGAGTAGTTTAGGGGTTTTTTGGTAATAGTTAATTAAGAAAAAGTGGAGTACAAGAAGAGTATGTTAGAGAGCAGACAGGGAATTTGAAGTGAGGTAAGTGAAAGGCACATAATCATTTACTGCCTCGTTCTGCAGAGTACCACATGGATGTCATCAGCATGTACGGATAGCTTAGGCCATGGATGTGTTAATGATGGCTTATGGCATCCCTGTCTGTTCATCCTCTCTTGCCTGTGGCCTCTCTCTGCTTCCAGATTATGCTGACAAAACGGTTCTTGCAGCAACGCGAGATCAGGTGAGGGATCTGGATTTGCAAAATGCCTTCTTTTCCGTAAAAAAAAAAAGAAATTGAAAGTTTTTTCCTAAAGCCGTTTTCCTGACGTGTTTCACAGCCTTTCCCCACAAACAGCTGTCCTGGCAAAGGTACAGGGGCACTGTACTGCAGCTTGGAAACCAGGAGAAGAGCAGGGGATGGAATGAAACAGCAATACCTCCGGCCATTACTGCCACTGGGGACGAGACACTGCAGAGCTGCAGCCTTACATTCTGCTTCTAGCTTGGCTCAGACACACAGTAGGACTCTGGAAAGTTACTTGGCACTCCTGCACCTCAGTGCCTCAATTTCTTATGCTGTAAAATGGAATCACCAATGGTTACCCAACCTGGTGAAGATCTGAGCTGCACGTGAGGCGTTCTCTGTGAATGTGTGCAGGGTATGCTATGTTGCACATGCATAAATTACAGGTAAATTATGTGCTTTGCAAACATACCTGCACATACAATTTCTTTCCTATGGACATTTTTTTGTGTGTCAGAAGCAGGCTTATGGCCAGAAGCGAACAGGACTACTTCTCTGGGAATATTGTTCAGTTGCTAATTTCACTACCGGAACTGTGTTGCTGCACAATCTGGCCTCCTTCCACAACAGCCTCTACTGAAAATAAAGGGGACTGATGAGCCTATGGATAATGGTAAACATATGGAACGCAGGCAGTGCTATACATTAAAAGCCAGATCACATTAAAAGGTATTTGAGTTGTTGGCAGCATAAGATCAGTGTAGGAAACATCATCTAACAGAGAAATCTCATACCAAAAGGTTTCATACTCTGACAGCATTTGGTGTTTTTCTTTCACTTAACAGAAAAATAAAATAAAAAAATACTAATTCAAAGCAAGGGTAAAACCATTAAGTCTCAAATTAGTTTGTCATAACTGCAAAAATACTGGATCTTTGGTTTTGTTTATGTTGGAAAGTGGCTTCATTTCTGACTAGGTCACTTGATTTTCTTTTGAGTGTACACGAGACCTTTGACTCCTCAGAGGACACAGGAGACAAATTGAGTAATGTGATGTCATTGCCTCATTGCCTTGCAGAGTTCTCATAACACTAAATATATTAGTCACTCGCCTTGCCAGTACCAAGAGGGTAGGAAAAAAATCCAGCGAGATGATGGTATTATGTAGATGGACAACAATAATTGTTCCCTGAGATAAATGTTAATTTCTCTTCATTATTTCCACCCTTTTTTGTGAAGCTCATGAAACCATATTTCAGCTAGGTGATATTTCTCACCCAAAGATTTGTCTTCACCTTGCTGTTTAAATTTTACATACAAACCCACCAAAATTTTCTAATCAGTGATATATTAATGTCCTTTAAAATGAAGTAGCCTAAAAACATGACTTTCACTTTTTACTGGGAGTGGGGATTGTTCAGTCTCAGGAAGTTACAAGAGGCTGGATATTTGGGAAAAATGTGTTGCTGGGCATTGCTGGAGTTTTCTCTTGCTGAGTGGGGAGGTATGAACGAAGGTATGGTTATACTTAGCAAATACCTGTTCACACAATGACAGACCATCCATTTTTACAAGGAGCAGGGAAAGCTGCATGATTTCTGTTTCTCTTTATGAAGTCTAAGTGTCAGATCCTTGCTCCAGTGAAGTGCAAAGTTGGATTTCAAATACTTATCTGTTGGGTAATGGCAGAATATTCTCACACGGGATGCCAATAAATATAAAGATGCAGAATTTTCCTCCCTTTAAGTTTTCATAGCTAGCACTCAGAAAAATGAGTAATTTTCCATACTGACATTGGGATTACTTCAAGCAGATTTTTTGAGTGACTTTTGCTCCTGTTTTTAATGCCATAAATTTCCTTGTGCAAGAGTTGTTTTCAATTTTATCATGTGTTATTTTCAGTTTTATCACATGTAACACAAAATTAGTAATGGAGATTGAGGAGAGTGTTCTGGGATTCATCTGCTAGTACAGAACATGCTTTTTTAAAATTCAGAGATTTATCACAACGTGTAGATGGCTAAAGACTACCTTAAAGTATAATTAGCCATTTGCCAATTCTAAAAGCAATTCAATATGTCAGGACTTTTTTTCCGGGATGCTTGAGGGAAAGAAATCAACTATGCAAACTGTTGTCCAGTGAATAAATTATGGTTACAAGATCCCAATTTTTAACAGGCTTAAAAGTTAACTAAAAGGTTGGTCAACCCTTCTAAAGATCTCTACAATATAAATCAGCTTGAAACACTACTTTGGTTTTACTGAGTCACTAGTGGAAAAATACCTTCAAAAAACCCTACCATTGAAAGCCTCATACTGGGTCTCTCAGTACTTTGGTGTCTGTGCTTAAGTGAGAAGTGACATGGTTTCACACAACTATGACTGCACTCAGAGGTATGTGTTGTTCAGAACAGCCAATTCTTAGAGACTTAAACAAATGAGGAATTAACTCCTTCAGCTGGAGCTGGTGCCTCCTCCACCCAAAACTAGAAAGCAAAACAAGCCTCCCCACCCTTATGGCTGTTGTATCTGAAGCTGAAGTCATGTAGAAAACATTATGTGTTCATAGGGAAGATAATGCTCATAAGTAATAGGTCATAAAACAGATGGGATTTGATTAAAGAGGAAGGTGGAAAATCCTGTATACCCCAGGACTTATGAACACTGCTCTTTCCTCAAATCCTAAAATCTCACTCTTTCTCAAACAATAACTGCGTTCACTGTAGCTTACTTAATTTATGTAACCCTATATATTTTACACACTGCCATGTCAAGTCATTCAAAACTAAACAGAGGGTCAACAAAAGGACATTAGCATAGGGCCAATAATTTTATGTGGTCTATAAAGTGATGTTAATGTGTGTGGCTGACCACTGCCAGCTCTCTTCAGACTCTCCCAATTTGTAAGACGTGTCAGTGCCTAAGCCATCTTTGTGACTGAATTCCCTCCAGTCGCTCAGTTGTACTGGGAAACTCAGAACTGGCCCTGGCACTCTAGACCTATCTCACAAGGGTTAAGTAAAGGGGAACCTCCTTTGTCTGCTGATAATGCTCCCCTCTGCATGGCCCACTATGCTGTTGGTCTTTGCCACAAAGGAATATTGCTGGCTTATGCTGCTGGCACAATGGTGTTGCCTGGGATGTCCTGATCTTTTTCTGCAAAGGTTCTTGCCCACCAGTTGACCCTCACACTCCCCTGGTGCATGGGGTTGTTCTTCCCCAAGGCTAGGATCTGCATTTTCTCCAGCCTTCTGAGATGCCACTGAATGGCAACACAAACCTTGGTTATATCAACAGCTCCTCACAGTTTTGTAACTTTAGCAAACTTGCTGAGGGGACAATCTGTCCCATCATCCAGATCATTAATGAACAAGGAACCCTGCTGGGCCCAGTATCCTTAGCGACCTCCAGCTGGACTCTCTGCCACTCTTCACCAGCCCCTTGAGCTAAGCAATTCAGATTTCAAACCCCACTTAGGCTGCACTTCATCCTCCCTGTCAGTGGGGATATTATGACAGACTATGTCAAAAGCCCTTTTACAATCAAGGTAATAGTCACACTCTTTCCATATCCATCAAACTAGTCAAGTTATGATAGAAGGCTGTCACATGTGCCAAGCATGATTTGTCCATTGAATAGCAATGCTGTTGTTCCAAATAGCCCTTTTGTCCTCAATATTTTGGAAGCATTTTTACTATTACTTGCCCCATCCTTTCCCTGGGGTACAGGTGAAACAGACTGGCCTCAGTCCTCACATCCTTTTCTTTGCCTTTCTTGAAGATAGCAGACGTATACTTTACTCCCTTCTTTAGGAATCCCTCCCCTTTGCCATAATTTTATTGCAGAAATGATCAAGAGTGGCCTCACAAACACATTGGCCAGCTCCCTTAGCACTCATGCATGTATAGGCACCATGGAACTGTGTATGTTCAATGTGTTCATTAATCTGATCTTCCTCTGCTGAGGAGGATCCTCTTATTCATCTCAAAATTTATCTCTTAAAAACACCCTATCTAAAATTACAGAACATTACAAGAAAATTACAAGAACAGGTCTTTGCCTGGCAATTTAAATTAAGTTCTTCAATTTACTTCCAAGAAGGAGCATACATTGTATGTGCTACAATCTACTGATTTTTATCCAGGAACATTGCTTCAATACTTACATCAGGCTATGAAAAGACTAAAAAGAGATCTCAATGTCCACTTTGTTTTGTGCATGAATACTTGAGAAAAAGGCTTTTTTTTTTTGCAGCCCGGCATCTCCCTTTGTTCTTCTCAGACATTCATCTTGCACTGAGGTGCTTTCCACAGAAGTTTATGTTTGCAGTCCAGGCCTAAGGTGCAGAGGCAGCTTTGGAAAGTAAGCCTTGACCCTTACCAATTATTTCTTGCTGTTCTCTTCTCAGACATAATTTTGATGTTATTACAAGGTGTGCTGTGTTCTGGGAGATTGCAGGGAATGCTGTTCATTGGTCTCACCCTAGTCCACAGGCTAATACTTCATTGTTAGTCTTCCCCTGCATGTGATCTTTCAATTAACACCAGGATGGCACAGATATCCATTCTCCAGAATTATTTTTAGGTGTAATATGCTCACATAGCTAAAAAGGGGTAGATGCCACAAGCAGAGCAAATGTTCCAGAGACATTTGGGCCAGACTCAGGCTGTTATTCGGGCTTCCTGACTCTCACAGACATTAGGAATGTAGGTATCTCTAATCCTGGTGTCCCAATGCATCAAAGGGCCAGCTCTCAAAAGGTCCCCTAGTCTTGGTGCCCTTCCCACTTGGCTGCTGCTAGATTCAGGGAACGGCCACTATTGGCAGAGGAACCTGTTCCAGCTCATCACCTGTAGTGAGCCACAAAGCTAAGAACAGATGAATCACTGAGATTGCTAAGCAATGAAATCACTGGCCTTAGAGAGAGGCTCCAGATGGCTCAGAAAGCAAATGTCCCAAACTGGGCTGCCAAAAGCACGTCATCCAGGTGCCCTGTTCCATATGTTGCTGGTTTCCAACTGAATGCCAAGCCCAGTGCTTCACTTCTGATTTTTAAATCCCCATGCAGAACCAGTCAAAGGGGCTGTTTCATTCATATTTTCTGCTTTATTAAATTGGCTGACTGTAGGGGTGATTCATCTTCTATTTAAACATTCTTATCCCTCTGCAATTCATCTAGAAAAAGGCATAGTGTAATTAAAAAAAAAGTCTCCAAGTACAAGATGGTTTTGTTGGGCTGACGGGATGCCCAGCCCTTAGTTCTGAGCAGCCTGAGAGCAGGGCAAGGGAGCAGCCCAGCTTGCAGACCATGCAGTATTTGGCACCCTAGAGTGTAGTCTATTCAGCATTTCTCAGATTCCTTTTCTGGAGTCATGTTTGTTGGCTGCACTAGAGGGTTTTATAATTCTGTATAGCAAAACAGCAGATGTGAGTGATTGTATGGCAGCCTGAGGACCAGAATCTTTGCTGAAGAGCTATAAATATTGGCTGTCTGAATCAATTCCAGTGGCAATTTGGACAAAATCAATGGTGACTCCTGTTTATATTATTTAGGTCATTATTTATCAGAATTACACAGTTCTACCAATGCATAAAATAATGTGTCATTATGTTGAAAAATGCTGTAAAGGCTTCTCAGTTCAACCGTTTCAGTTTTCCTCAATTTCTTAACTTTTAACTATGTTATACTGCATATTTCCATTGTGACAAGAAAATGTTTTATCTTCTTATTCTCAAAGCCAAACCAAGAACTACATCTCCTAATGTGTTTTTTTTGGGTGATGGGATAGGAATCACCAGCCAGCTTTCAGTTGAGGAGGTCACGGGCCAGATTTGTTACACAAGAATACATTGAAATTCAAAGTTATTCTACTGCGGTCTGTGGCATTTCAGCACTGTAATAATGCAAAATTTGACCTTTTATGTCCTCTTTGCAGGACATGAGAAAAGTGTTCTGCTCCCTGTTCTTGAGTGTGGGAGTCTTTTTTAACTGGGGAGGATACATGCATAAGGTTCCTGTGGCTCAAGAGCTTTCCTCCATCTCTGACATCTGTATGGTCAAAGAGGTGAGCACTACTGGGGGAAGCAATTGCCAAAGGGAATTAGGGAATTGCAGTTTATGGTATGGAGGGATCTAAGCTCATGGATAAAAGCATTGCTATTAGAAGAAAAGCCTGCCTTCCTTCCAAAGTACTAGGTGAAGAGGTGTGTCTGACTTACAGAAAATAAAAAAGGCTCAAATGTCTATGAGCAGCAAGACAAAAACCAGACAGCAGCTCTATACTTATGCCAGCTATTTTATTTTGGTCAAATATTTTTCTTACAAGAGGCAGTTGAGGAGATCAAGAGAAATAAGAAATTTTCCTTTTGTCTGAGGGGTCCTGTCTATCCACAAGGAGAAAGGTCTGGACATAGACTGGCTGGGAAATACAGCAAAAATTGCCTGAATGCTCTCCCAGACATCTCCTATATGACTTTGAAGAAAATACCTATACCCTGAATCAAGATTGGACAGAGAAATTAATTTTAACTGTGTGCATCCATCCCAGACATTTTAACCAGGGCTCAAACCACAAGGATAATATTATCCTGTTGGCAGGTTCCTACCTAAATTAGGTCTTTCAAAATCCATCTCTGTTTTCTTCAGTCATGATATGAAATTGAAGACCAGAATCCAAGGCCTTCTCTTTAAAGTGGCCAGTGGAGATGTATTCAAAGAATGAGATACTAGATAGAGTTTTTTAAATTGATACAGAAAATTCAGCTTTGTCTTTGTCTGTAAAGGAAGAGGCTGGGTTTCAGTTTATTCCTGCATTTTACTGGTTTTCATAGCCATTCTGGCCTGCCTCTGCACCCACTAGCACTACTCTGATTAAGGTTTTTTTCTGTTTTGTCACCATTTATGATCATGGATTGGTTCTTTCCTCCTATCAGTTGATGCATAAGGACATAATTAATGACAGTCTAGTTATTAATCCTGCCAGAAAAAAAAAAAAAAAGGAGAATCATCTTGTGAGCAGCTGCAAAGTAGAATGTATTTCCTCCTTTCACATATTCAAGAAGTAAAAGACAAAAAAAAAAATTCACATAGGCCTGTCCATCTCAAGGGAGTGTGTATGAGGAAACAGAGCGATAAAAGGACCTGAGTTTTAAGAGGCTTGCATGAAACCCAGTGATAATTAAGCTGACATCAATGTAGAGATAATATACAGCTAGGAATTCTAAGTAAAAATGTTGGCACTTTTCAAGTTAAGGTGAAGCAGTTTCCCAAATTATCAGTCCAGTCCCTTCTGTGGGACATTTACTGGAAACAGATATCAGTCCTTTCTAAGAAATACTGCATAAGAAACTACTAAAGCAGACATCATCAAGAAAAAATTTTTGAGTGATTTTTGTCTTATCCTTGGATAGAGAACGAATGCTGTGGTTGTTTAAAAATAATCTCAAAATAAATAAGTTGTTGTATGGGAAAAGGTTCTCATGTCAATGCTTGTTTCCAGGCCAACACAAATCCACAGACATTGTTTTTATCATATAAACAAGATATCTTAAATCTAGACTTAGAACGCTCCCTTTTTATACCCATTTATTAAAAATTAAGTACAATTAGGGCAACCCATCATTTTTTGTTTCAGAGAAATTTAAGACTTATTAACTTGGGGTTAAATCAATAAATCAGTACTTAATGTCTGAGGATAATTCTAATGCAAAACATCAACTGACACTGAAGGCTTAAATTAAGAGTCTTCAGTTCATAGCTGGCTTATCTGATTGACTTAGACAAGACCCCATTCAGACAATCCAATTTTCTGGAAAGCTGGACCATGTTGAAGAGCAAAAAATTTTTGAAAATGTTGATTTTTCTTGGATTAGCATGACGTTTGATGGTGAAGTCCAAAAACTTTTACTGGAGTCTACTACAAGGAGAATGGAGATCTAAATTTTCTCTTGCCTCAGCAATTTTTTGCTTTCTTAAACGCTAGGACAGAGACAGATGGGGTTGGTAGCACATTTGAATGTCACCAGAGTAATCTATTTCAGAACAGGCATGGGGAAAGGGAAGCACAGGGCCTTCAAAGTAGGTCCACTGAGGAGTTTGCTATTTGCACTTCCTTGCTTCTGCATTTCTGAGCTGATACCAGAGCGGGAGGAGAGTGGCAGTCAGCATTAGACTTATGCCAATAAAAGCTGCATAAATCAGCATCACTTAACAGGATGATAAAGATTCATATAGAACTCAGCTCTAGGAAGAAAATTTAGTGTACAATAACATTAAATGAGCGAGGGCCAGTTTCAGGAAGAGGAAATAGCTTGTTGTTGCTTTGAGGTTGAATATGACAGAAGGTCATAAATTAGTCTTGCTTCTGCTGCCTCTGTTGCCTATGCCACAGCCCATTAAAGCCAAGCTGGCTGCCTGAGAGTATATATAAGGAGGTAAATACTTCTGGAGGGGAAGATAAATTTTCTAACTCCCCATCCTTCACTTTCTCTGGCAGCACTCAGTACCATGAGCTAATTCTCCAGAGCTTTCCTGCTTCTCTGTCCTAGGAGCAGTGCTTTTACTTCCTACACCCACCCCATGTAATTTCATTGACTCACGTGGTCATTTCTTGCCTGGACAAACCTTTATACACAGAGCAATAACAATCCAGCAACATTTGCACTGCTAAAAAAATGTGAGCTGTCCTTGCTCACAAAACCCAAGAGTTTCAACCTGTGTCCAGCTTTACAGCTGAAATGTTCATGAGAGAAGCAGAGCTTCATCTATGACTTTTCTACAGCCTCCTGGTTGTCATAGGGTCATAGAATAGTTTAGTTTGGAAGAAATTTCTGGACATAATCAGGTCCAAACCCCTGCTCAAATTTTGAGGTTAGGTCCACTTCCAAAGCTGGATCAGGTTGCTTAGAGTGAGATCACTGTGTTTTGAAAATGTTCAAGGGGATATTGGGCAACCTTTTGGATGGTTTTACCATCCTCAGTGTGAACAAATTCACCTCCTATATAATTGGATTTTGCCATATTGTAATTTGTGCCCATTGCCTCTCAATATTTTTCTATCTACTGATGAGACAAGTCTGACTCTTCTATTTTCAAATTACCTTCATCTTTTCTTCTGGACACACCTAAGTCAGCTTTTCCTTGTAACACTTCTAGTAAGATCACACTTGGTAAATTATTCCCTGTTTGATGTTTTCTTATGTTTTGGAGAGCAAGAGTCAAAAAAGCAACTGGGGAAAAGTTTTCTTTTCTATGGGGTATGACTGATTTAAAAAACATTTATAATTCTCATTGATTTAGACAGGAGGAAGGAAATCAGAGTTTGGAGTTATTCTTCAAGCCAGTTTTTCTCACATAGATGTGTTTTATACTATCCTTTCCCATGGTCATTGTACACCTTGTTATAAAGCAAGTTGGTGAGCTGACCTTGCATTAACACTTGTTTCTGGAATCCACTGAGCAAGGAGCAAAAATATTTTGTGAGTAGAATACAAATCCCGGCAAATTCTGCAAGCACAAATTTCACAGGTGCATGTTTTGCCTCGGGAAAGGGAAGCAGGCTTTCCCAAAGGGTAGCATAAATTCTTCAATGGGTACTGGAAAAAAAAAAAGAAAGAATAAAAATAAAAAGAATAAGCTATCAACAGAAACCTTAAGGACTTTAGATGACTTTGAGATCTATAGGAAAAGTTGAAATTATTCCTCATACACAGTGTATTAAGAAACATCACAGTGTATTAAGAAACATCAATATCCCTCCTCCATTTCTACAGCGCCCATGCCACAAGAATGAAAGGGTGCAAAGCTGAGAGGCACAGGGAGTGTTTGGCTCCCAACACAGAGCTGTCATCACTTATCATCTCAGCTGAGAGATGACGAGACGGCTGAGGCGAGCTGAACCAGAAGAAGGTGGCAGCCGGGTGGCAATAGCTGGGCAAATAATGTCATGGTATGTCTGCTCTGGATGGAGGAAAATGGCTTCTCACCAAAAAAAAAACCAAAAAAAACCAAAAAAAACCAAAAAAAACCAAAAAAACCAAAAAAACCTCAAGCTTCCCTTTTGCTTCCTCAGAGTGAGGAATGGAAAAAAAGTCAGAATTGGCAGAGTCTGTTTGAGCAGGGAAGGAGATCTTTGTGGGGAGTGGCACTGGCAGGAGCCCCAGGGCCACCAGAGGGACTGGTGATGGAAGATGATTTTAGTTTTACGGATGGTGCCTGCCTCTGCTACAGCAGGGGGCTATAAATTGAGGAAAGGAATACACACACAGCTTCTGCCAGTAGAGACTGGACCATGTTCAGAACCATTGTGTGGAGTGCTATGCATTAGATCAGCTTTGGTCTCATTCAAGCAGTCTTAAGCCCACTTGCATCACATCTATTAATGTGCAAGCCAGGAGTAAGCTGGTCCAATGTGTGCTCCAGGCACTCTGAAAGATCTCCTCTTAGAGGGTGCTTTACATTTACACACAGGGGGGTACTTAAACTGAATCCTTTTTGGGTTTATGTGACCGATTTACGTCAGTTTAACTTCAGTCCCTTTGCTCCTCTCTCTGCAAGTAAGTCGAGCATAATATAAGGAGATCAGAATCTCTCACAGTGTAAATTATGGGTGGGTGCAGTTGGCACTGTCTTCATCTCAGTTTTTAATATAGCTTCTTCAGTTAGCTATGGAAACAGTGTTTTTCCTAAGCTTGTCTGGTGAGCCTTACACCCTAGTCTCTCTCTTCTTGCAGATGCTGCTAAAGTTTCCACACTCAGAAAAGTTTGGAATCGTGTCTGTCCAGGAGGAAATCTTGTGTCTCCCTGGGGCTCCTTTTCAAAGGCTTTCACCACAGCTGGAAGGAAAACCTTATATGTGAAAATAAAGCAAATTTCTTTTATTTTGAACATCAAAATGAATTAAGCATTGGGTTTTGTAGGTGTCCATGAATTCACAGAAATATTTCTTTCCCATGAAAATGTAGGGGAATTAAAAGGCCAAATAAAGACACACCAGAAATCTGTCCTTCACCTCTACCAGTTGCAAGGTTTAAAAGCCGCAAAACAGAGCGGGGCCTTTTAGGGTTCAAACTGAGAAGCTGTTGAAAAGTGTAACCAAGCATGACTAATGACTACTGGGGTATTTGCACAGATTCTGTTTGCAAGCATCAAGTGTGTGAAACCAGATAATTTGAGGAAAAACGTAAGCAGCACAGACAGGAGCTCGGAATTTAAAAGGCGTGTGTAGAGGAGGATAACCACAGCAACGCAACCAATGTCTCCTGGTACCGGGCAGCTGCTTGGTTTCTTCCAATGAGAGGGAGGGTACATTGTTTTCCTGCAAGGACTGATGTGATTAGAAACCAAGGAGTAGTAGAAAGAAGATAATCAATACCATCAATACCATGTATTAATGCTACCTGTAAATTACAAAACGAGTATTTGGCAGTAACCTGCATTATGAGAGTTAGTTGTTCATTCTACTGGAAGAAGACATACGTCACCAAAAAGCATTCAGTAGGTGTTGCTTAGTACTCCAGTCTTCCCTGTACCATAAGCACTCTGCACCATAAAAATAGGAATTCCAGAGACTTTTCAGGGTTGCACACATGCCCTGAGCAGCTGTGTGACACCTTATGTCTGGTTGGAGTCAGTGAGAAGAGAGGTGCTCAGATACTGCTGTGGGCTGGACTCAGTCACAGGGCATATTCAGAGAGCTGTTGGGACAAAACTGGGAGGTTCTTGGTCCTGTAGCTATATGTATATCGATCCTGTATACGGCCTTCATCAGCCCCCATCTGCACAACTCTCAGACTGTGCCGCACACATTTTTCTGTGCTTTCCCAAGGAGGCGAAACAGATGATTTTTGGGGCTACCTGTCACTGGGGGTAAAAGCCAGAGATGCCAAATTCAGAAGGGAAAGAATGGAGGAAGGAATGGCTTGTTGGGGAGGCCTGTCTGTCTCCAGGAGCAGCAGAGGTGCTGGGGTGAATGGTTCATAGAGAGGTCCTGCCCAAAGTGTTTGCTTCTGGCCTCACAGGGAAGGTGAGCTTGGCTTTCCCTGGCACCTGAAGCCCTGCACGTGTTTCCTTGCCCTGTGCAGTGCTGCCTTCAGAAAATGCTGAGAGAAAGTTTCAAAAGCAGCCAGAGGCTACCCCGGAGTGCCTCTGGTCTTGCAGCTGTGTCAGACTTACAGTGACATGGAAACCCCCAGCTGAGAAGGGCTCACCCTCCCCCTTAGGCCTGTGCTAAGGTGTGGCAGGGCTCCACTCAAGAAGAGGAAGGACACTTGCCCTCACCATCCTCCTTCATGGGAAAGGGAAACAGCTTTCCACCCTAGGAAGGCTGAATCTCCAGCATCAGTGTAATTCTGCCTCCATAGAGAATCAGGGAGAGAAGCCTGCATAGTGAGAATAGGAGGGATAGAATTTTTCATGGTAGGAGATGGCAGGGGTACATATCCACAGGGGTCACTCTGTCCTCCCGGTAGGGGTGCAGCTCACAGGATAAAACCCTGCCTCCATCTCTCCCTCCCCCTGCTGCCATCTGGCACTGCATGGCTCTGTGGAGGATGAATCACTCCCCATTCCCTCTCATTGTCAACAGTGGTGTCCAGCCAAAGAAGCACAAGGGTTTTTTTATCTCATGACAACTTTGGACAAAAAAGGTCAGGAGTGTTCTGGGATTGTGAAAGAAAAAGATTCTCAATTAAAACTTCTCTCTTTTTTATCATTATTTTTCCTGCTATCACTGAGAGATATAGGCCAAAGGCTCTATGAATTCATACAGAATTATCAGTAGTGAAGGCAAATCTGACTGCCTCAAAGGCATTATTTTACTGGACTGCTATATGCACCCACCAGCATCTCCAAGAGTCTCTCAGGATTTCCTCCACTCCCATTTACTCTCCTGTCTTATTCAAAATTTCAAAATGTGATTACCTTACAGGAAGGGGAGGGCAGGCCAGGGTCCATTTTTAGGCTGGATGTGATACCTCTGAATCTATTACAGAGACCACAGTAAGGCAATACACAGCAATGGCTCTTCCCAGAACTTAAATCCAGTTCCTGTTGCCTTCCCACATCAGCTGGGAGACAGCAATGCCCACACTGTGGAGGGACAAGGGGAAGGGAGGTACACATTGCCTGTCAAAGACCTCCAGTCCAAAGCCACTATGGTATTACCGCAGATTTAAAACATTCCAATGTAGAACTGGGTGATTGAGGTGCCCTCTTGTATGCCCATGGTCCCAACCCAGGATATGTGGAATAATCTATGTAATTTTATTCCCCTTAGTGCTTCAGAGAAGTGCCAGTGACTGTAATACATGCTAACTTAATCTTAGCCACAGAAAAATATGTTTCTAATTTACAAATTCGGCAATTTTTCAATAAAAGTTGTTGCACTTTGTCTGATCTATTCTCAAAATACGGAAGTGCTTGAAGCATGACCACCTGCAATAACAGATTACTGTTCCCTAAAATATTGCCATACACCTACAATGTGGAGGCGTAAAGCTTCTCTAAAAAAGATCTTTGTTATTTCTTCTAAAAGCAAGAAACGATCCCAAAGTAAAGCTGGTTTTCAGCAGCCTCTCTGCTCCCCAATGCAACTGGCATCAAAGTCTAATGAAAACCTGTTTGCGGACACTGGATCTGATCCAAGGTACACTATTGGCATATTCTAGATCCCTTGGGACATGACTCATATAAAAAACACAGGGCTGTCATCAGATGGCTGGTGGCTCAAATAAATCAAATTTACTTTGAAAATTGAGGCATACCAAAATTTTATTAGGTGAAACTTTGGCATTTCTTTATAGCCAACTTGCACATATATATTTTTATTACTTACAGCAGTTTAAAAGTATGCTACCAATCATATGCAAAACAAGACGCGATTGCAAACATACATTTTTTACTGGGTGGCAGGAGGAACTCTGTTGTTTTCTTTTAAAAGCCCTGAACAGTGCTGCATGTTTGTTAAAGGTGGCACAGCAGAACAGGCCTCTGTGTTTATGTTCCTGCAAGTGGCTGGGCACACATCCTCTGTTTGTGGTCTCAAGACCTGACTTCAAAGAGCAGCTTCTCCTACAAAAAATTACTCACTAAAGCTATCAACTGCAATACAAAAATTACATATAATGTTTGCAACATATGTTTACAAGAAACAGGCATGAATGCTGCTGAAGTCCCTTGAGGGCTAGGGAGGGACCTGATGTTCAGGCTTGAAGAGGTTGCTCCTCTGTGTTCCTCCTGTGTGTGGCAGCCCACGTGCAGGTTGTTCCTGTGGCAGACCACGTGCTGGTTTTCCACAGCCAGCCCAGCAGCCGCTCCTAGCTCAGGTGTAAGAAGCTGTGGAAGGACCCCTTCCCTGCATGGGAAGTTTCATCTGAGTGTGAGGAAGAGCTTTACGGTGTGTGAGCGACCACACACTGGAACCAGAGAGGTTGTGGAGGTTCCCTCCCTGGAGATATTCAAGAACCATCTGGATGCAATCCTGGGCAATGATGACCCTGCTTGAGCAAGGAGGTTGGACCAGATGGCATCCTGTGGTCCCTCTTAACCTGACCAGTCTGTGATTCTGTGATTCCTGTGCCCACACCCACAGAGGCTCACTGATTGCTTCAGCACCAAAAGCACTATCAAACAGGGCAAGCCAAAGGTCTGATTCCTCTAATCCTCCAGCAAATGAATTAAAATCAAGGAAAAGGCCATATTTTGGAGAAGAGTACATGCTTTTGGAACTTATGATAGAAGCCAAATCCACAAATTAAAAGAAAATACATTAATTTTTTAAAAATCTCCCAAATTTTCTTCTCTTCAGACAGAAGAGCCAAACTGCCACTGACATTTCTAAACTTCATTTATCCAAGAGAGCAGCAAGATAGCCTCTCCTTTAAATTAATACCAAAAGGAGTAGAAAGCTGCAAATTTGGTCTAGTTTTCCCTCAAAATACAATGACAGTCTATGGGAATATATTCAGATATAGTCTGAGAAGGATGCTGGCTCTGCTCCAAAATAACTTAATTCACTGTGCAAACACAGGGAAAGGGAAAATAATGGCACTGTAGATAAAAACCACGAGATTGCTGTATCTGACAGTGTGCAGTTTTGGGACCAAGATATTCTTGGCCAAACGCTGACACCCCTGTCACACAAAAATGAGCTGCTGAGGTACTCAGGAGCTGGTTCCTGGGGAGTGCTGTGGTCTGGTTCTCCATCCTGCCAAAGATCGGGGCTGCTTGCTTGGAGGAGCTCACCCATGAATCAGGTGTTCCTCAACGTGATGAGATTCTTCCCAGAAAAGAACAAAGTGTAAACCAAAACAGAATTTGGCCCCAAATATGAAACCCCATGGACTTTAATAAATATAGTATTCAGTGGTAAAAAGAGGAGCATTTATAAGGAAGTGGGAAGGCACCATCTTGGCAGTGTGAGCTGAGCCCTTTCACGAGTGCTGGGCAGAGGGTGCAATTCTTACAGATTCTCAGGATCATTGTAATTGTCTTTCTTTGCACTAAAAGCTACAAAACTCCATTTTATTTCCATGGGAAGAGCAAGGCCAGGGCTGAGCTGCTGCTTCCAGAGTCTGCCATCACAGACCATCTGACCAGTTCTTCTAGGAATCAGGAAACATTTTCCATTTACCATTTTTTCAGACAAAGAAATGTTGCTGGAAACTAACAAAAGTTACTTCTGATATACAGCATTTACAGCAGATTTAAAGCATGAATGTTCATGAAGCAACATCCTCTCTTTAGATGTTCTTAATACAATGGGCTGTGAAGGTTTTTCCAATGGAAATGTGAGCTCTAATTCCAAAGCATTTGAAGAAACAGTTTCTTTGATATTAGTGGACTTTATCCTTAGCCCTTAATTCCATATGTTGCTTGGTGTGTTTGTTTAGTCTGGAGCTGGATGTAATAGCCTACAGACTTGAGAAATTTCTGCAAAATTCAGGCTTCTTCTCTTATCATGAATGGACACATACTTCCTCTTGAAATAACAGAAAACTGAGTCATTAAGAGAGACATCATCAGTATTTAGTCACTGAAATGCAGTGTTGTGACTTAAAATTTATCCCCACAGATATTTGATCAGCTTCCAGGAAAAAAAAAGAAAAAAGGAAAAATATAACCAAAATAATATGAACTTGCAAGTGAAGGAGAAATAAATTCTGGTAGCCTGTGGGTCTCTTGAGATACTCTTTTGTCACTTCAATCCACTGCTTGAATATTTTCCAGTATTAGTGTTCTCTATCTCATTGTTTTGGCTGCTTTACATATTTTGACAATTTTATTCCCCCTAAATAAAACAAAAAAAAGTCATCAGGTCATAAAATGTTTCTACAATTTATTTTAAAAAATAATATTTACTGTCTGCACAGTTTAAATTTGGCCTACTTTACATATGTGTCAGAATGCAGACTTTAATTACATGATCATATAGTATTTTCCCCCGTGGGGTTGCAATATTTTTGTTTGCAAGATAACTCTTTTGCCAAATCCTTAATTTTTGAGTGATTGACTCTGAGACTGGGAAAAGAGCTGCAGTTGAGAAAAAGAAGTTTGACCTTGTTACCTAAATATCCCAGGATCTGTTTCTCAGATTTCACCTTCCAGCCACGACTTCCTTTCCAGCTCACCTCCAATTCTCTCTCCTAAATCCTCTTCTGATCTATTCTTCCTTCCTTGTTCCCATCTCTCAGACCATGCCTCTTGCCTAAGTAGTCCCACATTTCCTTTCCACTTGCCGGTGATCCTACAGGAAACACCTTGCTGCCATAATGTGTCTCTTTCCTTTCCACCTGGCTGCACTAGGATCAGATCAGAAGACTTCCTCCTTTTCCAGAGGGATTCCCTGGCGGATGGCCGCAGGAGCACCGGAGGAGCCAGGGGAGTGGGGCAGAGCTGGGACATGTTCCTTGCCTGAGTGGCAACACCTGTATGGGCTGAGAGCAACGTGAGCACGCTCAGCCCTGCACTCTTCCAACTGATCCAGTAAAAACTTCCTGCCTACAGGAACAGCCTTTTTCCCAAAGCTTAGCTAGTCTGGGCAAGCTGTCACAGGAGCAGACCTAATTCTGGTAGAAAGGCCACATAGGAGAGGATTGGGTCACCCAGTATGATGGTATTCGAGCTTGCTTTATTTAAAAGGAAAAGTCACCACTTTCTTAAAGAGAAGCAGAGCTGATTATTTTTTTCCTAGTCTGATCTTGTCTGTAGATATAGATATGGATACGTTTTCTTCTGCCTGCTGCCTGTATGCTCAACTATTTATTAGAAGATTGACCCAATCACAGACGGCAATTTAAAATATTCAGATTTTGGAAAGTTGCTAGCAAAATGGGATCTTCTGTTGGGATGTGTCAATATTCTTAGCAAATGGCAGTACAGGTAGTCCTGCAATGTCATCCTAAACCCCACCCCACACACAGAGCCATTTGACTCTAAGTATTGGCCCAAACTCCAGCCTTCCTTTCAGTCTGCTGTGGCAGTGATATATGACAACTGTGCCACATATGAATGAACTAAAAGAAGCCATCAGGAGAACCTGCTGCTAATTTAGTTTAAGGGTGAACAGCTCTAACACCCAGAGAAGAGGTGATGGGGCAGGCCCAGAGACAATCTCTACCTCCTGCCTCAGACTAGACACTAGGAAGTTCCTAATAAAGCATCCCAAATTCTTGAAAAAATCAGCTTTCAGAGCCTGTGATATTGTGGGAGTATTGTTTGGAGGGAGCACTGCTTTATTTACAATCTTTTTTTCATAATTTCAAATTTCTCTTTGCTGTGAATTACAAGCAAATGTTTCAGAAAGTTGCATTTATGCTATGGTCTCCCAGCTGTGAAACACTCACATAAAGTTCCTTGTCCAAGGCATAGCATGTTCTACTAGACCTTGAAAATTGAAGCTGGGGGATGCAAGTTTCACAGAAAATAATAGAAAATTAGTAGAAATGAAACATTCATGTGCACCTGAAGGCCGGGTCCACAAGGACCTCCAGCTCTGCAGAAAGCCTGTCACAGTCTTGGGTTTTTAGTCTAATTAAAGAGAAGCTGGAGGCTTTGCAAAATTAATTTCTTTTCTACATATATAGTAATTTCATGAACCAGACTTACTTCCTCAGCGCCAAATTGCATTTCAGAATGTGTCCTTGCTAAATAGAGTGAAATGTATTTCCATTTTTCATGACTGAACCATATTTTAGCTGAGGGGGAGGCAGAAGTTCCAGTACCATTTCCTGAAGTTAACAGCAGACCTGCCATTAATTTCAGCGACCCAGGATTTAAGAAAAGAGATAACAGACCCTCAAATGGTTTTAAGTTCATTGAAATGTTAATCCAAAATGAAGCATATGCCATTCAGTTAAGATGCAGGTTTACACAGCTGAAGATGACAAGTTTAGTTTGACTGAAGACCGGAGGAGAAAATGATGCCTCCTCCTACATGATCTGCCCCCTGAAGAAAACATCTGCCTGCATGTTTAACCAGGAATGTGAACTGCTAATGTAATCTGACCTTTAGACAAAGGGAAGATCACTCCAATGTACAAATAGAGAAGAGGCTTGAATGTGATGTACTGTTGACTGTTTTCTGCATGTGGGGATAAAAACAAAATGAAAATATATAAAGGACTGAAGGACATGACTGCTTAGTGAGCGAGGGCATCCAGGCACCGAGGAGAAAATATGAGAGCTTAAGTTCAGCCTGGCATGAATCTTGGAAATTACCTGAAGTGGATCCACTGATGTCTTTGTAGAAATAACAATGTGTATCAGGGCTGTGAAATCTAGTTTCACAACCAAATAAGTGCAAGTTCCAATTTAGTCCAAGGATCAGCACTTTCTGTGAGCAGTAGGCTTTTCAGGGAAGGATGTTTTGTAATGTTCCTTTGAGATCAAAGAGCTTCCTACGATCTGGTTGATTAAATTTAATAGTCAGCACAGCATAAATGATGTGGCAGGTGTCACTAGCCTTCTGTCTGTGGAAAGAGCAGGAAATAAAAGAGATGAAATAGACTGGATAGGACCCTTGTTTTTTGGGTAGATGGTAGAAGGAAGGGTATAAATACAGTTATTTTTCTACTGCTTAGTACCCAAAATGCATTTTGAGGTGCTATGAGGCACTTGAGGGATGCACAGTCCCTCTCCTTGCATATTCAAGCAATGGATAGCCACAAACCCGGTGAAAACCACAGGCACAAGTGAAAGACTTGAGTCCTGTGGCTGGCAAACATGTTTTCCTACAGTGACACAATCCAGTTTTTCCATCATGAGACTCACTGCCTTAGTAATGGTTCACAAAATGATGTTCTTTCAGGATGTTCTTTCAGGTCTATTCTTTTGAGTAATGAGAGTTAGCTCATTATCGATGTGACATCAGAGAGACTGACTGGAATGATCCAAGCCCGACCCATTTAAAATTTCTGAGAGCACCTGAGGCACTTGGCTTCAGAAGAGTCACTGGAGAAAAGCTACCAGTTCTCTGGAGTCTTAGAGCTCTGTTCAAAGCAGCCAGCAGCAGCCCAGATCAGTCTGGGGGGGTCTGCCAGGGTGTTCCTTGTCTGGCAGCACCAGCACTTCACATTCAAAATGCTGCTGTAGTATAAACTGTTTGCACATGTTAGGTCTTCTCACAGTGACAAGCTACTCAATCATACCATAACTGTCTGATGGTCAAGATTTTCTGTTCATCCTGGATTTATTATGCTTGCATACACCTAGCATTGATTCTTTCACCACCACAATTCACAACCATTAACTTCCATACCATTAAACTCTGCCTAATTTCTGCTGCAGTGGTCATCAACTTCTCATTGAGATCCTTCTGCGTATTGAAAATGCCTCCTCCCCACCATTCTTCATCCACAGGAGCTGTGACCTCTTGCCTTGCTGGTGCAGAAGATTTGGGCAATGTGTCTTGTCCCAGGGGATGGGAGGGATGTCCCTGATCCCAGCTGGTGGAACCTTGGAGCAGCACACTCTCATGGGCTGGCTCTACCTCTATGAGAGTAGTGGCTCTCTCAGTACCAAACCATACAGCCAGCTGCAGAGCTGGATATTGCCAACTGGTTTCTCAGGTATTTAGTATAATCAACCTCTTTTTTTTTTTTTTTTACATTCTCTGTAGCGACAGTCACTGCAGCAAGGATTTCCTTTGTGTGTGGTTTAGCACTGCTGAAGTCACATCCAGATATGCGTTTGAGCAGTCCTTGATGCTTTTATTGCAGTTACAAGCAGCAGACTGTGAAATGAGCTCTGCATTAAGGCTTGCTCATTTAATTGCAAAGTCCAAACACCTCTTAACTGAGTGTGGAGCTGCTACGTTGTTCTCTAGTCTCCAGAAGGTGATTTGGGATCCTTTGCTCTTCCCCTTCTGAGAAGGGGAAGAGCTGTTCTTTTTTTTGCTGTTCTTTTTTTTGCCTCTTTTTTGCAGTGTTTTGCTTGTGCTTGAAATGCTTTGAAGATTATTTACCACAAGAAGAAGGGAAAAGAATAGTCCAAGAGCCGCCTGTGATGTCTGCCTCACCAGCAGTTTATCTGCTGTAAAGATTACCAGATGCTGTCAGAGCACCCTGGCATTCTAGCAGTTGTCTTCATTGCTGGAACAATTTGTAGCACAGAAGGGATCAAGTCAGCTTCATTCAGTCACTGTTTTTTTTAATGCCTTCAGTTTGCATTTTCCTTAGGGAATCATTAAACTCTTTTAAACTGGTAGTACTCTGTTAATTTCATTAATCCAGTCACATATTCAGAAATTGCTTTTTCTATTTTTATGATTCAGTTTATAAAAAGAGAAATGCTTTGTGCTCCCCAGTGACTTTTGGGACAGGCGATTTTGTAGAATTTCCACAGTCCCAACAAATGCTTTGTCTGTGGATTTAATAGGAGCTGTTAAACTACACAGCAGGTTGTACCTTTTAGCATCTATTACACTCAGTAAACCCAGCACATTTTTCCCATCAGTTACACTCTCTGTGATTATACACTGCTCCAGTCTCACTATAGGTGGGCCAGGCCTCCTCTGAGCAATTTAACAAGTCATTTTCCCGCCAACAGCCAGACATATTAATGCTTTTCCAAACACACTCACACACACGCTCACGCGCACACACGCACAGCCCTCAGCTGCTCCCTGTGGTTGCTCCCTGGCCTGGGATCAGGGTTCCACCTTCAAAGCCAGCAGCTGGAGCTGTGACACTTGGCCCAACATCTGCGCCATAAAGGCGGCACACGCCGGAGCTGCTCGCTCGCCACGTGCTGCACGGGAGCTCGCCAGGCTCAGACCGCGGCTCTGGGCACGGCGGAGAGGGCGGCAGTAAAGCCCCAGTGCCCCTGCCACACCAAAGCTGAGTGCCCTGCTGACGTGTCCATGGGGAGGGCTGATGCACTGGGACACCATGCAACAGCCCATTTTGACCACAGCAGGTTTGTGCCTGCTGCTGCTGCAGCAGAGTTTGAACGACTCCCAGGTCACAGGGAGTGAGCAGGGGAGTTTAGGGGGTTTCTGCCCTGTCCCACACAGCCTGCAGATAGTAGGAAGGGCGGTTCAATCACTAAGAACAATTGATCTATCCAGTTGATGACTATGTTGAAGAGGTACAGCTGAGATTTTTCAGCAAATTACACAGAACAAGAAATACAAACTGCAGTGAACATCCCCTCTGAGGATGTCCCAAGAAATTGAAGAAGAAAGTCTTTGTTATTTTATTTGAGCTGTTCTTGGAAGAAGGATAGTTGTCCTGTTCTGAAAGCCCATGCCTGTGTCCTGATATTGTTTATTTTGCTAGGAAAGGCATGGTCCTAATTTTTCTACTGATGACACTGGGATAACTAGGAGGTGTTTGACTGCTTTAATGTAAAAAATTTTCTGTCCACTTCAAGTGAGCTTCTGGCTGCCTGCTGCTACATATTAGTATAGCTGATAAGAAAATAAATTACTGATTTTAAAAAGCAGGGCATTTCAAGCTTACTGCACACCCTGATAATCCCTCTTTTCATGGAATTGGTGGCTATTGAATCTTGCAGCTCACTTGCCTTTTACAGAGAAGTTTTTCTGCTTTAAACCTCAGTGAAATGTAGTGCTTACTGCAGAACAGCCTGGCAGGAGGTAATGCTACAACTTCATGTGAGGATGGTACAGGAAGATCCTTGGAACTGGTGTTCTGCAGGACACCCTGCAGTGAGCAGTCATGAACTGTGTAGAATATTCTTTCTGGAGGGAAAACTGATCTTTTAGAGGCTGCGTTTTTCGCAAGGGAATTTTGGCAGTTAGACTCTCATGATTCTCCGTGCTGGGAACTTTCATCAGCTACAATAAAAATAAGAGGAATTGGCACGTGGGATTTCTGTGTCCTGGAAAAAGCACAGAATATGAGGCCTACAAGGCTAGTGCTAAGCGCCACTGAAATTTCTCCTTTCATCTCCTGGACACGATAAAGATGGTGAAAGTATTTTCATTTGTGCCTCTGGGCCAAAACCTGCGTGGTGAAGGACCGTCCTGATTTCCCATTAGCTTCAGTGAGATTTGAGGCTGGTTAGCAAAGGGGAATCTTACACTTGTCAAAAAGCACCTAAGGAGCAGAGGGGATCCTTTATGCAAGAACCTGATGAGAACAAGACGTTTAAAGTGTTTTAGCACACTGAGGTACAATGGGGAATGCATTAGTGGAACAATAGGTCTAGTAAATTGGAGACATCTTTTCAGGGTTTTTTTTCTCTCTTTTCACCACAGTTTCATTAGTTTCTGTTAAAACATTTAACAGATGTTTAATTGACACAGTCAGAAATAGTTTTCCAATCATGTATCACTTTAATTATCTGATGGTCTTTTCAGATCTCTCATGGATACTCCATTTTATTGAGATAAATTATTTGCTGCATTTCAAGCTTCTCTGCTTGAATTCTGCTTATCTTCTCATTACTTCTCCCATAGGAAGGCTTTGTAAGAAACTTGTGAGGGGAGAGGAGTATAGAAGACAGCACAGGACTTCATGCTGCTTCAGCCACAACGGTCCATTTTTCAGAAGATTTCATTGAAAGTTGAAGTCTGAGTGCAAGACTGTATTTTAATGAATCAGCAGTGTAACTCTGACCTAATAGGAAGTGTTTCATGATACATGTTACTTGGGGTTTTGTGCTTGTGTGAACATCCTATTCTCAGCTGCATATCCCAGAGCCATATTTAGGAGAGGAGCCTCTGACTATATGTTCTTTTTTCTTGTTTGGTTTTTTTTTTTACATATATAATTTCCAGCTTTAGCAAAGATAATGCAAACTTTATCACTGACAAAAAAAATGTTTAAGTCAATGATAAAGTTATAATCCATGACAGTATAGACAGGATTTTGCCCAAGGTAGAAGGCATTAGATTTTTGTTTTTCAAAATTATGATATCTCTCCATCCCTAAAATACTTTAATGAAAGATTAAACATTCAGCATCGCTGAAAAATCAACTTGCAAAAGCCTAAAATTCTATAAAACAACATCACAAAGAAAAAGTACCTTTTGAAGATATGTTCTCTGTGTAACTTGCTTTATAATGAGGATTGATACTGCAAAACATCTGACAATTGGGTTTGTGGAGCACAAAAATGCAACCCTGTAGATGTCATGCTGTAAGGCATATCACAGGACACCTTTAAGCAGTCATGTTCCCCTAATTGCAGTAATGCTCCTTTCAGTAACGTTGTCATGCCTTTAAAACACAAACCTCTAGGGATAAAAAAAAAGTCACCAAAAGCTATTTAGAGGGATTTTTTTTTTTCCTCCCTCTTCTAAAATAATCCAAGCTCTTTTTTGAAGGTGATAATGTCACCAATCACGTTAACAGTTCTGGTCACTGGGGGACATCCAGATCAACATCTCTCTAACACTTTGAGCCAGACATCACTGTCCATGCACTCCTTACCTCCCTAAATGTTTTCCTTGGGTTGTCATCTGTCCCCATCATCAAATTTTCCATTGGAAATACCATACAGGTCCTCTGGTTTCACAGATCACCCTTGTCTCAGGGCTTGCCCAGTCATTTGTGCCTCCATACATTTCTTTTATGGAAACGTTACTCTAGATGCTTACACCTTATATGAATTATCGTAGTGATATTTACAATCTGTACAACCAAAGTGCATGTTCAAGTGTCCACTTCATGCTTGGCAACAGCTGAAAGATTTGGGATTCATCATGAGACTGCATGTTGATCTGGAATGGCCTGGGGTTTTCTGTTCCGTCTGGACTGAGAACAACAGACTCTTAGAAGAAGGACAGTATGATCTACCCCACAACATTGCTGCTGAAGAGGGGGGAAAGCTTCAGTGGCATGACAGAAGTCTATTTTCCATGGCAAGGTGATAGTATCAGCTAAGCTGCGTGCTGGTTAAATATGTTTAATCAGCAACAGGTATAAAAAAATTAAATAAAATTAAAGAAGAGTAGGTGTAACAATAAAGAAACTAGTCCTTCCAAATTCTTACCACACCTGGTTTGTAGCATGTATTTTAGCAGATGATATTATTTACTCCTTATGACTGTGTTATAGATATATGTTAGATTTGCCTTTTTAAGAAAGGGATGTTAACAGCCTTGAATAAAATTGGGACAAATAGTGTAAACAGGATGGCATATAAAGTGTGATACAGTATGCAGAGGGCAAAGTATGTTTGAAGGTTAGCTTATTAATAAAACATGGCTGGCCTTGATTTAGTTTATAAGAAACTTAAGACATTTATCAACATCTGTCTGAACCCATTTCCAGTCTCTTTGGACTCTGTTGTGGATAAGCTGATTAATAAAAGATGATGCCTTAGGAAGGAAACTTAGATCTTTGCAAGCAATGACAAAAGAAAATTCAGTGCTTAATCTACATATGAAAGGAAACTGGGAAAGTAAACTAGTTTACCACTACATCCCAGGATGCCAATCTCTTATAACATTTCATCTGACTTAGTTTTGGCTGGAGTCTGGAAAAGTAAGAAAGAATTCCAAAAATTAAGTGTGGAATTAATTTACAAGAAAGATCCTAGTGCTCACTTACAGAGACTCTGAAATCTAATCCCATTCCCTTGTGGCTTCCTCCCCTCAGTGTTTTTAACTTTGCAGCTTTCCGTGTTTGTTTTTCATTTGTCTCCTTGATCCTTTAGTCTTTCCTTTCCCTTAGGCTAGAATAAAGTTCTAATACTAAACAAGTGCCACACTTTGCTTATTGATAGTTGTTGCCCAATAAAATGCTGCCCTCAGAAGCCAATTAGTGAAATATGTTTCTCGTAATAACCAGTAATTTGTTTAATTTTCATGCATTCTTGCCTGATAGTCAGCCAAAGGGATGCACATGCATACTTCCTGCATCTGGGACACAGAGACAGCCCGGAGTAGCTGTCTTGTGCAGGGTGCTCCCTGCACAGGCCCCTGGCACCACAGGTGTTACCCCTGCCTGGTGTCCAATATTTAGGTATCACTGGCATCCAAGGGACCTCCTCCTCACTCCACAGGTTCACAGATTTATTCTGTGACATGGCTGGTGTTTGGAAATTGGGTTTTGCAACCCATCCTCCAACCTGTCTCCCAAACACAGCATGAAGAACTGTCCCTGGAAATAGCCTCTGGAGCTATTCTTCTGCCCTGCTTCAGCTTCACCAGGGTGCTGCTGCAAGGATCATGCCAATACGGTTTCACTACCTTTTCCCTTAAAATAGGGTGGCTGCAGATGTCTTGTCTTCTGGGAATTATCTCTGGCCTGTGACAACCTTCAGGCAGGAAGGGAAAAATCCCAGACTGAATATCCAGTTCAGTGTTTTAACATATGGGGAGGCAGCAAAACATCCCCCTCCTTAACACTTCATGGCCTGGAATACACTTCCATGAGCAGTGGGCCTTTGAATTCATGTCTCACTTCCCAAGGGAGGCTGTGCCAACTACCAAAACACTAACGAAAGAGAAATATATTTGGTGGCTCCTCATTCAGCTCTGGAAAACATGCTGAGCTTGTCAGGGACAGCAGTAGCTTGAACTAGACAGGCCAGAAAAAACCCTAAAACCCATAGGCCTTCTGTAATAAAAATATATAAATGCCAACCCAGTGGGAACTCTGAACTTTATGAAAGATGAGAGGGGAGTGACATTTCTCTGGAGCCTGGAGAGAACCCATGAATGTCAGTGAAGGGGAGTGTGTGTTACTGCTTCATTTCATTCTTGCTGTAAGTCTTGCCTGAAGAGGTTAAGTCTTGTAACAAGACATTTTCCTATCTATTTATCTGAAGTTTTAAACTGAAAATTACACACAGTTACAGGACAAATCCAAATTTTCTTGAATGGTCCACTGAGAGATTCAAATTTAGACCCTCTTTCTGTGCCAGCTGAGAACTGAAGACTGCTGCATATTTCTGCAGAATGGGAGATCAGCTTTTGAAGGCTCATTTTATAAGGAAATATCTCTGGATGCCATTTTATCCTTGCAAAGAGGAGTTTCTTCCTTGGGGTAGTTTTAAACGATGCTGAAAGCTACTTTAGATTAACTCGGATTTACACAGATTAAGGAGACACTGTGGAAAGGGCATGCTGAGCCAGATCCTACACTCGGTTAAATTGGCATGGTGCTCTCAAAGACAACAGAGTCACAATTAAGACCAGCTGACTATCTGGCCCATTGCATTTAAAGACCATGTCAGAGACCACCTACCTTCTAACACAGCCTATAAACATGGTTGAAGACATTTAGAGCCTGTTATGCTAGCTGGAAATTCCCTATCTGGTTTCTGCATCAATGAATGCACCAAAACAAAGACACTGAGTCCCACGTTCACTTGTCATATTCAGTATATACATATTCCTACCCAAATATATGGAATCATATATATCAAGGATTTGGGGGATTGTTCATATAACTCAGGTTCCAACTCACTCAGGATTCTGTTAAAAAACTGATTTATTAAGGAACAAATAGGGCGATGTAATTTTTTTAAATGTTGCTGTAATCACTCTTGGAGCACGTCATGCCACATGAGCAGATCCTTTGATAGCAAATACCAATAGCACATTCATGTGCCCTTTGTTGCAGTTTTGAATTACAGTCCAAGTATATTTCTCCACAGTCTGTAGAAGCAGTGGAGTTATAATATTGGCTCTTATTCTACATTCTTACCAGTCAAGATCATTCATTGATTCCTGGATGTGAGGATCAATGGTGGTGGCCATATGGCTTTGGAATGATCTGTTGTCTTTTCCATAATGGCATTGTGGCTTTGTGTTTCCCCAGCAGTGGTTAATAGACACAAACATGCTTTATGCACATGTTGATAGATTTAGATGAACTTTGAATTTTCATGGCTTTCTTCTCTCTTCCCCCCTCCCCTCCCCCATTTTTCTTTTCAGGAGGTGGGGAGATGAAGAGTGATTCTGCACTGAGAAAGTGAGAACCAGGTCTTTAACGAATATTCACCTCTTGAGGACATGGTGTGATTTGATCAGTGAGGCTAGATGACAGACACCCCATCTAGATGTCCAGGAATAATTATGATACTTTCCCCCAGGAGGACTGTCTGGCTGTCTAAGGACCACTTACAACAGGCAATCCTATGCTGGACAACAACCAATGACTCCAAAAGCCTCTTGCTGCTAACTGTGTGAAAGGGATGTACAGTGGCAAGCTAATCCCACCCTCTGATCCCCAGCAGCTCTAGCAACCAGGAGGTGCCACTCTGAGGGGAGTAGGTTTGCTTCCACTGCCACAGCTAATGAAGGCCATTTTCCTGGGGCACCAGAGAAAGGATAGATGGATAGACTTCCTCCCATGCCCTGGAACTGTCCATAGGAAGATGTAGGGTGAGCCACTGGAGTTGATACTCCGTGGACCCAGCATATACCAATAATGGACTAACAATTCATGCCTGCCCACTAGGCTGTTCTTGCCTACTTCCAAACTCAGATAAAAAACTGTCTGGTTAAGCCCTCTTATTAAAGTTTGAGGTAAAACTGTACAGTACTAACACAGAATCCAGTGAGGAACGGGGAAGGGTGGGGCACCAAAAAAGATATCACAGGAGTGTGCCTGAAGCAAACCATGGCCTGTGTATTGCTGCTACAGGCTCTAGCAACGTCACCTCATCTTGAACAAGAAATCAAGTCGTTTTCCATAGAAATTCACTACTGGGAGCCTGGATCTGGAGTCCCTGCCCATCCTATGTGAAGCTTCTTTTTCCTTCCTACCTTCTGGATTCATTAAAATAGTTGTAATCCATGTAAAAAAACAAAGCAATCCACAGGTTGTGTTTGTATCCCCTCAAGGGTTACCAAATTAATACAAATTACATCTCTACATCTGCCATGAAAAATGTTTGTGGTGCAGGTGGTGGGCAGCTGGGTAAGGAGAAGTACCACATGCATTTGCTTTGCCCATTTGCTCTTCCCCTCTGGTCTTGTCACACCATTAGATGTAGGACACTGGGCTGGACAGGCACTTCATCTCACCCACTACAGCGGTTCTCACGTTTGTAAGTTACGGGACTTCAAGCCTTTCAAAAATCCAGAAAAAAAATGGCTCGTTGCCCAAGTACCATGTGGGTTTTGTTTTCATCTTCAAAAAAACCAGACAAAATCCAAGATGTTTGCAAGAACTAACAGAAATTTTGCAAGAAGGCAACTTCTAGAGTGCATCAGATTCAAAGGGCTGTCGGTGAAGCATTATATGCAATTAAACGTTAGGCTGGACATCCTCTGAAGTGTTAAATACTGGGTATGTTTAGAAACTCTCTCATTTCTGACCTGTTGTAATAATACCCATACTGCAATAAACACTGGTACCTCTTGGATGGCTTGGAAAGTGTTTGTCTTTGAGCCCTAAAAAAAAAGAAAAAGCACAGTAAGTTCCTAGAATTATAGAAATATTCTGTTCCAGGCTGGAAATTTTCAATCTTTTCACAGGTTTCAGGAAACTCTAGAAATAGCAATAGAAAACGGTATCCATTTTTTATTGAATTTGAGCTTTTTGAGGCTGGTACCACACAAGCATTTCTAATCAGAAAACCTAAAGTTCTATGCATTGAAAAACATTTTGACAGGGGTAAAAAATGCAGCCAGAACATGGCAGCTGCCCAAAACAAGGCAAAGACCTACGAAACTTTTGGACTTTTTGAGACTTATTGAACACAGATGGTCTGTTTGACTTAATAGAATGAGGAGTACAACATTCAACTCACTCATCACCCTGCACACACTCTACTCCCAGTGACAGACTACTCTGGGAGTCAAGGAAGTGTCCATGACAAAGCTGGAAAATTACCTTTGGTCACTTCACAGCCAATGCTGATATCCTTCTTCCCAATTTACGGATATCAAGTAGGTTGGAGCAGAGGAGGGGACCAGACTTTAGCAAAATTCATAGGAAGGGAGATGACCCAGCTGCTACCCTGTTATGCCAAAGGAGAAATTTGCCTAGAGGTATAAGGACAGAAGTGATGGACACGCAGCAAATGAAAAGAGAAACCTTTAGACCATAGGATGAAATTAAGGAATATTTGCCTGTGAAATGTTCTCTTTGACCAAATTTGAGCTAATATGTCAGAAAATTTCTGGTTTAACCACTTTAACAGCACATAGAGGTCTATTTTTTCCTTTACTAGTTGTAAGTTCTAGTAGATACAACTATTTACAGTGAGTAATGTGTTACAAGAGAGTTCTAAATACCAATAAAATCTCACACTCTGGGATCAGGCTAGTGCACAGGCTTCTGGATGTCACATAGTGCCAGGGGATGAAAGGACAAAAACAAGACATTTTTAGATTTTTCTCTTTTTTTTTTTAAGAGACGGTAATGTTTTCATGTGATAATGCATTCTGGTAGCTTCATGACCTCTATCCCAGACAGGAAAAATACAAAGCTTTTATATTAAGCTGGAGTTTTTACAGTTTATAGAGAATACATTCAGGACACAAAAGTTTTCTTGGAACAATAACATAAGACTTCAACATGGAGACCAAAGAAGCTAGCTCCAAGGAAACAGAAGAGAAATTTACAATATTTGGCACTTTCCCTGTTATATAAAGTGCATGTTATTCTCATTTAGCAGAGAGCTGACTTGAACAATAGAAATGTTTGTTAATACATTCTGCTCCGCAGTGACTGTAAAAGTGCTGCATTTGCTGCATTTGCTTCTTAGATGCTGTAGCTCTCCCATTTCACACCTTTCTCCAGATTTAATCTCTGCAGTATTATTTATGTGGCAGTATTAGATTCAATTTACAAATTACAGCCTGCTGCAAAATGGAGCTGTTCTTTTCCCTAGAGGTACCAGTAACAGTTACATTAATCTTCTTTTAAAAAATTATTCAGGGGCTTTCAACATGCTGCCAAGAGCTCCCTCCCAGATTCCTTTGTAGTCCTGTTTTTAATTGTAAGAATATCTGCAGAAAATATAACATGTAAGGCCTGGATCCCAGTGGAACTCCATGCTGGCAGAGGTCCCGCAGTGAGCACCAGATGGGTGGATTTGGGTTTATTTTATCTCTTCCAGCTCAGTTCTGTACATGGAACCTGACCTTGGGAGGTGGTTCATGGCTGGGTCACTGAGAAGGTCGTGGTGGGGCTCTAGTGAAAGGGGTGACTGCAGAGGCACTGCCACCAAAAATGTGGGAAAAGCCACGGCACCAAGTGCTCCACCCTGGGCATCTTGCACCTGCCTCTGCTTGTGCCTCACTGCAGAGAGACCCAAGAAAAGCTTCTTCAGGGGACATTTGCACTGACTGCGAGGGGCATCACACCAACACCTCCATGAGGGATTGTCTGGAGTGCCATGGCAGAGCCCTGCATATTGGGCAAACTCCCCAGGAGCTGGCACCAGGTGCTGTGGTGACAACGTTGGGAAGTCTCAAGCTGGGGACAAGCGCTGTTCATGCCCCAGAGGTTCATGCCCCAGGACACATTCCTGGTCCTTCTTCCTCTGCTCCAGCTGTGTCTTGATCTCTGTGGCCTAAAGACAGCCAACAAATCCTTGGCTTTCCTTACAGCACTCTGGGGGCTGCTGAGCCACCTGTCTAGCACTGAGAGCCTGGTGTGAGCTGGCAGCAAGACAATCTCACCAGGGCTGGCTGGAGCCGAGGCAGCCTGTTTGGGTGAGGCATCATGGCCTGCTGAGCACGAGAGCTTGGATGAGGTGAAGTGATGGGCTGTCCTGTTCTTCCTTTCTAAGGCAATGGCATTCTTTTGTGTCATCATTCTTCTGCTGATGCCAGGATTTCAGCAGCACAAGCAGCAGACTCAAGGAAGCACAGAGATCCTGTGTCCCAGGTCAGGTAAGTTGATCAGGAGGAAAGCACCTGGTCAGCCCACCAGGAGGAAAAAAGGTACTTTAAAAAAAGTGTGTTACAAGAGCCTTACAGTTGGCATCCAGCTCTAACATTGTAAGACTGCTCTGTCCAAAATCTTCTCCAGAAGACTCACTATGGAAGCAGCTCCCAGATGTTTGGGTGGTTTTGCCCAAGCCTGATTCATATAAGCTCTGCCTCCTTAGAGCCTTCCCAACCTCAGCTGTAGCAAGCAGCTTCTTCTCCCCCCATACACTGCATAGGGCAAAAGAGGTTGAACCCCACACAAGACAAGAAATGCCTTCCATAATTTACATGAGGTATGAAAAGAACTTCTGTGAGTCCATTACTTAATGTTGATGGTTAAACTCCTAGTAATGAGATGTTATGAGACAGATGCATTCAATAAGTATCTCTGTTCTGGTGGATCAAAGCAGGAGGAAGTATGAGTATCATATGATGCTGATGAAATATTTTCTGATCTAGCAGTAAACTGGGAGAACTGCTTAGCTCTGTTCAATTCAGAAAGGCTGGATTAACTGTCCTCAAGATGTCTTGAGGAGCAGCTAAGGATCTTACTTTTTCTTTAGGTGGGTAGCAAATGCTATGTATGCAATTTAAGAAAAAAAAAAGTGAGAGGGACGACCCAAATAAATGTAAGTTGACTACCCTAGCTTTCATTTCAGAGTGGCACACAGGAAATGGTGGGTATTGAAGGCGGAGGTAAAAATCTCTGCTGAGTACTATGAAGTACTTTAGGGAAGCTGGACCTTGTCAAGTCAACCTGATTTTATTCACAGAAAAATAATTTCAACAAATGAAAGCCTGACAAACCAGTCAACTGATTGTAAAATTCCAAGAAATAGCATTTTTAAATGTACCTACCAAACTTCCACATAGATATTTTATGGGCAACTATCAACAGGTGGCTAATTTGTGGAAGGGAAACCACTCCTTTCTCCTTTCCACCCAACTCAATCTTTATTTAAATCACAAATACCACAGAAATTACTGCCAATACATTTTTCAGATGACACAGATTTGAAAGCAGTAGAGATGACAGTACTCCTGTGGGTGAAGGTGATCTGGCTCTCTTCATAAGCTGGGTGTAACCAAATGCAGCCAAATACAGGTTTATATTTAGAAAAGAAAGTGTTTACAGGATGGGGCACTACATCACAGGAAGCAGAAAAGGGCTGTGGAAATTGTTACAAATAATCTATTATCTATGAATTCCTAAAATGGTTTTGAGGCTAATAAAAGGCAAATATGATAATCAGAAATGTAGAGGTGAGGTCTGGGAATGGGAAGGAGATATTCTGTTTGTGTAAGGACCTCCTGTAGGACCACTGTTGTAGTGACCACTGCAGTGGATAGAGAAGCCAAGGGAGGAATAGTTGCATCTTTATGTAAGACACATTTATTCCATGATTATTTCATGATGGATTACCCCAGAAAAATAGCTTCAAACGCATTTCCATGAAACAGCAGAAGATCATGAAACTCCTCTGCTGGATCCTCCCTAAAGTCATGTTTTCTGGATTAGGTTCCAGGGGAAAACAGTAGGGGTTGCAGAGTTCTGAGGCGAGTTTCATGTTGGATACCTGCCTGTGTGCTGTGACGTGCTGCCTTGGCTAATAAATTGTGACCTGTGTGGTTATACTGGTCAAATGCTTTCTCAGCCAGAACAATTCCCAGAAAATCAGCAGACCCTTTTCACAGTGCCCATCTGACAAGCACCGGGTAGCACACAGATGGTTTAGATATAAAAAAGAATGCTGCATCAATGCTGAATGTGTGAAATGTTTCAATTATTCCTAAAATATTTTTAATGTGTTCCAGATTTATCAGGCAAAATGTTTAGGAAGCAATTGGAGTTTATTCTGTTTTTCATTTTAGTATCGTATATTATAATAAACACATGTTCAAAGTACATTTTAGGTATCACCAAATATTTATAAAATGTCTATAGGTGGAAATCCCAAGGTCAATACAGTAGCTTCACTTTCCTGTTTGTTTACAGTAAAATCAATCACGAAAACCTATGGCTTTTTGGCAATTGGAATCCTTTTGCACCTGCAGAGATAGTGGATAACCTATTGGGTTAACTTACAAATATGATTAAACCTTCTTTGATTGCAATGTTCAATTTAATTCACCCTTATATTATTGCCTGGAGTAATAAAAACTTCTAATGCCATTTCCTAAAAGATATGTGTGTCTCATATTTAGTATCTGATCATTTTACTGGCATTTGCCCATTAAAAGACAAATTTGATAAATGTCTATCCCAAGTAATGCTAGTTAGGAAATAAAAAGGAAAATGGTATCATGCTCCCTGAGGTACACCTGGGGCTTTTGCAATGAAAACTAATTGATCTGTTGTAAGCTTTGCTACCTGTCTTGAGAAATACTAGCAAGGCTTAGAAACACTGCCTACCAGGGAACCCTTGCCACTGGTTTTAAGACAAAACCAGGCTGCTTTCTGCTGATTGTCTTGATGTCCCTGGAGATTTCAGGGGAAAAAACAGCAACACATTTTCCTAGCCTGAAGTCTGGAAAATATTGCACTTTGCAATTCCCCACTTACGGTAAGTGAGCTCATTTTATTTTGGTGGTGGGGCTTTTTTTATTTTATTTAGTTTGCTTGTTTGTTTTTAATTTTTTTTTATAATTATATCTAAAGTTCCAGCCAAACAAACCTCCCTGAGAAAGGAAAGTCTTGCATTAACTAGCAAAGATTCTGTGCATTTCTGCCAAGATTGACCTATCTGCTTCCATCCTTGCCCCGGCTGTCAGGCTTGTTTAAATAGGCTTGTTTTCCTTTTCTGCTCAGTGGGTTGTAGCAGTGGTGGGATGGGAAGAGGGACATATGCTGCTCTGGAGCTGAGCTCTTTGCTGGTGCAGATGCCCTTCCAGCGCCAGACTGGCAAAGAAGCAGCTGGAGCCATCCACAGAAATAGCTTCAAAGACATCTTTGACCCACAAATCCCACATAACTACAAAATGCCACCACAGCCAAACAGTCACATACTGCCCTTTTTCCAATTAAAAATACAAGGTTGTGTGGTTTCAACAGGTAGTAGAGTACTCAAGAAAACACTGTGAAAGATCAAAGCTTTGAGGGTTTCCTTATTTGTTCTCTCCCCCCCACCCCACACCCCATACACCCCATCCTTAAAAAAAAAAAAATATTAAATTTAGGTCTGTTGCAATATTAACTCCAATACCAAGCAAAATCAAGACATTCTGGGTGGACTCTTTCCTGCTGCTAAGTAAATACTGACATTTTTTAAAGAAAAACAATTTCCTCAATTACGGTTTTCATTAAAAACCTATAATTTTACAAATGCTGTTCTGAAGTATCTTTTTGATCTGCTCTACACATTTATTTTATATATTTAATCTGCTGGAAGATTCTTATTGTCAGCTTTTCCTCTTACCCCTTTCTGCAGGTTCACTATCTGCCGGCTAGGAAGTAAGGAGAGCTGGGGACAGCAGCTCTCTTGTGATACTGGGAAGATGATACACCTGAGATTAGAAATAGACTATATCCATGAGAGTCCTTGTTCACTTTGCATCACTCACAGACAGTAATGGCAAAAGCTGTAAAATAACATTTCAGAAAAAGGAGGTCAGTGAAACAATACAGTATTCGGGTTTATTTCTCAGTGTTAACAACTCCAGACTCCAGCCCACGAAGCCAACAGGTGTGATGATACTGAGGATGCCTGGGTAAAAGCTAGTGACAAATTAGTGCAAAGAAGTTCACTATAGTTAGATTTTTTTCATTCTTTTTAATAATGGTTTATCTTCTAGAATAAAGACAGGCTTTATATATGTACATTATGAAGCAGTGTAATCAAGATATGGTAAAGAGTGTTTCAGACATAATTCAGGAACTTAAAGTCAGATAAATTTAAAAAGTAATCCTTGGTGATTTTTTAATTTCTATTTTCTACAGCTATATAGATGAAGACAAACTATTGAAGTGCCATGGATGGATTAAAATGTGTTGTAAACAAATCTCAGCCTAAATTAAGAAAATCAAGAATTTGACTACAGCATAACTACAGTTTGAATTGCACAGATGCATTCTATGTGAAAGAAAAGCTGGTTCAAGGTCTTGGCTGCTAGCTTGCCCTTGGGAATCCTGTTTCCAGTCTAGCTTCGGCAAAGATTTCCAGTGGGACCTCAGACATGCCACTAGGAATACGACTCATCTCACAGAGGTACAGCAACCAAAATTCCAGGTGTCTGAGCATGAATCTGAGTTTTCTGTGCAGTTAAATGGAAAGAGGGTCACCCAGCCAATGCCTGACTCCTCATTTTCCTCATTAAATGTGACATAAGTTAGACATCTTAGCGAATCTGGGATTGAGAGCACAGTTACACGAGCAGCCAGAGCAATAGCAGTGTAGGCACCTCCTAGAGGATAAATCATCTTAAACTTTTCTACTGAGCACTGCAGCAGAACTACAGCCAGGGAGTTTGAACCAGATTTAGGGTTCTGGATGCATTAGAGAGTGCACACATGCATACACAGATGCACATATATGTGTATACATATACACACACGTGTGTAAGTACATATGTGTGTATATTGTGTGTAGGGTCTGAAAAAGGGAACAGCCCAATTGTCCTCAATTCACAGCTGCATCCAAATACCTCAGACAATAGAAACAATTTGTATGAGCAAGGATTAGTTACATGTTTTCTAATTGCAGTCTCGGGCATTTAATACAGCTTTTAGTGTAATGCTTCTAAACACCCATAAGTTTACTAACTGCACCCTGCTGGGACTCACATTAACACTTAGTAAAGAGACTATTCAGAAAATGGCATGGCAAGAGTTACACCTCCAAGTAATATTCTGTAGAGCTGCATACAAATTGTAACCACATTTTCATAAGTGATAAAATGTTTTATCCTCTTCTGAAAAATAAATGCCATAAAAACCAAATACAGTTCACAATAACAAAGGAAAGGAAGGATATAACTCGTCGGGATTCAAAAGGTTTTGATTTCACTTTGTCAAGTTGGACACTTATATGGGAAACGGCCGCCTAAATACCTTTGTGGGTCTGGCAAGAAGTTCTCAGCCACAAAGTAAGGACAAGGAAATGGAAGAAAATTCAAAGTTTCTAATGTGTGGTTCTACTTGAAGGACTAGTTAAGTGAAACTGGTACCACAAAGAAGTTGGTGAGATTCTTGAGCTTATTCCATCTGCCTTGCTTGCTTAAGTTATGAAAAGCCCTTCTTTTTAGGCCAGTTTTAACTGTACCAGCATGAAAAGGATGTTCCAGGTTCCAGCCCATTTCACTCATGTGGCCCCTTTCACTTGCACAGCTGTGATGGAGAGTTTTGTTCCTTCAGCAAAGCCTTTATCCCTGCTAATGCAAACTAGGGAAAGAAAGAGGGAATGTTAGGGGAAAAAAAAGAAAAATACTGGATTTTTCAAACACAAGGTTTTGGAAAAGAATATCTTCTGCAGAGCAAACCACTTTAAAAGAACAGCAGTGATGTAACTAAGAAAATATGGAAAGAGAAAAGTTACGAAAACTCAAATGTTCCTTCTTTTCCACTCTTACATATTTCAAAGGGTTAAAAACCTCAAGTCACACAAGCAAACTACCCCAAAGCATGGCTTTGATTAAAAAGGAATTTTAAAAAAAGAAGAAATGGAAGGTTTCTTTGTGCATACATCCCCACATTCAGTTGCTGCCGTATTAAAGCGAGAGCTGAAAATGATTTTTCATTTAAATTTTCTTAGTTAGCAAGAATCTGGCCTCTTTGAGACAAATCTGAACAAAGAAAAATTATGTGGAACAGACTCCTCATGTTGTGGGAAAGCTGGTCCATGATACCTGTTCTTCCCAACACAACAGGGACCTTCTGGACTCCAGGTGTCCCTCTTACTATAGGTTATTACTGTTGCATCCTTTTTTCCTAATAATATGTATGAATTAAATCCAGGGATGCTGTTTACAGAATCTTTTATAAAAACAATATGACATACTAGAAGAAAAGAAGGGCAGGGTAGAGAAGGGAAACAGAAACATCTTTCAAGATATTTTCCTGAAAAAACAAGGAAATTATTGCTTTTTTGTCTAGAAAAGAGTACATAAACTATAAACTAAAGAGTCCCTTTAGTTTATAGAATTATAACAGGTGTATTTGCAAAGAGTATGAATACTTAGGTTGTTGGTACATACTTAGACAGACAATTTGTGAATAGTTAGTCAGTCATATCTCTGCTTCAAAGTTTCTTCCAGCCTCTAAAATCCCTGCCACTGCCCAATCTGCTAGTCTGAAAATGTGGGCCAAACTCTTTTTTTGGATGAAGCAGCTCATGTATTTTGGCAAAAGCCTGCATTAGAAAATGAAAACCACACTAGAAGTTAGTAGTTCCTAAAGTTTCTTTATCTCTTGTTTAAACCCTTTCCACAACTGCTCCTAGAAACACAGTCATACTTCTGTTGACAAATTGCAGTAAGGTGGAGCAGAAGGGCCTGCTCCAGAATCAACTCACAAGTCATGGACAGCCTCTGCAAGCTTTGGATCATGATCCTTGAGTCTGAGCTCAGGACAATTCTTTCATCATTCCTCCATAACAGCTAGAGACCACACAGCAGGTAAGAGCAGAACAGCCTCACCTTCCTGATAACCCTCTCTTTTGGCCAAAGATGTAATTCCAGTTTCACAGGCGGTGACCCTTCAAATCATGGTGCTCCTCAAAGCTGGCAAAGCAAGGAATGAACATACTGCCATGAGATGCCTTTATGTATCATTTCTGCAGCATCTCTGCTGGAGCAAGTTAATGCAGCTGCTTCTTTGGGGACGTGGAAAGGGAACTTGCATCATGGAGCTGCACTAGTGGGAAACAATTCTCAGGCCAACCCTGTCTTTTCACTGTGCGTGATCACCAATAGCTTCCAGGTGCTGCTCACCAAGTACAGCGCGTCCCAAATTTCTCAAGGCTGAGCTGATGCCCTTCTCAGACTTTCCACCATTTGAACAAAGCTGGAAGTTAGCTGTGCTACAGTGCTTACACATGGGAACAGTCATTTTGTCACCAGCCTCACCATGCTTTGCCATCTGACCTATCTTCCTGTTTATGATTCTTCCCATTCTTCATTCTGATTTTATACCACCACCCCCCCGGGAGTCTTTTGCAAAGTATTTTATAAGCAGAGGAGTTCTGGAGTGTGGTGCCAGTGCATAAGATAGCATCAGGCATCAGCCTGCCATTGAAGCCTGGTTTTGGGGAATAGTGATGTGCAGCACCATGTATTCAGCAGTAGCTACTTCATTTCCAGCTCTGCAAAGGTAATTTCTGCTCCTCATCCAAAGCGGGGGCCTTCTCCCTATGGTCAGTACAGATGGATGCTTTTGAAGGCTCCCAGGAAGCAAATCATGATGCCAAAATGGGTCTCCTTTCTGCCTCTATTGACAGTGCTGGAAACTCTGACATCTCAGGACTTCTTTACAAGGGCTTTTGGGTTAAGTATTAGGAAGGAGCAGGAAGTTTTTCTCCTCAGGGCAGTCTCTAGCCAGTGTGGCTGGGATGGCTTTCATTTCCTTTAAAACTCGGATGGTGGGAGGCAGAGTGCAGATTTTCCAGCCCTGTTTGATCATTCTCACCAGTGGTTAAGTGGTTATACTTTTAGTCTTTTCAGTGTTTGTAACTAAAAAACAAACACGGCCTTGAGCACTGGCATGGGATTGTCCAGCCTGCATAGCTGCTGGCTGGGTCTCCTCCAAGCTGGGGCTGATGTCAACCCACCTTCTTCCAGGCAGTGCCAAGCCCTTCTCAAAGGATTCTCACAGGGCCAGGGACTACTTCCACAGTCCTGCCATCTTTTGGGGGATACAAGAGTATCTGCATGGGTGTGAAATGTGGCAGCCACATATCTTAAAGCAAAGAAAAGGCTCTGGTCCATATGCTGGTACAACCTTTGAGTGCTAGCAGCAGGTGAAGGATGATCCCTTTCAAAAATGTACTGCAGTTTAGTAGTGAGAGGACTGTGTCTTCCATGAGAACGTGGCAGTACAACCCATGGTCCTTTCATCCAGGCTCAGCAATTTGTTAAAATGCCTTTTGACTCATCTCCAGTACTGACTGTGCAAAGGCTCTTTGACAATCTGACAAGGATTACATCAAGCAGGGGAAAAAAAATGAAGTGGATGTGGGAGCACAGAAATCAGTGCAGCCTTCCTTGCACTGTGACAACTTCTTAACTTGGAGAGAGACAATGTTTGCAATTTTTACAAGGAATTAGTCTAATTTATCTGCAGATCTGTTTGTGATTTGTGGGAGATGTTTGTTAAAGCTGATATAAAAGGTAATGCTAGGATTTAATCCTCAGGGCTTTAGCAAATAACCACTATCTTTTAATAGGAAGTGGGTGGCATGTTGGTTGTCAACTCTAATTTCTCCTCTAGATTGAAAGCCTTCTCCATACTTTTTCTATTACCCTGTACTGCTAACTTTTACAAGTATAGAGGATTGCCTTGTATGTGGGATAAAACCAGAAGGTAGAGCCTTTAACTGAGATTCACCATGTTTCAAGAGAGTATATGGCAGCAAAGTGGGGACAAAGTTAACACTGAAAAGATGCTCTCAGAATACCCATTGCTCCTGTGGTTTGTGCATTATGCTCTTTTCCAAGAGATCTGGATTTGATGTATTGTCCTTTGCTTTCTGGGGCAAGGAAAACTCTGAGCCCTTTGAGAGTGGGGAGTGGTATTAAATAAGGAAAGAAAGGACCTACGGCAAAGATCAAAAAAGAAAAAAACAATACACAGAAAAAGCAACAGAACTGAGAAGATTCAACCCTACAGTACCTAACAATTTTTAAAGGCATTTCTCCAATATGTTGTTTATTCATCCAAATTATTTTAATGATGAACAGCTTTAAAATTGGAGTAGAATGCTAATTCATACTTTGTGTGTGGAATAAATGATAGGCAGCTGTGGGCCAGGAGGCCACTGGGAGCTTTCTGGCAACACAGACTGTACATGCAAAAGAACGTAACTCAGGGTCTCTGGTAGCAACAAGAAAATATATATTGCAAATTAAGTAGTTCTTCTCACCACTTAATGAAAGCTACATGCATGTGACATTGCTGTTGTCATGCAGTGATCAATTTGATGTAAATTTGGCCTGTTGGGGAAGTCTTTCTGTGTTATTCAGATGCTTTTGAGTATAGGATCAGCAGGGGACTACAGCTTTTCACCAGTCAGGTGATAGGGTGATAGGCTGGTAAGTTATTTTGGAGACACCTTGAGAAGCAGAAAAAATGAAGCGTGCTCATTTCACTGTGCTCACCCATGCTTAGAGAGTCAGCCAAGGGCAGTGAGATCCATCTCAGCTTGCCCAAGAATAGAAGAATAGAATTGCATCTGCTGGTTTTAGCTGGAGTAGAGTTAATTTTCTCCACAGTGGCTGGTAGGGGTCTGTGTTTTGGATTTGTGCTGAACACAGGGTTGATAACATAGAGATGTTTTTATTATTCCTGAGCAGCACTTACACAGAGCCAAGGCCTTTTCTGATTTTCGTGCTGCCACGCTGGGGAGGAGACTGGGGGTGCATGGGAGGTAGGGAGAAGACACAGCCAGGTCAGGTGACCCAAAC
Source organism: Leptocoma aspasia (assembly GCA_013399835.1). NCBI lineage: Eukaryota > Metazoa > Chordata > Aves > Passeriformes > Nectariniidae > Leptocoma > Leptocoma aspasia. Next base: position 109,887 of record VXAX01002181.1, read on the forward strand.
TGGCCAAAGGGACATTCCAGACCATATGACATCATGCTCAGCACATAAAGGGGGGGAAGAAGGAAGAAGTCAAGAAGCATATGGAATGATGATGCTTGTCTTCCCAAGTAACCACTTCATGGTCTGTGATGGGGCCCTGCACTCCTGGAGATGGCTGAACATCTGCCTGCCCATGGAAAGCAGTGAATTAATTCCTTGTTTTGCTTTGCTTGCTTGTGTGTGCAGCTTTTGCTTTCTCTATTAAACTGTCTTTATCTCAACCCACAAGTTCTCTGGCTTTTACCCTTCTGATTCTCTCCTCAGTCTCACTGGTGGGAGAGTGTGAGTGGCTGTGTGGGGCTTGTCTGCTGGCTGGGGATGAACCACAACAATGCAGATGTTTCCACATCTCTGTGCACAAGCAAGACAGGAGGCAGAAACTTGGTTTGATGACAGCATGGTCTTGAAAGCAGCACACGTGCCACAGTGCCACAGAGGTGAGGGTCAGAGGATCTCTGCTATGGTCTACAGCAAGCCACAGTCACAGTTAATGCTGGAGATCTAGGGGGGGGTGTCTCACTTTCTCCACCAAGAACCTATCTACCCCATCTACACAAAAATTATATTAAAAACAGTACATGTTTTCCAGTAAAATGCAAGTCCAAGTGCATCTTGTGTGAGCCCAAACACTGGCACAAAAACACCACTCACCTCACACTCAGCAGCAGGAAGTCCAGCTCCAGTTCGAATGACTGGTGAATGCAGGAACAGACTGTGAGTGGCTGTGGGTTCAGACTGTGGTTTTATACCATGTGTGTAAAAGGAGAACTGTTTGCACAGGGTAGTGTAAAAGTTTGCCAGTTGACTGAGCCAGGTGGGTTGCTGGAATGGGAAAGGGATTGAATGTGAGGAATGCAAACCAATATCTAATAAAATAAGTGATGGGCAGGAGGCAGAATTTTAACTGAAAAAAACCCATATTTTAAATCTTAGAATAAATCTTGATTCTAAAATTCATTCAGGAAACCCTGACAGACACCAAAATAACCATGGGCTCCCTGACACTTTTTGTTAGAGTTATTAAAATAGCTCAGTAGTTATTTCTGGATTGAACAGTAATTTAGGATTAATGTCCAATGCCAGTCAAGCCCTGATCTCCTGAACACATGAAACCCAGCTATAAATCCATACTCAAGAACAGTCAGTGAGGAATGCCAGACTACATCTGAATACAGAAGATGGAGCATGATAGTAATATCCCCAACCTTATCTTATAAGTACCACCTTGATTCAGCAGTAACTCCAACTCCTGGCTCAAAGGCAAGTGAAAGTTTGACTCTAACACCAAACCTACACATGTCTTGAAGCCTTGTCCTGTCTCCAGCTGTGTTGTGTCTGTGGAGCGATTAGTGATTCCCAGTCTCAAAACTGCTCTCAGCTAGATGGTCCCTTTTCAGCTGCAATGCTAAAACATGATCAGTAAACCCTTGTAGTCCTGGAGAAATGCCCACAACTGGGTTTGCAGCAAGAACTAGAATTAGAAATGGGGTCTAGGACAACATGAGTATATTTGATGGCTTTTGGAGAAGTCTCCTATCCAAGTATGGGACTAATATGATGGGGCCATGCACCTGTGTATTGAAAACAGACAGAGTTCACTGTTCTTTGCTGAAGACAACTGTACTATCTTGTATAACATGCTTGGATTTTGAGTTGAAGTGTGAAGCATGCACTGGATCTAGTAAGGGTTACCTAGGTTTACAACCATTGCTATATGTATTTTACTTCAGGATTGATGTCAGAGTTATGTACTAAAAAATCTTGGTGACAGATGTTCATGTTTTCGAGCAAGCAAATTTCAGGTTATTTGGTACTATACATGTCACTTGGGCTAGTTGCTAGGAAGTCTCAGAATGAGATTAAGAGTTTAGGATAAAGCTGCCATTTGGCAGCATGGACTTGCATTCCTGTTTTGTAAAGAGCACTGTTTGTGCTGATTGAAGCATGCTAATTAAGTGCAAAGTGTTCACATTGACTAGTTAAATTTTGGTGTGTACAGACACTACTGGATAACATTTACTGAATATTTGTTATTATTGCATACTATTATTTATTATTACTGCTATTGTTATTATTGTTAACTTTGCTGTGGGCTATATTTGTTTTTTTGTAATATAAACTAAAATACACAAACCAGGAGACAAAGAAGGAGGGGGAGAGGAGGTCAAATCCCACAGCAGTGGGAGCTGCTTCCCATGAGGCCCTGTCCTGACAACACTGCCAGGATTTGCAGGTGCAGACCCCTGAAAATAACAGCAGAAAAACAACAGCATAAAAACAATTAAGGAAGAGCACGGCCAAAGAGAGCCTGGAAAACACTGCCTCATCAGCTTCGGGAGAAGGTTTTGGACCTGCAGACCACAGGCTCCAAACATTACAAAGGCTAAGGCAACGTGGTACTTAAAGCACAGTGCAGCACACATGTGAGACAAGCACTGTTTTGTAGCAGGGTGACAAGCCCTGGAAGTTTCTGTCCATCTCCCAGAGGGCTCCCAAGCCTTTCCAAGAACAGCCTGTCAATAAGGGACATAAACAGCAGTTCCCTGCAGCAGGCAGTGACGGTGCTTGGGATCTGTGATGGGTCAGAAACAGTTCGTTTGCGTAGATGGAGGCTTTTATGGATTGCGCCTGCCTAGCTAAGATGTAGGTGTTCCCGGTCCCAAAAGGCTTCTTCAGCACTCAGCCCTGAGCCTGACAGGCGTCACTGCTCCTGGCCAAAGGAGAGGCTGGATTTGGGCGTCTCAGTCAGACTGGAATCACTCAGTGAGTTACGTCTAGGGATCACTGATGTTTTATTTCCAGGTGTGTCAGGGAGCAAAAAACCGTAATTTTTTTCCCTTTTTTTTTTCTTTTCCAGGCAGGGTGTGACATGGTATGTTCATGGCTGCGTAGCTAAAAACAACATGAGACCCTACTCCCTAGGTATTTGCTGTGAAATAGATATGATAGCAAGTCAGAATGAAATGGGAAATGACTCCTTTCCCTCCTCTGAATATGATGTCAGGCACTATTCATCCACACACGCAATTTCTGATTTCATGCTATTATTCCATTGTGTTAGAAGGATTCTTTTAAACTTTTAACAGATCTTTACCGGTAATTTAAACTAGCTACCAGTCTCCATCCTGGTTACTGCACATCTACTGCCAAGACACTGTTTTGGTAACAGTTAATAATCATCTGTCTGGACTACCTCACCATAAACATTACAGGGTTTCATCACTCATGTTTTATTTAATTCTGCTTGTCATCAAGGTCTATTATTGGAGCCTTACAATTTTGTTCAAGAGAGCTGATTTTTACTACTGTTGAAAGCTCCTCTACATACTTTTTGCACTTTATTCTCCTGAGCTGGGATCCTTTCCTTTTGGATCTCAGGTTGACATAAGATGTTTATTCAAATAAATTCATTAGATGATTGACAACATATAGGAGCCCCTGGTGGAATATGCTTGAGGTGCCATGGGGAAAAAGAGGAAAATTCAGGAGATTAGTAAATTATTTGTGCTAAATGTAACCACCTGTCTTTGATTCTACATCCCTTGTTCCCACCCTGAAAAGGTACAAAAGCTACACCCAGCTGAAGATGGTATAAATTGAAATCATCCTTTTCCACTCACATCATCCTCTGCTCATTGCCTTGGTTTTTGTCCTGTTACGACCTCATACACTTAGCCTGAAAGCATGCAGCGTAAATGAGACAGATAGCTGCCTGGAAAAAACCAAAATGCTTAAAATTGTCAAAGATTAAAATGGGAATAATGAAGTAATAGTGCTTTCAAGCACTGCTGTTGCAGAGTCTCAGGCAGGACTCACATCAAGCAAGCACATCAGGCCCTGTAATGAGGAGTGATGGCCCCACCACTCACACGCCTCTGCTCTGCTTTTTCTCTGTCCCCTGACTGCTTTTCCTCCGTTGCCAGGAGGAGAGGCTGTAAGGGAAAGTCTGGCAGCAAGAACAGAGCATGCAGGCTGTACTCCTGAAGGGTGCCAGAAGACAGGATGAAGGTTTCTATGCCAAGGAATGCATGTTTGCACAGCAAACCAGCTCGGAACTGAAGGAGTCCAGAAAAGGCAGTTGCTAGGTTGGAATGAGCCTCCTGCATTCCACCAGCCCCAGAAATCCACGAATTTGATGTGTTTTGATCAGAAATTCCCTTGTAGACCTGAGAACCCTCTCATCATCAAAGCTTGCTCAGAGCTGCTGTTTCTTAAAAAAAAGGGTTAGACAAACCAGTATTTATCTGATAGACCAAATAAAATCTCCCCTTGCTCTTTAGTGGGCAAGCCAGCAGTGAAATATGTTTGAACAAAGAAACAGGCATTTCTTTAAAGTCAGCAGCAGATGCTCCAGTGAGTATGTTTTTACATCCGGTCTCTCAGCACACTGACATAGCCAGGCCTAGGCAGATGTGTTTGCACTGTGTTCAGGCACCACCTCAGTCCTCCTCTGCAGGACACACAGTCACATCAGTATAGCCCAAAGCCTGAAAGAGTAAGTCCTGCTCGGTGTGTGTGTATAATCAACTCAAGCCCAGTACAGTGCTATGCCATGGCTGCTATGTGGCCAGAACTGATGGGCTTTTGGATTACTCCAAGAGCAAGTGGAACAGAAGCACAACATTCTGTATTTGTTCATGTAGAAATCTCCCACCCTGAGGCTCTTGGATGTGTTTTGCCAACAGAAACAAACAACTTTTCTCTTTATACCACAGTTCCTCCTGTATGTCCTGTGATTTGTCCTTTCCCTATTGTTCCCGACCTTTCTCAGATTCAAACCTGCAACTCTAGCCACAGTGCTTGGAGTAATCACTGATTATCATCCAGTAACTAGAAGTCTCTAAAGGACAACTAATTTTCTTGTCTTGTTTTCCTTTTATTTGCATTATTCACTTTCATTTTGGATTTTTTCTCTCCAGCCACTGCCTTTAACCTTCCCTTATTCATAAGCAATCTTTATTTCAAAATAATTTCTCTGCTTTCAGTATGTGTTTATTTCTGAAATTCCTTCACATCTGTCATTTGCAATCTTATTGAGTTGGTCTTGCTGCAGCACCTTTCCTCTCTTTTCCCTCTCTTTTGAAGGATGTGTCCTAGGACTGGACACAGCTGTGTTTTGGCTGCATATAGCGGTGAAACTCCATGCTCAAGGTGTAGCCTGGACTTCAGATAATCTGAGAAAATGAACTTGGTGAACACTGCTGCCCATAGAAGAGAGCCTGTACCCTTCATCATTTGCTTTTGAAATTATAGTCTTTTGAAACGATAGTCCTCTCCTCCAGAGAGGGCACAAGAAACTCACCTATGCCAGACTGTGAGGAGGTGTGTTTGTGGAGAACCCACCAGGCATTCTTCTCCTTGGGCATTCCTATGGCTGGGAGGCTGATGTCATGTCCATGACTGCACCTCACTCATAACATGGTAAAAAGAAAATTCACCTCTTCCTCTTTTGTACATCCTGCCCAGCTTGCCCAGCTAAATAAGTCCTTTCTTCTGGATGCTTGGGGACACCAAGGCAGATTGATGGTTTTGCTGCATGTTCCCCTCTTCTGGTTAAAAGGAAGGTTTCCCTCAGGAGGGCAGATGAGTCAAACTGCTCACAGGAACCAGTACCTCTGCCAGGATTTATTTCTAGTACTTTGCTTAGGGAGCTGGGGAGCCCCAAGCAGCATTAAAAGGTGGTTAAGAGGGCAGAGAAGGAGAAGGAGGGAATTTGGGGCTCTAAAGAGCCATCTTCCTCCCTTCAGTGGCTGGACCCAGAGATTTTCAGGGAGATGTCCTTCGTACCTCTGTGTGTGCTCTTGCCATGTTCTTCTCACCATGTTCTCCCCCATTCCCACCACCTCCTGCCTTGGAAAGAGAAAGGCAGGAAGAAGCCTGGCAAAGGCAAGCACAGGCAGAACAGAACAGCTGCAGGAGCAGCTGGGTCAGATGCCAGAGTATTTTGCACAGTTTTTGCTGGCCATATTCAGCCATTCATTGCTGTTTGCTCCAAAGCCCATCTCCCCCTCCTGCTCACGGCTCTTCATCTCAGCTTCATTCCTTTTGGCCCCCAGCTCCTGCTGCCTTGCTTCTTCTCTCCTGGCTGGGCCAACCTCTCTTGTTCCATTCCCTCCTCCCTCCCCCTGCTGCTTGCCCTGCCTATTTTGGACATGAACTCCCTGTCACTCAGAGAGCCACACAGAGCCTGGCACACTGGGGTCCCTTTTCAGGCACTGCTGTAATAACAACCACAGAATCACATTGTGCTTATATCTTTACTAGTTTATACAGGAATATACAGTGGTGTTTTACAAGGCAATAAAATATATATCTTAAAGGAAACAAGCACAGGCAAACAAGAGAAGTGGGGCCAGATCAGCTGATGTAAATAAAGGCTGCATTGAATTAAATAGTGCTGCAACTATTTACAGCAGCTGTAGGACCTGACCTGTGGCCCCTTCCCAAAGCAGGGACTTACTCCAGCCTCTTGCCTCTGTTATGGCAGAAAGCAAACCGAGCTTCCCATGCCCACCCAGTGGAGAGGGATGCTGGCTGGCAGGAGGAGGTGCACCCTCGCTCCAGTCCACCTGGAGATGAGACACAGCTGTGTGGCAGCTGCAGGTGGTGGTGCTGACAGCCAGGCTGCTGTCCTGTGCCTGGTGGTGAAGCAGGGACACATCCTCCCCTGCCCATTGCCTGTGCCTTGCCATGGAGCAGCTGCAGCTCCTCTGGAGCTGGGCAGGATTCACAGCAGTCATCAAATGGTACCATTTCAGGTCTCTAGAAACTACATGTGAGGTCAGATCAAATCCAGCTTTGATTTCTAGGTGCTGGAAAGAAAACGGGAAATCATTTGCCAAAGGTCAAACTTTGTTTTTCGACATTTTTTGGTTTCAGGAGAAGCTGAATTCAGTTCAGTTTTACCTGAAACGAGTAGAACTTTCCATTCAGCCACTAAAATGATAAACTTGTGCCTCTGTAGAACTTTCTGGATTACATACACAGCACATACAGTAGAGCCCTTTTTATTTTTCTGGGATCTGATTCTCTTCAAAAATAAAAAATTCCAACAGCAGTCTTTGAGGAGAGATGGTATCCCATTGAGGCATCAGAATGACATGAATTTTTATCTCTGGCAAGCTGCTGTATTAAATACTTACAGAATCCAGTTATATGAATAAAACAAAAGGACTAACTCTGTAGAGCTAAACTAAGGAAATGGATAAAGCTATTTTTGCATCTTTTTTTTCCAGGTCTTTTCAGAAGTAAGGGAAGTTTTCTCAGTAGGAATGCAGTTCTGTGGACAGTCAAAAGGGCACTTGGGCAGGAAGTGCCAGCTTTACCCTCAACCAGACTGTCTCAGTTGCCATGAGTCATTTACAGATGTCAGGATCTTCAAAATACTGCCTTACCAAAAAACACCTGTATCAAATTTTAATTTTGAAAAGAGTCTAGATGTGAAACAATAGGACCAGCTAGTGTTTCTCTCTATGCTGAAATAAAATACTCAGAGAACTGCAATGATACACTTTAAAATCTGTTTTGTCACATCTCCTCTGGAAACTGTAGATTTCAGTTTCTTGGTTCTTCATTTCATTAAAAAAAAAAAAA
>VXAX01002181.1:117589-142335 GCA_013399835.1 Leptocoma aspasia
AAAACAAGGTAAAAACCCTAAACCCTTCCAACCAGCTGTAAAGAAAAAACGTAAAGCTATCTCAGCGCAGCAGTCAGCTTCCTGAGATGGCCACGAAAGGGTGATGAAAGGAGGTCATGTGTGGAGCAGCTCTTCCAGCTCGCATCTCCAGCGGCTGCAGTGGCGCTCACCTTGGCCGGGGTACAGAGGGTTTGCATCCTCGGGACGCTCCCCGGCAGAGCAGCCATTCGCACCTGCACAGCGGGGCTGTAAAGTCCTGCCAAAGCACCACGGCAGGTTTCTGCTCTGGGGACAAAACAATACTGAATCAGGCCTAGAAGCGGTCAGGTTTGGATTTCCAAGGATCTTTAATTCTGGTTTCCAAGACTGTAAACACGCAGTGATTAACAGTCTGGAAGCACTCACCATTTCCCCCATGGCCTGAGCCTTAATGGCAATCCTGAGGGGGGGAGGATGATGGGCTAAATCCCATCTTTTGTTGAAATCCATGAGAAATTGCTTGCCAGCGTGCATTGGAAGCGAGGCTGTGCTTTGGCTCCGCTGACGAGCTCCGCTCTTGGCCCTCTCAGAACTGTGCGCATCTGCGGCAGTGCAAAACTGCTTTCAAATGCTGCAAAGCACACCTTTCAAATGAGCTGAATAGGCACTTCAGAGAGAGGGAAGAAAGGAAAAATGTGCTAAGATGTGATTGCGAAATAAGAAATCAGCAAGGCCCGTTTGGCACCGCGAGCACTTCTCCCTGCGATTTGGCAGAGCTGCCTACACGCTGCACAGGTGCAAATGACTTCTCCAGGGACAAAGCACTGCAAAACTGGGCCTCTTTTCCAGCAAAAGACAAGTAGGGAAATAAAACCTCTGGACCAAACCCTGCTCTCATTAACACTCCTGAATTCTACTGACTGAAAGCAAAACACTCTCTTAGATTGAGCAAGAAAAAACTTTAAGATTTCATTTTCCTGGTTTGACCAGAAGGTACCAGCAGGTATGGTCTCCTCCATGCTGAAGGAAACACTAACTTTCCTGGAGCAGTGAAGGAGAGGTTTGCTCACCATCTTGTTACCAGTGCTCTCTACATACCATTTAACTGTTCCAAACATTACTTGTGGTTTACATATTCCCTCCATCTCCACCTTGGCTTGCATGCATGCTGCTCACTAGGATATGTACAGTGCGGTCCTGCTGCATCCCACCCCCTCCCTGGAGGTGGAGATGGAGTCAATTTTCCAATATCAGGGGTGTCACTGACATCCAGCAGCTCTGGAGCTTCCTTGACTCCTGTGTTTACGGTGCAGCAAATCCCAGGGCAGAGCTCAATCATGGGCGTTACAGCTGCATGGGGCTTTCGCAGTGGTCTCATCCTACAACAGAGAATACATTGCAAACAAATACCTCCATTTGCCTTTTGTTTGCAGGGAATACAAAAAGAAGCCATGAGGAAGCATGTACCATATCATATACCAATACGCATTGTTCTTAGTTATTAATTAAATATTAAAAGGAAAAGGTGCTAATGGGAGCCAAATCAGCCAAATCTAAAGAACAGCAGTTTTTACAAAGTCGCGCCACTTTTTAGTTTTGGTTTTTTTTTTTTTTTTCCTGGAAAAAACTGTTAAAGCAATTTGGATAAACTAATGTTTATCTAAATGTTCAAAGTGTGCAGAGGTCTTTAATCAGAACAATCCCTTTGTGGCCTGGCTTTTTGACATATACTCTGCTGGCCTTTACTTTGTATGCTGCAAACACTAGAATATTATACTCAGACACAGAAGTCAGTAAATACATGCTTTAATTAAAATAATGTCCCCTGCCCCCAAGCTGCTGATAAATATCACAGTCTTCCACTCCTCTGTTTTCTTATATTTTATGTTGCTTCAGGAATTTACTGGATGTTTATTGAGCTACAAACTTGTTGGTTTTCTTCATTTTATAGATCAAATATACCGAGATGTTATCATTTGATGCAAGCTTCTGTTATTACAGAAATATGAGGTTCTTACATAATTGCAAAAGAAAATTGTAGAAGATCAAGACAAAGAAGACATGTTATTCACTTTACGCAACTTCCGCTTTCATCTCAGCTATCTTTCCTACAGGACTTTCCACTATTTCAACACTTTTCTCCAAATTATTCAGTTGTTCCCCTCTAATGTCATTCTGCTGTGATGACCCATTGGGCAATATATAATAATGTTGCACAGACCCAGCACCAATGGGTTAAAACTGCACTACAATATGATTATTATTCTACCAGCTTGATGAACTCATTTACAACTATGGTACAGGTGATAAAATTACAGAGCTGCAAATCCCTTTGGTCTTCTAGAGTCCTCTAGCTGATGTCATTTTCCACCAGGAATTAATATGTTATTTCTTACTAGAGAGCTGAGAAGTGCAGGGAAGGTAGACAGATATGATTATTAAATGCAGTGTGTGCAAGAGGGGAAAAGATGCTGAAGTCAAATATACACAAAAATTAATAGCTTTCCTGATCTGAGCTCATGTTTCTCATGCTCTTTGGATTACAGTAGGGTTACCCTTCTGGTGTCTGCACCCCAGGGATTCACATCTGTGTAAATGTGGTAATAGAAAAAGGCCTTCATGATGAATTCATGAATTGTTCTCATTGACACTAGTTGATACTTTTACTTGGACAAGTCTCCTTTGCAGGTGCACTGACCACACACTAATTGAAAGGATTATTTTCATAACTTTCTGTGCAGTCTGCAAGGCTTTCTGTGAAAAGCATAATTGTTTCAACCAGCTGCTTGGAGTTGTTTTTATTAATTTCTTTAAATCCAACAATGCTGGATCGGCATATTTGAGACTCTCCTCCAAACTGCATGTGAGCATAAATAAAATTAGTGAATGTGGATCTTGTGTAAGAGTGAAATTTGTTTGCCAGTACAGAACTTCTGTGAGGAGGAAAATTGCTTTTGAAATGTACTTTTTCTCCCAGCCTCTTGCTATTTTTATCCTCATCCCCACAACAAATCTTTAATGTGCAGTATGTCTGCATGGCACCTGTTGGGATTAGCTGGGACCCGAGCAGACACATTACACAGTCCACGCATTTGCACTGCTTGAAACATCTAATCCAGAGTTTACGCTCTGTGAAGCTCCAGCAGTCAAGGGTTCTTCAAGTAGTGTTATTCCCCTTTCTTGAGTGAAAGGCAGGTCCCTTACCACAAGACTAGCCATAATGTCTGAAAAGCCTCATGAACTCAGTCCTTAATTCATATAAGAAACAAGCAGTATTAAAAAAAGTCCATGGAACAATTACTTGGATGCCACCTTGGTACCTTCCCGCTCCTTTGCTTGGGGGAAATGCTCAAGCTGGAGAAATTACTCTGGGCAAGCTGAGTAAAACCAGACTGGGAGCAATACACAATCTCCCAGAGACAGAGAGCAAAGATGAGAAGGTCTGTGAGATCCACTCACCCCTCAGCCTCTCTTCTCACCTCAACTCAGCCCCTCAACATCTTGGGGACCAGAGGGTTTAGCTTTCATGTGAAAATCCTGTGGTGTCCCTGCAGCAGCAGAGCAAGATTTACACAGGAAAGGGGATTCCAGTCCCACGTCCTTCTCCCAAGCCTTTAATGGAGAAGTCAAGGTCTCTTCTGTAGCCTGGGTGTCTGTACACTGCCTGCCTGTCCCAGCCCCTCTTCCACCTCCATTCCCACTCCCTTCCAGATGGGAGACTACAGCCAAGCCCTTCTTTTGTCTCACCCCTTCCTTCTGGCATTCCACACACCCAGCCATTGAGTGGGGCTCCAAACACCCTCTGAGAGTCCTGCTCACCCTTGATAGTGGGAAAAGCACCCTGAGCCTCTTTCTTCCCTTACATTTTGTGTCTGGCTTGCATGTGTCACATGCCATGAGACCATGGAAATGCAGCACACGTCATGAGACCTTTGGCAGCTGAACATCAGCTCGGAGATTGACCTAAAAAGCATCAGGAGGATGACATCGCTGGAGCAACACCCAGAAAAGGTGCAAAATGGTGCTTTGGTGGCTGGAATACAATGCAGGAATTTTTGAGCAGATAGCACTCAAGATTTTGAGCTTTCTTAATGTAAAACATCCATGTAACTGTCAGCCTCCTTGTACTCCCACAGCCTCACTAATAACACCTTTGCTCCTGTGGGAAAGGTGGTTTTGTTGGGAAAACCCTGTGACTTCCCTCTTACTGCTGCTGTCTGGGACACAAGAAAACAATCACGTGTTTAAAAACCAGGCAACAAGCTTTGCAAAACCAAGAGGCTGTCCCAGAAATTACTATTAATATGCAAGTAAAAGTAGGTTTTCCTAATTTTCTTGATTTGGACTCAGCAGGGTGGGTTATTTTTTTTACTTCTTCTCTGCACCCATTTAACATAAAAATAGATTTGTTTTGGAAAAAAAGATATGCAGGAATTAAAAAAAAATACAGTAAATATTTTGAGTATTTCCAGGAAAATAGCAAGCATTGGCAATACAGCTGGTCAAAAAAAAAAAAGGAATTACCATTTCAGGACATATTTGGCACGTTCAAGCTTGTTTCCCTTACAAATCAGAACAAAACTTAAATAGTTTAAATTTCATGGTATTTCATACCAAGAAGAAAAACACCTCTTTTTTCAGACAGTGAAATCAGTGTTTTGATAATAGCCTCATGTAATTAAGCAAAGCTTGTACTAGTGTAGTAAAAGAGTTAACTGAAATAAAGTAGCTAATGGTCAAAGGAGACAGAGACTGTCTCCCAGAGAAGTTTCATCTCAAACTTAAGCAGATGTCAGGGCAGTACTTCTAAGGTTACTTTGCCTCTTGTTTGAGTAGGGGATGAGCTTCTATACCATCGTATGTCCTGCCTGCCACATCCCATCCACCTTCCTCCCTAGCCTGCTTAGATGCTATTCCTTCTCCTGACCTGCATGGGAAACTCTCCCCACCCTGTGCTGCAGCTGTGCCTGCATCACTCCTGGGTACTTATGGGGACTAAGGACATGGCAAACAATCACTTAGGGATTTGGGGCCATTGTGTTAGGAGAGTAACGTTCAATTTTGCTGCAATGCTGGTCTGAGCAAAGTGCTCTTGTGTGGACCTACAGCCCAGGATTTGATGTATGCCAATCAGGCTTATGACTCCTGCCTCTGATTCCATTCTCCAGGCACAGATGAGTCTGGCCAGGGGTCCCAGCTACTTTCTTTGGGCCCTGGTGCTTCAATAGAATCGGCATTTCTTCAGGCCATGAACAGCAAACCCTCCACAAAACCTTTTACCATGTTTCCACCTTCTGATGCTGCTCACTTCCTAGTGCTAGCAGTGAATTGATCTCTGAGGAGCCCAGGTTGCAGCCTGTCTCAGAGCAGACAAAGGTTTTCTTTGGCAAGAAACAAAAAAAGCTTTCTGCAGGGGGCCCTGCGTGGTTCAGCGCAGCCAAGGGCTGCATTGTCCTGCAGTGCAGCTGAGGAGCGTCTCTTCTGTCTAAACAGGTTTGTAAATCAAATACTGCTTTATTCATGTTTGCTCTCACTGTAGCTTTATAATTCCTGATAGTCATACTCGGGTGTCCTGGCTCTCAAGATAGGCACATATTCCATTTGCCATCTGTTAAAGGTGGGACAGATATCTTTTATCAGTTAGACAGTTTTCCTTATCTCTTCCAAAAACAATGTCTCCCTCCAGAGAGGTATCTCCTGTTAATGGGCCATTGAATGACTCACTGCATGACTGATAAGATTACATCATTCCATTGTGAGATGCTCCGCCCAGAGGGAGGAGCCAAGCACCCCTACCCACATAAAATCAGCATTTTCTGAGACATCAGACAGCCTCTTCTCCAAGAGGAGCCACCTGTTCTCCACTGGATTTCCAGAGGAAGACCAGGCCCATCTCTGCCACCGCTGGACATTTCATCAGAGGGAACCTACACCTCTTCTACAGGATCACCTCTTCAACAAGACTTCATCTGCTCCTCCAGGAAGACTGCAGCTACCATTTTAACTGGACTGTTATCAACACCCTGACTCCTCAGGGGGGCCAGGTTCCTGACTCTATCAGTGGTTTTTGTTTGTACTAATTGCATTTGTATATATATTTCTCCTAGTAAAGAACTGTTATTCCTATTCCCATATCTTTGCCTGAGAGCGTTTTAATTTCGAAATTGTGGTAATTCGGAGGGAGGGGGTTTACCTTTTCCAGTTCACTGAAGGCTTTTGCCTTCCTTAACAGAGTCCTGTCTTGTCAAACTGAGACATCGGGTCCAAAGTTTGCCCCTAAACTTCCCAGAAAAGCTATGTACTGCATTGTAAAAATGCAGTGTATGTTACTGTACCGAATAAGGCAAAGATAAAACAGGATCTAGTCAGTAAAAAGCAGGGCCTAGTTGGTAAAAAGCAATCACAGCATTCCAAACACCTCCAAGATACAAAGGGCCCTGTAACATGACTTTCTGGTAACACTGTCATGGGTCTAATTGAGGAAATGGCAGGGGATGATGATGATTCTCCTCCTACAGGGCCACCCTGGTACAGAATATGCTCCAAAGCAAGACCTGGAAGGACATTCTCCAAAGGATCCTCACTAAAGGGCCTCTCACATCTTGCCAGGATGGTTCTGCCTGTGGCCAGAAACCCAACTGGGGCACGCAGAATGTGCCTCTTGCTAGTGATCCATCCACAACATCTGTGTAAAGCTGCTCACGTACACAAGAGGCCTTTCCACAGCTATTAGGTTTTTGTGCCACAGGGCACAAATCTTACCTAAAGATTAGCATTTAAATAAATTTTTGTCCATAAAGCCATTTATAACAAATAAAGCATGCTTTACTTGCCCTTTAAGAAATCACTAAAGCCACATTACTGTTACTATTTTTCCTAAATAAAAATAAATTTTCTATCTTGCCCTGCCTGGTATTACTAGTAAATAAGGATGGCTAATGAGTGCTTTCCTGATAAGAGACAGCCCTTGTTAAACAGCCACTAAAAACACTCCTATCTAGACCACAGCTGCATCTGCTACAGCACGGGGTTCTTTTCATCTGTGATCCAAACCCTGCGTTCCTCGGTGAGATGAGACTCACTGTGCTGTTGGGTGGCACTTTGCCGGATGGAGAACTGATTTGCCCACATGTTTGTCAAAGGCTGATCCTCAGCAGGTGGGATTTATTTGACACCGGACATGGCAGGTGGTTTCAGCCTAGAAACACATTTTTGCACAGATTCCAGTTAAGTGTTTATAAGCCATTGGTTATATAAAACTGAAATCGGTGATGTTGGCAAGTTTTCTGTACTTTCTCTGTGTGCTAACAAATCAGCTTAACTTTTGTTTGTTGTTGTGAGGCTTTCAAGCGTGTGTCAAATATTAACATTTTAATTCGCAAGGAAATTAGTAGTTGGAAAACTATAATCCTTACAAGTACCCATGCACACACACATGGACATGCTCAGCCCATTAAAATTACTTACGTTATTAAGTTTGTAGTAAATCCTCAATGTGGAATGGCACGTGCTGAATCACTGAGGTATTTGACGAAGATCTGTTTAAAGGGTTACTCTGTGGCCCCAAATTCCATTTTTAAAAACAAGGCCCTATTGAACCTAATCAATGGGTTTTCTGTGATTCCACCCCCTTTGCCTCCCCCGGCAACTTTAATTAAGAGCTTTTGGGCAACTTTAAAGGTTGCTATGTATTATTTTTAGCTATAGCAGTGAATTGCTATGGAGGGGCATGAAAACATACCTAGGTAGATCTTAAAGCCTCCCTCTTCAGGAGCGGCTGCAAACCTTTCCCTCGCACGTGGGCCACAGCTGGCATCGCATTCTCCAGACCCAGCTGGAGGAGCAGGCATGTTCGGCTGTCACTGCTGGCAGGCAGGGGACATTCCACTCCAGGTTTATGCAGGGAAGGTCAGGGACCAGACCTGGTACTGCCAAAGCATCTCAGGACAGTGGTGATGGTTTTGGCAGGCAAGAGCCCCAGCCCCGAGGGTATAACGGGGCCACTCCAGGGCAGACTGCAGACAACAGCCTTCACCAGCTGCAAGGCTGGCAGGAGCAGGTTCAGCTCTTGTGCTGAGCAGGCAGGCAGTCTCCTTTTGTTTGTTTACTTTTTAATCAGGGTTTTCTACATGTAAAGGAAGTAAAGGGACTGGTGGGTTTGTTGAGTTGGGTTTTTTTTTTTACAGGACAAATTATGATATCCATTCATTTTTTAAAATTTCTTCCTGGTATTCTTTGAATGAGGAATGGGGCCATCCTGCCAGGACAAAGAGACTTGGCCAGCATGCCAAAACTGCAATTACAGCTAAATGAAAAAAGTAGGAATGAAATGTATTTTATTCATTTCAGCTGTTATGTCTTAATGCAAAGAAATCACTTTGCACAGTTCTGTAACTGACACCAATTTCTAATCTCCAATACTCTTAACTTCTAAATCCCTGTTATAAAGAACATTGGCAGAATACCAGAGGCTAGTGCAGCTAAATAAACTTAGTTGGACCTGGTGTTTTATTTTCTTTTTTCTGAAATGCTGAAAAAATCATTAAACTATTTTGTTAATTGCTGATAACATTTTGATTAGTTGGATTTCCTCTTTTGGCTGCAATAGACACATTCCTGGAGCATGAGCATGTTTGCCTTTGGGACAAACAAAAAAAAAAAGAAAGAAAGAGAGACCATTTTTTGAAATGACAAAACGTATCGTTACAGGATTAGAGACAGGATAGCTCCAGGATTATGCTGTATTGCTAACTCAATTTAAGAGGCCTACGAATTGAAACTAAATATTGAATAGCTGTAGGGAAAGGGCATTGTTAAGGGGTAATATCTGTGTGAAAATTTGATTGTTTCATCTCAGCTGGATTGAAACAGTTTTCTGACAACTCAGAGACCGTCTCATACAAGCTAGCAAACCTTAAAACATTTATTTCTCCCTACCACTTCACTGAAATGGCACTGGAAGACAAATCCAAGTCTCAGATGTGCACAAATAAATATTAACTAAAAACAACCTTGACAGAAACGTTTCTACAAGTCAGGGATGGGCTTTGAGCAAGGCTCCTGCCTTGACATCATCATTCCAAAGGAATCTGCAAAACTGTCTTTGGCTAACCTTGACTTTAGTGATGTTCTAAACCAATGTAGCATCACTTCTCACTTCTACGCTACAAGATTTAATTGGGAGCTTAAACAGAACTGTGCCAAGTGGGGCAGTGGAAGTAATTACCAGATTTAGATATTCTGGCACCGTGAACAGAATTTCTTAAGCACAGGAAATGAATTATAGCAGAATATCCTTAGACTCAAAAATTATTGGCAGGGAGGAAGGGAAGAACAATGCAGCCTTGGTTACATGCTGACGAGCTTTGGCTGATTTGCTGTGTTACCATTTTAGTCTGTGTGTGGCTATTTAATTTTTTTTCCTCAAGAGAGCTGAAGTTCTAACACCATCTAAGTCAGAGCTTGGAGAGCTTTCTTCATTTTGTGTCCAAAGAACAGTTGGGTTCACAGAGGACTGAACAAAGGGAGAATATCAAGAAAATATGGGTTGCTCTTACTGGAGCATAGGATCTTCCATGAATAAGAGCTTCTTGTGATATCAAAATGGGCTATAAAATCTCCTTTTTCTGTTTCTGACTTTTCAGTCAGGCTGTACCTGTGTCCCAGTGTCTTTTAATAAATTCAGTGTTCATGAAAAGTGCTTGACTCTGAAGCCATAGAGAAAAAAATCTGCGTTTACCTCACCTAATTTGAGACATTTGCATGAGATGCCTTGCCATGGAGTGTGACACCAAAGGCTCCTTCAGTAATCCCTGAAGACAGACCAGTACACCCCTTCCTTTCATGGTCTGAGTTGCCCTCTGATAGATCATCCATTTAGCAGGCAAGTCTCCTACCAGGCTTATTACTTAGGTCCCAAAGCCAAAACCTTAAAAATGGCTGCAGAGACCTGAGCCTGGGCCATTGGGCAGAGCAGACAGACAGAGGACCATATGCCAAGGGGCCCAATGGCTGAGCATTTTCACCGTGGCTGTCGAGGCTACCAGCAGGGCTAGCAATACTGGTCAGACACTGCAGACCCTTGACGTGCTCAGAAAGGAGATAAGATTGCATCACCTTGACCAGATGTCACAAATGGATCTCAGATGGTAATTTTCTACTGTATGTATTGGCATCATAAGCAAAATATGATCCAAAAGAACAGGCTCTGTATGCCATTATCAATCCCCTAAGCCTGTTGTCTTACCAGCCGTGACATCATTAGCTGCACATCTGTCTCTAAACCAAAGGTGGTTTTCTAGCCTCTTATCCCACGTCCACTCTGAATAAGCTCTGAATAAAAGACACTTGTTAAAGTTCAGCTGTAGCAGGGGTTACATCAAGAGATGGCAGATGGGCAGGCCCAGGCCTCTATCACTGAATACAAAGATATATGGCCTATTGTCTCCTTATGGCTCATGTGATACCCTTGATAAGAAGAATGTAAGTGTCTGGCAGCCATACAGAGTGAAATCCATACCCGAGGAATGCATATAAGTCAACTTCTACTTAAGCCTTAAATGATGGGTATATGCTTCATAGTAGCAGTGAGAAAATGTGAGGGTTTCCAGTTCAGTGGCCCAAACCAATGGGAGAAGAGCAAGTTGGAATTGATCTGAAAAAATATTTGAAGGGAGTTTAAATCAACTAGAAGTATTTTTTCCTCTGGCATTCTAATAAAAATTAAAAATAAGATTCCAAAATGATGAAAAGGAGGAAATGATGGCTCATACTGTGTGTTAGCTTACCAGTTCATTATGAGACCAATAGTCTCATATTCATAATAGTTCATTATGAAACCAACAGTTTCCCCCCTCTAGTTCTAACCAACATGAATTTCATGCCCCTGATTGTAAGGCTCAGAAGTACTGGTGTGTCTACACCTGCATTCAGCCCCATTGAAACTTTGCTAAAAAAAGCCAAATCTCAGGAAAAAAGCCTATCTGAGGCTGAGCTGGAAAATACAGGTCTTTTTTAACTTGAGCTAGATGGCATGACAGCAAACAGAAGAAATAAAAAAAAATGGTCCCTACTGGCACCATATTCATAGGAGGGAAGGTCTCTCTCAGTCAGATACTGCACAGTGCTGGAGCCTCCTGCATCCTCATGCTCCCTTTGAGAAGGAGAGGGAGTCAATGAGAGCCAAATCCTGACACAGCAACAGCCTTTGCTCCTTAGAGTGACAAGGCCTTTTAGGGATAACTCAAGCATAAAAGAAAAGAAGAAGAAGTGACCCTATGTTCCCAGCAGAGAGAGTTCTGGGCATGTCTGGGTGATACCTGCAGGCTCACTGGGGGGGTCCCTCTGTACCAAAAGTCAGTGTATTGTCCCATTCATGCATTTGCTTTGCAAGAAACACTGGGGACCATGCTGTGAACTGCAAAAGCACAGGCTGGCTACTGTTTGTGTGGCCTCATCCCACCCCTGTTCCAGAGCACAAATAAGGAATTTTTACTCTTTAACAGAGTCAGGAGTACTCTATAATCCAAGCAACTTCATAATGAACAAGCTCTCATTTAGTGTGAGGCCTTATTCATTGCATGCCTTACTTACAGCATACTGTTAAAACAGCCACGATGTTGCCCTGACTCTGTTTTGGTTTTGGACTAAATACAGCACAGTAAGTCAAACATTATTGGTCACAATGGTAATGTGCAGTGTGTATAATGTGCTTTTATTGCTGCAAGGCATAGCTGAAATATTTACACAGAATACATGAAATAACAGCAAGATTCAGGTTCTGTTCCTTATTTGTAAGGTATTTTATTAAAAAGAATCTGAAGTTCATAAATAAAATAGTAATATCACTTATTTCCAGATACTAGTTCCAGCTTGTTGATTTTAATAGAGAAGTATAACACTTCAAATGTGGAAACACAGTGGGTAATATTTATATGAAATCTCCAAGAACCATGGTATTTTGCTCATGTGGAATATCATGGCATTTTGCCTGGATCAAGTAACCAGCAGATTAGCACATTAACACTTTTAAGAAACATGCGTGTAATCCACTCTGAATGTGGTCTTTGACTCCTGGTAGGAATACCTAATGATTTTCAAATTGGCACGTTACTTTATAAAGCAAGTCAAACAAACAGGAATTGCAGAGCAGCTTTGGTTGGGGTGGATGGCACAAGCACACACACGTTATCAACAGAGGAGACAGGATAAACTCTACAGCCATGGAAGGATTTGCAGTATCTACAGAGATGCAGGAGCTTTATGGCTTTGTTGCTCTGTGTGAGTGGGTAAGTGGATATAAACTGCTCACAGTCACCAGTTTGAAGTGACAGAGTAATGACAGACCTCTAAGACTGACCAAAGCCAGCAAAGCCTGCAAAAACCATCACCACTGCCAATTATGAAGGTCCCACTCCAGTCTGCAGCTAGAGGAGTATGTCCACAAGCCATGTTCAGGCAGCCACAGGCTCCATTCCTAACCAGGAATTAAGAAGGAGAAGAGCAAGAGGCACAAGGGTTGTCACTCCTCTGTTACTTGGCCAAGGATGTGTGCCTTCAAAGCTGTACTCCAACCCAGACTCTCCACGTGGTTTTGGTCACACTGCCAGTTCTCTGCACTGCTTTTCCCACTTCCCACAGAGAAAAAAATCCATCCCTCCCTTCATGGGAGCTGCTGCTGACTGCAGTGGTGTGCTTGTGGTGATGAACTGCTCCACATGTGCAAAGTCCTGGTTGTGTGGAATGCACATGCAGGCTCAGTGGTAGGGTAGCTCAGGGCTCTGGCTAATTTCAACAGCCATATAGAAGGGAAAAGACCTTTTATTTCCAGGGTGCTTTCAGTGTGCTGCAGCAACTGAGTTCAACTTCTGCAGCAGGAGACAGCAGGGAAAACCCAACAGTCCCCCTCCCATGAAAGAAGCAGCAGAGTCCAGGCTGCATGCCAAGGAATCCTATCACTAGCCTTATAAAAAACTCACCAGGGCCACCTCAAAAACAATAGTGAAGTCACGCTTGGCTGCAGTTGGTTATGGTTTGAGAGCGAGACCACGAACAGGTCTCCCAGAACTATTGTGGCTGGCTCCATTTCCTGCTAACTCAATTCATCACACTTGTTCTCTCCTTCCTGGAGACAACTTTTATAGCCCCATTAATGTACTTACAGAGTGTCCCTGCTTTTCTTAAGACCAGATATGGCTGCCCCAGGTCATAACAATTAAGGCTGTTCTTTGGAAATGACTACACGGAAGTTAATGGTACAAATCAAGAGATTGTTCACAAAGGTTAAGTTTGGGATCTCACCCTTCATCCTGCTGAGGGCTGATGCTCTTCTTGCTTCTGCACTAGAGAATCAGGAATAAGCACAGAGTTTCTGGCTCTCCAAATAGAAGGTAAAATATCCTTGCTAGACCATGTACCCAAGATTTAAAAAATAACCTATGGTTTCAACTTTATTTAAAATAACCTGGCTAAGAAAGTCCAAACATGGATATTTGCAAAATGAAAGAATTTTAGAAAAGGATTCTGAGATTTTGGAAAAGAGAGAGAGAGATAATTGTCATCATGGAAACAGTCAAATCAAACTATCTTTTAAAGCTAAAAAAGAAATCAAAAAACTGCTCCTACCTCTTCTTTAGTTGCCAGTCGGGACACAGAAAGGATTTTTCCTCTGCACTGAAGTCATCTGTTGAAAAAAAATATATAGTGGGAAATATTAAAATGTTAATCATTAAGAACTTGGAAGGCTCATTTAGAAAGCAGCTCAGATGTCAACGAGCATCAATTGCTGTGAACCAAGCTCATACTGAGTACACTATTAACATCTTGTCAAAACTCTTGGGTATACATCAGCAAAGAAGAAACAGCTCTGAGTAAAGCTGCAATGTCAAGACAGGATGAGGTTTGGTGGACTATTAAAAACCCAAACCAACCTCCCCCTACTTAAGCTCACACAAAAGCCCAGATTTTTGGAACATCACACTGGAGTTAGGCCTTTCCCTCCGCACTGACAGCTGAAGCTATTTTTGAATTTGGGTTAGATTTAGTGACTAGACTCCAGCCAAAAAATTTAGGGGGGGTGTGGGGAAATCATTGGAAAAAGTAGTAAGACTTTGCCTATTTCAGAAACAAAAGGTTTCTATTTTTTGGGCTGGGTTCACAAGAGGATTTGGGAGCTGACCACTTTCAGATGTGCACACTGCAGAGGGGTGATTACACGCCTGCAGCTCCCAGCTTTGGCACCCCGGGAATGGGAATCAGAGCACTGCTTGCCATCCCTGTGCTTTTGCATCACCAGCCTCCACAGAGGCAGCCAGATCTGCATGGAAGTGTTTGAGCAGGCAATTTAGAGCAGCACCTGAAACTGGTTACGCTTGAGCCTTGTTTAAGATAGCAGAGCTGCCTTCATGTGAGGCCTTTCTCAATTCATTTAAAAATTGACTTCTAAACAAAATATGGCCAATGTTTGGGGTAATAAAATGGGGGGGGGAGGGGGCACAAGGATGTGCTTTACTGGAGTGCCTGGGGATCCCCACTTCCGAGGCTGGAAAGGACATAGTTTGATCTGTCCTGTATTTTTAATACACACCTTTAGAGCAAAGCAAGTACTTCTGCAGAATGTCCTGTGGAGGCTTTAACCTTTTCACTCCCTCCAGAGATTTCTTTTTAAGTTCTTTCATTCAGAAAATGTGGATGTTTGGGCTTGCTTAGTCAAAGAGCAGCAAGTGAGGCAGCACCAGGACAACCTTCACATAAAGCTGCCTTTTATCCATACACTTAAACAGTCTTCACCACACAGCAATTGAGTCTCTTGCAGTCATTGCTAGATTTCATCCTCACAAGACCATTTATTAGATAAATATGTTTTCTGCTTTTATCAATGCCAGACAGAAGCAGTAGGTGGGGGGAGTGTCTTGGCAAAGGTCATGGAGGACAATCCCAGTTGAAGGATGAGGGAATCTGGGTTTTCCAGGTCCCACCAGCTCCTAGGACATCTCTCTTCTGTCAGATAGCCACTGGGGAGGAAACAAGGTGAGCAGCAGTCATGAAGAAAAGATCTGAGCACAGCAAAACCTGGGGCTGACCCAGGAGTGAATAAAGCAAAAAGCAATGTGTTTATTTGAATGCCAAGGTTGTTTAACAGTGCTGCATCTCCACATGCACAGAGGTTTCCTCACTGCTCTTAAAGGGCAGCTTGACTGCAAATTTGGCACTTTCCTCAGAAGGTCCCTGTGTAGAAGTCAGAAGCTGCAAGAGAGCAATTCCCATTTTGATGGGAAAGTGCTGCTCTTCAGTCACTAAAATAGCAGGGCACTAAATAAATCACTGAAATTGATCAAGAGCTAAAAAGCCCAGTCAGCTTAGGTATCTGGTCTTATCTTCTCACACAGCCCTTTGTGCACAAACCACCTTACCTTTCCCTCCAGCACACATCTCTTCCCTGACTTCCATCTAACCATGGCCACGAAGCCAACACTTTCTGCTTGGTGGGGTCGGTGACCCTGCTGAGCAGCCCCCACTGCCATGCTACATGCCACAGATAACAGTCAGCTGGCAGGCAAGAAAGTCCCCCTGTCTCTGAACACATTTGGGTGGTTATTGAGCTGGGGTATGGAGGCCACAGAGCGAGGAGGAACCCCTTGTCTCCACAAAACTAGGACAGTACCTTAAAGAAGACTGATGGAAAAGTGTGTTTTTCAGTTACGAACTCTGCCAGATAACCTTGAAAACTATTAAGACACAAGAAAGCTTTGGTCCTAAAAAGCCTTAGAAAAGTTGGTTACAGACACAGGAGCCTCTCACACAGGTGACATGAGGCACATGCTTAGAACACCACGGGATCACAACCCCAAGCAGAAGGGCAGTGAGCACCTTGTGGGCTTTGTCCACCATGTCTATATGACGTATTTGGGTTTTCCACTGGGAAGCAGAAGGAGTAAAACCGAACAAGGATCCACCAGCTAAGGACATGTAACCACATAGCATGTGGTCTCCAGGACTGTTCAGAGGCAGCTTTTCCGGATTTCTTTTGCTATTTCAACACCTCTGCTCAGCCTCGTTTTCCTGCCAAAGTGTTATATTCAAACAAAAGCTCCTTTAAACCCCACAAGCTTAAAAATTAGGTCATGTATGTGCCAGAAATAATTTTTAAATATCCTCATTACCTTTCTGCTTCTTCCCAGAGTATTTTACTATTTGTTTGGGACAGGGGGAATGGAGCTGCACTATTTTTTTCTCCCAACAACGTTTGCATAGAAGCTCTATAGAAGCCATGCATTTTGAAAGCCTAATGCCTACTTCACTGTCTAAAATAATACAAATCTTTCAAACAAATCCCTCTCAGCCCAATAGAGATTCTATGGCTGGTTTTTATTTCACCCAGGACAAAGCAGTAGGCAACCTGAAAGCTGCACACATCAAGAAAAGCTGTTTTAACAATATGTGTGTCTAATGCATGCCTTCCTAGTCAGTCCAGTCTCTTCTTTCCCAGCTTAGCAGAGGGAGCTGAGCTAACTTTTGGTTTGATTCTTGATTATAGTGTTTTACTGCTTAATTGTAACCACTTTTAACTTCAGATTTGCTGTAAGCAAAAATAAGCAACAATTAACTATTAGGTATTTGCAAAAAGATGACAGAGTTAAGGAGCCTTAATTCAAAATCCATCTTCAGAGGTTTATAACTGAATCCATACTTTAATTTAAATACCAAATAATCTACTGATTAGTATGCATAGTTTTCAGTCAGTGTAACAAAAACATGATGTCGCAGTCATGCTGTGAGCTCTGTAGCTAGGTTTCCTTGTTTATATTAACAGCTGTAAACACAGTCTAACTCAGCCTTGATTTAAACACAGATTTCCCATACTTTCAAGAATTCACCATGTTGTGAAAGCTACAATTTCAGAACTTTTCTCACGTGCATATTGATTATGCCCAGGAACAGCCTGCAATGCTACACATGCACTTGCAATGACCCATTTTAGAGACTATATTAAAAGGGCCAGTTCTTAATCTTCATTAAAAAGTAAAACCATCATTGTGAGTGTTTGTGTATAAACTTACCCCTGAATGTTCTAAATACAGCCTGCAACCTTCTACATAAGGTACTTTCATTTTACTGCGTCAAGGTTCTACATGTTCATCCCTTCATTTAAAAATACAGGTTGCAAAAACCTCCTAAGGTCACTTAAATCAGTGCAAAATATTTCATTCAGTCAGAAATGGATTTTAGTGCAAAGTTTTATATTCCTAGCTTTTAAAAACAGCATTGGAGAAGCTGAGCTTTTGGAAAAGTGACACTGCCTGGATAAAGGACTCTTGAGCTGTCTTCTTCAAGAGTGTGGTGAGAAGCAAGCTCCATTTAAGCAGAAAGTCAGGTGAGGAAAACAAAACCTGATAGGAACATTTTGTAATATTTCTGCCTTGACAGGGGCAGCAGCATGTCATTCTAATGGGTTCCTACGGCACAGATTAGATCTCCCAGTCTGTGAATGCTGAGCAAAGTCAAGCAGCAGTGCAAAGCAATCTTGAGGGCCAGGATGGTGGGCATCCATCCCTAGTGGAGGAAAACTCCCCAGTCCTACAGAGCTGCTATTGCCATTTACCATCACAAGGGCTTCCATCCACTGTATCTAGCACAGAAGGAGAAAGTAAGGAAGAAGGAGGGGATTTTGTCTGATATTGCAGGATCCATCAACCCTATCAGAAGAGCTTTTCAAATCACACTGCTCTACCATGAGCTAAGGATGTCCCTGGGAAAGCTGATGCCATGTCTCCACCAGTAGCTTCACCACTGTTGACCAAATTTCATGGTTACACCTCTACTCCCAGCAATCTGTGCCTGGAAAACCTGATTTTAGACCATCACAGACCATCTGCAACTTTGTCACGGTGCATATGGCCTAGGGAAATACATGTCCAGACCAAGAGGGCCAAGTGCAAGACTGACATCATGACCCCACTCATCTATGACCAGTGGCGAAGCCTCAGACTCCCTCAGACTCCCCATTCAGATCCTGTACTCACACAGAGGTGAGCACAACACTGACCACCCACATTCCACCAGCTTTTCTCCTCCTAAGCATGAAGGGCAGGCTCATGGGTCCAAGCTGGAGCTAGGTTGGGCCCAAACATAAGTGCACAGCTTAGAATCCAAGCACCCTGGTCTGCTCTGAGGCCGGTTCTGTCAGGCTGCTCCCCAGAGTTTTACTGCATTTCTCACTGTCTCCTCCCGGGAGTGAGGGCTGCTGGAGAATGACACAGTATGACTCATATAGAACTCCAGAATGTCTCATGGGGAACTCTGGATCCACTCCTTTGCAGACTAGAACAGGTTAAGCAACCTCCTATTTCAGTATTTAGGTCTCATGCTAAATACTGTCTCTTGTACTCCCTTCCCTTTGATGATTTGAAGTACACTTGCCCAAAACTTCATTTTTCCCCCTCTGAAGTCACATACAAATGAGATGTGCCAAGTGCCTAGTCTAGCCATTTGTGGCTAAATATTTGATGCTAAAATACAGCCTGGATTTTGAAAGGATCCAAAAGGAGTTTAGCTAGGCTAAACATCATCCACATCATCCTTTGCAAGTTATTTTTACATGTCTGAGATCTCATTCAATTTGCCTGGCTTCTCAGAGGACAATTAAAAACAATACGTAGCAGATGGGAGAGGTAAGACAAACAGAGGTTAAATGACTTGCCTGAGGCTGGTGGAGTCTAGCAGAACAGGCGACAGGAGTCCTGGGTATTAATTAGTTAATATTTGTACAATGCTAAGAAAATATATAGCCCTATATAAGTATTATTGTAAGGTGGCCCCTGCAGTTTGGAGAAGCAGAGGGCAACAGTGCACAGGCGAGTGCAAATATCCTTTCTTGTTTTGTGGCATTTCGGTCATCATGGGGTCTGGGAGGAACAGAGCATTCCCAGGACATATGAGAGAGGGAATGAGAAAGCCCAGGGAAAGAGATCCCACTCAAGCAACACTGTTGTGCACCCCCAGGCTGCTCCATCCACACATCAAGTCCAGGATCAGCTGTTTGCGCTTTCCACTGAGACCAGTAAATCTGTGAGGTACAATCCAATCGGGCCCGTGGTCAGCTGCCTTCAGCAGAAACCTTGGAACTGAATTTGAGATATTTGGGGGCGTTTACAGCATTAAGAGGTGCAAATCTCTCTGAGGTGCCATGGGACCCACATGCCACACTGCTCTGTGCTCTGCTGAAATCCCAGGAGGAAGGTCAGGCCCATCTGTATTAAAGAATGATCTATGGGAAAGGAGGAAAGGGTCACAGTGTCAGATTTCTCCTTTTTTTTCCCACCTCTCTGGGGCATTCATCCTGCTCCCATGACTTCAGATCTGATTTCTTCAGATGCCTTTTTCAGTCCAGCTTCCCTTCACACCATCACACATCCCAGCCTCCTGCTCTGAGCCTCCTTCAGATTCCAGTATCAGCCTGAATGAAACATGGCTCAGATTTTCTCCAGGACAGCTCTCAATCTCCAGCATTTTTAACAGGATTTTGCTATGCAATTTCAAGAGTGGTGAGAATTTTTGGCTATTTCCCTTTTTTCTCCTGGCTAGAAAACAAGAACATTAGCTAAGATGTGATGAACTTTCCTGTGCAATTTTTAAATCATTCAGACTTCCCGTGTAGTCTACTAAAATTTTCATCCAGTTTTCATCACCTCATATCTTCATTATCTGAACCTGTAATTTCTTTTCCCATCAGTTTTACTCAGACTTGACTGAAATGCAAAATTTCCAGCTGAAAATTCCAACATTAGTTTTCATCCAAAACAGTATAAATGGCTCAAATTTTAAAAGCACCTCCTCAGAAACACTAACATTTGAACTTCCACATATTTAGGCAAAACTTTCCAGCATTTCTAGTTGCTAAATTCCAAATGTTGAATTTTTTTTTATTATTTACTTGGCAGGCTTTATTTAGAGTAGAATCAATGTCAGGCTACTTTACCTTTTCCGTGCAAATTCTGCTTGCTCTGAGTCAAAATCCACAGGAAAATACACTTCAGTGTCACGAGGTCTTTACTGCCCCTACGGCTTGGTACAGTGGGAAGAGCATGTAGTGTGCATTGAGAAATACAGATGGTATAGCAAGGGTCCTCACCCAGAAAGGAACAGAGAGCAGAGCTTTGTGCCTGCCCTACAGCTTCCACCAGGCTCCAAAAGGATGCTCATTTCTCTGCCATGCAACCTGATTGCAGATCACACAATGGGAGGTATCTGTCTCACATCCCATTCTTTTCCCTTAAGTGATACATCATGCTTTTATCTGAATTTTTTAAATTAAATGCATCATTTTAATGAAAAAAAAATTTAATGCATTTAATGCATTTCATTAAAATGATGCATTTTAATTAAATGCACCATTTTAATGAAAAAAAAAATCAATTTGGTCAAGCTAACTTCAAATTAAGCCTTTTCTTTTTGTTACAGAAAATGTCCATTGCTGAGAAGCTGTGTCCTCAACTGTAAAATCATCCCAATAATAAAATTCCACAGCCTCCAGTACAGCTGCCAGAATCATTATTTTTGCTACTGCTCTAATCTGAGCAACCTGATGCCTCTTTGAATTCTTCCATTTCTTTCTTTACTGTCAAACCCTCTTCCCCATCAAACCCCTAAACTGTCTCTCTTGTTCCTCATGTCATCCACTGCAGCCTTCCAGCCAGGCAACCTCCTTGTGATTCCCCAACCCAAACCAACCTGCAAAGCCATCCAAAACTCTATTCCTGGCTGAAAAACCTTTATGTTATATAGTGGCAATTAAAGAAAAAACAGAAAATTACTGCTGTCAAGAGGGTTGTCAACAGTTTCAGCCAGTATTCTGAAATGGATGGAGAAAAATAAGTAACAAAACATAAATACATTTTTACTTGATTCTTACCAATATTTAAAATGTTCAACAGCATTTTTGATTGCCAAAAATTGACGGACTGTTCTGCAGAGTGTTTTAAAAGCATTAAGTATGCGGTTGAGTTTGTGGTTTGAAAACTTTTGGAGCTTTTCTTCATCGGAATTGTGATTTCCAATAAGAAATATAAAAATAATATGACATGCAAGCCAATAAAAACATAAACATAAAAATAAAATCTACAAAATACAGTCCTTTCAGCCAGGTCTGCTTTCCTTTTCCAAATCCCATGTCAAAACTTTGCTTCAACAGCTACAAGAAATCGGCAAATTAACAAATACCAAAGCAAGTCAGGAAGGAGTGCTTCTAAATTACTCTGAAGTATCACATTCTGATCGTAATTAATGAACATGGACAAAAAACCACATTGCTGAGACCCTCCAAGGTCACCCCAGTACCTTCTTTTAATTTCTTACAGTCATATGCTGTATTTTTGTCATGCATGTAACCTTGAGTCCTCTGGATTCCAAAATCTCCTGGTGAAACATCCTCTTTAAGACAGTGGTCTCTATGTTTGGCAGGTCGTATCTGACCTGCAATCAAGGAGCATCATGCTTTGATTTCAGGAAGCTCAAGCTTGGTGGCTGCAGTTGGGCTTTGGTTCTGTGCTGGGCTGCATGCACCCGAGGAATGCCAAGTACCCTCAATTCCATTAACTTCAGTGGGAATTAGACAGCTCAGCTGTATTTAATACTCTACAGGGTCAGGCTCTGAAAACTGTATTAGCATTCTCAGTTCCCAGTAGGACGAAATTCAGCTAAGCATTTGGATTGGGATTTAACTGTAAACATGTGAACATTCCCCCCGATTTCAACATGACTACTCTCATGCTTAAAGTTAAGCATATGCCTAAGTTATGTGCTGATTTTGAGCCAAAACCTACTGTTTTCAAGGGCTACACAAGTTCACAATAGGGAAACTGCTGGTCTATAACACCAGTTGCATAATCTAGGCTGACACAAGACTGTCTTTTTAAAATGGAGTAACTACACTGAAGAAGATGGGGCATTCTGGTGAAACACTGAGTATTTCTCTAAAGTTACTAATCTACTATTATTATTGTTATTATTACTGTTATTCCTATGTGAATGCAGGAAAAGCACCTATCCCAGACTCAGAACTCTTGCTGTTCCTGAAAGAATATAAGCCATACAGCAAAGAATAACAAACTCTCTCTACATGACAGCAAACATCAGCCAAGTGACAGACAAAAATATCCCACCCTCCCCAGAGACCCTGGGCGTCTTGTACATCTGAACCCTTCCAGAGGCACTAAAAAACAGAAGCATCTTATGACACACTCTGAATGTCCCCACCTTTCACCACTCCAGGGGCCAAGGAAGTCTGTGGTCTTCTGAAGAAGAACAAGCTGGCATCTCTCCTCTTCTGAATTAGGAGGGGGCTTCTCCCTTGATATGGTGCTGGCCCTCAGGAGACAGCATCTTGGCTAGCTCATGGCATGGGACAGATGTGGCTCTCGAGCAAATTCCTTCACCCAAGCATCAGGGGATGTGGAGCCTGCTGTGATGGCTCTTCTCCTCTGAAAGCAAAATGCTCCTTCCTCTGGGAGGACCCTGGGGCTCAGAAGCCAAGGGACAGAGGGGCTTCCCAGGAAATCTGTTAGGGCACAGGAAAAAAAACATAACTGTGCATCACTCTGCATTTTGGGATCCATTAAGGCTCTTACTATACCCTGCAGAGTGGAAAATTCACAGAACAAACCCCCCACTCAGAGGCCAGGAGGAAGGGAAGAGATTTTGGGGCTCATTTTTCACCCAAACCCCTTAAGTGTATGCAGCTCACGGGACTGGAGCCATGCTCTCAGAAGCCATAGGAAGCTGCACGGAGGAGGAAAAAGCAGAATACGGTTCTCACTCCTCTACTGTGCAAACTGGGGCCAAGCCAGGACTTGCTGATATGCCTCCAGGCCAGCTCCAGAGGTCCATGGTGAGGCTGCCTCCCCTGGACTTTCTTTCCCCCTGTAGCAGCAGGTTGTCACTCTGTCTGGCTGTATCAAACTCTGGCTTCTCCACAACTCCACGATCTACGCGCCTTACAATGCAATTAACTGGCTGCTGCAAAGCCACCACAAAGGCAGAACAAGGACACATTTAAGATGGGACAGCTGCATGTAGGCATAAGCCCAGAACCTGCTATTCTCAGTCTGCATCTCCCTTTTTTGACACATTTCACAATCATTTCATCACACAGTTTTTGGTATACGTGCAGCTACTGGACTGACAAGATAGATGGTTGGCATATTTTCTTGGGCAAGGCTGATTGGGAAATGTCCCCTACCTTTAGTTTTCAAGCTCTTGTAGGAGAATTATAATATCAAAGCAACAGCATAGCCAAAATCCATAATGGCAAACAAATCTCTCTTGGCACCATGACAGAGAAATGGCACCTACTGTTAGAGAGGAGTCTTGGGAATGAGATGCAGAGCTGGCAAGACATAGGGAGAAGAAATGACCTGGACTGGTGGGCAAGGCAGAAGGCCCTTTAATATCCTAGTATTATATATAATTTAACATACTCCTCTTCTGTCCACTTCTGTCACCAATGGCACCCAAACAGTGGCACACATTCCTCATGAGAATTCACAGAATTCACAGAATGACTAGATTGGAAGAGACCTTTAAGATCATGGAGTCCAACACGTGCCCTAACACTTCAACTAAACCGCAGCACTGAGTGCCACATCCAATCTTTTTGTAAACACATCCAGGGATGGTGACTCCACCACCTCCCCAGGCAGGCCATTCCAATACTTGATCACTCTTTCTGTGAAAAACTTTTTCCTAATATCCAACCTACATTTCCCTTGATGCAGCTTGAGGCTGTGTCCTCTGGTTCTGTCAGTTGCTGCCTGGAGAAAGAGACCAACCCCCACCTGACTACAGCCACCTTTCAGGGAGTTGTGGAGAGTGATAAGGTCACCCCTGAGTGTTCCATTTATCTCACAGAGATGTTTCCTGAGCACCTCCACATCCCGACTGTGTGCGCGCCCAGTCCAGCCCGGCTGAGAGCGGCTGTACTTGCTGTGGGTGGCTGTGCCCGAGAGCCCGCTGTCCCAGCTGCCAGGGACAGTCACCTGCGTGACGAGATTTACGGCATTCTCCTGTGTTGACAGAAACGCAGCGCTGCGGAAGGTTCTGGACACTCACCCCAGCGCTGTGGAAACAGATGAGCAACAAACGCAGCCAGGACTTTGTAAATACGTGCTGGTGCCTTCATTTTGCTCCAGCAAAACTGGGCCTTCCAAAGACTTGCACTCTCATTGCTGTTCTCTCTCGAGCGCCCGCCGTGGGGTTTTCCCCGACAGCTGTCGCCGAGGGCTGCAGGGCCGCACATGGCCCGCTCCAAACGCGGCGTCACCGCAGTCCCGGGGCCGGGCGGGACATCCACCCTGCTCCGCACACACCTCTCTCCGCTCCGCACACCCATCCTAGCCCGCTCCGCACACACCTCTCTCCGCTCCGCACACCCATCCTAGCCCGCTCCGCACACACCTCTCTCTGCTCCGCACACCCATCACACCCTGCTCCGCACACACCTCTCTCCGCTCCGCACACACCTCTCTCTGCTCCGCACACCCATCACACCCTGCTCCGCACACACCTCTCTCCGCTCCGCACACACCTCTCTCCGCTCCGCACACCCATCCCAGCCCGCTCCGCTCCGTCCCGGCGCCGCCTCTTGTGCTGCCACCTCCTGGGCGCCGGGGCCCCGCTCCCGCTCCCATTCCCGCTCCCGCTCCCATTCCCGCTCCTCTTCCTATTCCCGCTCCCGCTCCCATTCCCGCTCCCGCTCCCATTCCCGCTCCTCTTCC
>VXAX01002181.1:142450-163654 GCA_013399835.1 Leptocoma aspasia
TCCCGTCCCGTCCCGTCCCGTCCCGAGCCGCCCTGCTGGCAAGCGGGAGCGATCTCTGCCGTGGATGCGGTGCTGACGTGAAACACCCCAAAAGCGCCCTGCTTTCCAGCCAGTGTTTTTTGACGTTAAGGCGTCCTGGAGGGAAGACCCCAAAGCCCATTAATCACTTCAGGATGTCAGAGACGTGGGCAATAACACTGCGGAGAATTCAGGCCCTCTGACACTCCAGTGCAGTATTCTGAGCATTTAACAATAACAGTCAACACTGCTGATGCCTGTGAAAATACAGATGTAAGCCAGCTGTCTGTCAGGGTGAAAAATGTGTTTGTCTTTTCGTTTTAACGTGTCATTTCCCTCTTGGACATTTGCTGTGTTACTGCCAGGATATCACGTGCTTCCAGCACAATCTCTATCCCAGGAAGATGAACCACGTTCACATGGGGGAGGGAGGGGGGTGTCACCGTGTTGTTTCTGCAACGTTTTTTCTTCATCTGAAACTGAACAAAACATATCTGACCTAATGCCTTAATTTTTATTATTATTGAAGTAATTGCCAATATCTGTTTCTAGCCAAAGGCAATCACAGATTTATCCATAAAAGGATCATAGGAGGGGTGAAAGAGTGTGTGTGCTGGGAGGTGTCAATATTGAGATTAATGAGAAGCAATGGAAGTACATATATCATGATCAAAAATTAATAGGTATAAAATATGCTTATGGTGGGATGACTGAAAGAGGGCAGATTTGGATCACGTATTAGGAAGAAATCATTTACTGAGAGGGAGATGTGACACTGGAACAAAGTGACCAGAAGACTTGTGGATGCCGGATCCTTCGAAGTGTTCAAGGACAGGTTGGATTGGGCTCTGAGAAACCTGGTCGAGTGGGAGGTGTCCCTGCCCATTGCAGGGGGGTTGGAACGAGGTGATCTTTAATGTCCCTTCCAACCCAAAACATTCTAGAATTCTATGATAACTCATGATTGGCAAATTAGAGGAAAAGGATGCAGATGTTCATGAAGGACCACAAAAAGGACTTCAAGGACATGGATCTCAGTATATTCAGAGAACAGACAAGTAAGTTCATATGTAAAGACATCTTATGTAAAAAAAGAGTTAAGGAAAACTGA
Organism: Leptocoma aspasia; assembly: GCA_013399835.1. Taxonomy (NCBI): domain Eukaryota; kingdom Metazoa; phylum Chordata; class Aves; order Passeriformes; family Nectariniidae; genus Leptocoma; species Leptocoma aspasia. Next base: position 143,580 of record VXAX01002181.1, read on the forward strand.
CTTTTTTGTTTTTATGAGAAACAAATATTGTAGGTAGATGCATAAACTATTCCAAAGCGGGTGAAGAAGCAGCAATGGTAATAAAATCAAATTGATTACACCACAAGCTCTTTCTTAATTTCAAACACTGGAATACACCAAGCAGTAGAAACCAAGCTAAATGGCTAAAGCCAAAAATAAGTAGTGTGACAATAAAAAACAAAGTCAGGAAGGCAAAGACACAAAATGAGTATGAGAAGTCACTCTGTAAGAGGAAAACCAAGAAAGTACTGAAGGAAAGCTATTGGAGGATGATCTTCTAAAGGCCAAAATCTCTTTTGCTTCAGCCCTCATTGAAGATAATTACTAAATTGGGTGGCTTAAATACAGTACATCGGACAGAAAATAGGATGTCCTGCTAGAGTATGGGAAGAAAAAGCAAGGGAGTGCTTACATAAATAAGAGAGTGGCCTTCAGATCAGCCACACCTCTACTCTAGAGTATCTGGCTAAAGTGCTCTCAGAGTGTTGCTAGTTGCAAATACACTGCATATCTTGAAGGGTTCAGGTGACAATCAAGAGGAGCAAGAAGGCTAAGAAACATTCCTGTCTCTAAAAGAGCAAAGATAGAATCATAGCTGCCTCACACTGGATTCAATTCTCAGAACAGGACCAGAACAAATAAAAATAATCCAAAAGAACCTAAAAGCAGCAATTGCACCCACAGTGCAAGTAACATCCACATGGATTTCTCCAGAATACACTGAATCAATTTGAATTATTTCCCTCTGACAATGTAACAGACCTCATGGATGGATAGAAAAGAATGAATAAACACTGGTGTACTGTGATTTGACATGATTTTTCTCACTGCCACATAATCGAAAGACTGAGAGACATGGTCTAGAGGAATTCATTATTGAGTAAATGTAAGAAAGGGTGGAGCAGTGCCCTCAGATAATAGTTAACTTACTGTGAAAACGGTATTCTTTAAGAGTCTGTCATGAGCTTAGTGGCATTTGCATATTCTTTAATGATCTGGATGTTGTATATTGAAGATTTCAGTATACAAACTTCAAAAGCTTCAGGACAGAAAGAGCAAATTGGAAAAATTATCTGACAAAGAGATAGGATGTTGTTCACTTTGTTGTTCACCTTCCTGCATGTTACACCTTGCCAGGAATAACCACCTGGACAAGTAAAGGATGGATGGGCTTTCTGGGAAAGATCTTGTGCTTCTGGCCGATCATAACTGAGCACAGGTCAGCAACATCTTGTTGCTGCAAAGAAGACAGAGTCAGTAGTGGGCTCCATGACCAGGTCTTTGCCCCCAAGGCAGAGGAACACAGCTCCTCTCAGCATGGGCCAGTCTCTGGCTCAAACAGCGCAACAACAGCGTGGGCTTGGTGTGTGGGGGGCTACCGAGCAATGGGTATGGAGGGAGAGCTGGTGAGGTCAAAAACCATCCATAAGCTGTATAAAGCTTTTGGAGTAGGTGTCAGGGAGGCAACTATTGCAGTCTGGCTGGCTCTTTTTTAAGTTTTAATGCAGTTCTGTGGTCACACTGATAAGCACTTCTAGCCAAGAGTTTTTTTTTTTTATCTAGAGAACAATTTAAGCAATGTGGGAGCAAGCAGAGTCAAACTGTCAATTGGAGTGGAGATGTTGTCTGGAGACCTGCAAGTTAAAAAATAGATTTTGGTTTTGTTGTCTAACAGACCTGATTAACAGTGTAAATACATGTAGATATCTTTGACAAGGACAACTATCTCAGGTCTGTTTGAATTCATTTTATTTCAAGAAGGAGGTAATTCCCCCTGGAATCCAAATCGTTTGGATCGCTTAGGCTCCATGACAACCTGTATGGAGGAAGTTGTGTTGGGGCAGCTGGCTGCTCTGTTTCATTTTTTAGGAGTCAGAAGAAATTATGTTGACATTCCTGAAAGGAAAAAGTTGCCAGAAGTTTCATGAGAGATTTTTCCTTTCAGTGAGAGTGAAATCTTTTTTAACATGCCGCATTGTCACACAAAATGGAAATCTTGAATTTCCAGACGTTTCTGCTGGTCAGTTAACTCCTTCTAAAAGCTGCTTGCTCTATTAAAAAGAAAAAAATAGCTTCAAAGTTTGTAAGATTTACAACCTCTTCAAGGGTGGAGGCCTGGGACACAGACATTGCAGCTCAGAGGTCCCAGGTTACTCCCTTTAACTTCTACTGACACTTCAGTATCCTCGTGCTACAGTTGGAAATGTTTTTCTGATTTATTTTGTTTTACCCGTACAAGAAAACTACTACCAAGGCAGGTATGAGACTCTAATTTTCAGAAACAGTAAAGAGAAAGTTATTTATTTGTGTGCTTGTCCATCTGCTCTGCAGTGTTCATGGGACCTAAAGCAGTGTTTCCACTCAGTTTCTATGGCTTAATAATCATCAAATTCTCATACAGAGTCTGTGGCCTGAGCCAAGTTTCTCCATTAACCAGCCTGAAACATCTTTGGTCCTGAGATGAAATAAGCTCAGATTCATTATGCCCAACATTACCATAAGGAAAATATGTAGATATTTATTTGTGGGGGGAAAAAAAAAAGCCTCAAATTCCTTCATCCCAGATAATTTGTTCCTGCTAAGTGTCACGTGTTGCAAATGCCTGCAGTTCATAATGGTTTTATGAATCAGAGCTTGGGAAGGATGATTAATGTAAAATGGGCTACGTGGCATGAACCAGGACACAAGAGAATGGTATGACAGGAAACTGTGCTGGGGATTTCAGGTTCTGATGATACTTTAGTAAATGCTAACATGAAATCCACCTAAAAATCTGTAGAATAACACACCTCTTCAAGCAGAACTTTGCCCCAGTGACTTATTAGCTAAACACAAAGTGCCTTGGATTTTCAGTGGTTGAGAATATTTTGCGTTTGACTAAGGCATAAAATAATAAAATAATAAAAGATTTTTTTTCCTTTATCCTTCATATATTTTTCCTTTAACATTAATCACAGGATAGATGAGGTGAAAAATGTAATTCAAAGTTTTATATTGTATTCTTGCTCATTTTTTTCCCTGTAATATATCCAGACAAGTTGCATTTTAATATTCAGGTAATTTGAAGATTTTCTTTTTATCTTTATAGGAAATGGAATAGTCATACTGTGCTTTGCCTTTTACTCATAGATTTTTTTGGCAGTGGTCCTCAGGACAAATCTTTTCTATTCTGAATCTGGTAAACTGGAGTTCTCTACAGTGCTATAGAGCAATGGCACTTCTTCACCATGGACCTTGTGCTAAGCATCAATCACAAACAGAACCAAAATGACAGTCTAATTATCCAAAAAAAGTTAAAAGAGACAATGTACCTGATTCTTCCCCAGAAGCATGGGATGTAGTACCAGAAGAAATCAGCTATGAATGTTTTAATTGGTTATTAGATGGAAGAAAATTTCCTGATTATGAAGTTATCAACACACAGCAGCTATTTCATGAATTTAAATGCACAAGGGGCAAATATTTGTGGATGATACTTTATCAGTTTCAACCTGCCAAAGAGTTGGGCTAGGTCCTTAAGATCAATTTAATTTTTTTCCTAAACATATCTTTTTTATTCTAACATATTTTTTGTTCTAAATAATGGCAAAGAGTAATTTCCAAAGAAGAAACGCCCACACATAGGTCATTGTATGTTTAGTAGAAAGCATTATGGTCAGCTACCAATAATTTGGGAAGCAAGTAACCTAAAGCTATTTTTTTAAATTATTCCTTTTCTTTTGTACCCACATACAATGTAAATATGAATAAAATTATAGACCATTCAAAATTTCCAGAAATCTTTAAAGAATTTTCACAGATGCTGCATTAAATAGTCATCCTGTCTTATATGGAAGAGCAGCCCTGTGAAGTTGTCCCTGCTTTTAGATGACAGAATTCAGGCGCTCCAAAGCTAACACATACACTTTCTCCACAGGCCTGGAAAGCTGCTCAGTCCTTCACTGGCCAGCTTAAAATGCCCTTTAGACTTAGTAGTGGAAAAGGACAAGTTAAAACTGTTGATGCTTGCTGCTGTTTCGTGGCAATGTGTTCAGGGATGAAATTATGTCAGTGTTTGGCGGTAGAGTTGCAACAGTGCAATTGCTTATCATTGTTTGTAGAGAGAGTAATGTAGAAGATAAGGGACCCCATCTCTCCAGGGGACCTCAGTACTCACCCTTCCCACTAATCCAGAGTCATCAACAGCCTTCCTTACTTACAAAGCTGGAGCCCTACATAAGCAATGCCATTAACTCTCTATTGCACAGACCAACATCCTTCTGCAGGCTTCGTGTTCCAAAGCACTGAGTCAGGGCCGGCCTCAGCAGAATGAATAATTACACAAAATCAGGCCATTTTCAACACCAGCAAAGCTTCGTTAGTGCTTGCTCAAGGAAGATGCTTTTGAAGAGTGGAAAAATGCTCTCCCAGCTGTTGCACTGGCGAGGGACTAAGCATTTATAGGGGATTTCTCCAGTTCTTCTTCAGTACTTCTCCAGGTACTGCCTCTATGACTAAGTAAGTCAGCTGAGGCTTGATTTGTTCAGCAGTGCTGACCAGGCATCATTATATGTCCATTAGCAAGGGGTAGAGATGGCCAGAAAATCCAGGCAACTTGTGCCTGGTGTGGCAGAAAATCAGGCAGTTATCTCTTTGTGCCTCACCTTCCCCACACTAAAAACAGCAGTGAAATTTCCCCAAGCATGAATGGCTAAATTCACATGAATGGGGTGAAAAGGGCCATTTCAGTCCAGCATGGAGCTCTGTTCCTTTCCCTAGGGGAACAGCTGCACAGCAGCTCCTTACATTAGCTGCAGCCTCATAGACCTACATTATCAGCCCTCAGCCCCGAGCTAGCAGCAGTATCCAAAAGCTCAGTATGGAGCAGATCCAGGTCCTTCAGCAGTTTTACAGCTTGTGCTGTTTTATAGCTCCGTGCTGCCTCAGGCAGGCTGTTACCTGTACCCAAGCAAGTGAATTTAAAGCTGGCTTAGCATTTGTGGGTGACAGTACCACCCTGTCTTACTGCTTCAGTGTAAGCATGATCCTAGAAAAACACCTCCCATCTTCCCCACTGCCCAGGTGACCTTGGGACACAGGCCCTGCATAGCCATGCTCCCTTGCTGGGATCAGAGTCCACTGTGCCGTGGCAGGAGCATGCTGGCAGCAGCAGAGGGTGTCACTGTCAGGTTGCAGTCACCCGCAGCTTCCCCAAGTAGCAGCATCATTCAATAATGCCAAAGGCTGTAATTTGAACACTGCAAACTGCAGGGCCTCAGCTAGAAGGGAAACAGCAAAGCAGGAAGAATGACCATCTCTGTGCAGATTATGAGAGATAGATTACAGTCAACTGAAAAAAAAAAATCACAGAGCAACAGAGAGGTGGCTGGAAACTTTGGGAAAAAACCCAATTCAACAGAACATCAGTATTTTGAGAGTCCCAGCCAGGAAGCAGGACACAGATACCATGCAGTAAAGTGCTGCCAGACATGTTGGTTATTGATTTTTCTGAAGATCCCACCTGAACTGAATGTGTGGACTGAATCCCAATGAGAGTCCCAGATGGAGTAGGCAGTTGTGGGGGCAACAGACTTATTACTCTTTAGAACTCAAGGGACCAAGATAAGTTTTTACAAGCAGCTAAAACGAAGAAAGAGATCATATGGGAAGGTGCTAGGCTCCTATTGTTTCCGGACACAAGTCCTATAACCCAGGGCAAAAGGGAAGAATTAACTGTGGTTAAAAAAAAAGAAAAAAAGAAAGAAGAAAAATATTTGAGGTATAAAATGTGTTTGTATCAGTTTCTCTGGCTTGCCAAAGTGTACAGTTCACACAGTGAGAAAACCAGCATCTTTGGGGAGCAGAGGCAACAGAAGATGCTGTCAAAATCATTGGAGACAAAGAAACCCTGCAACAGCTCTCTGCAATGTGCTGGGTCCCCACTGCTCCCCACAGCAGGGAACTGAATACTGGCACCATGTGGGAGTAGGGGAAAAGCTTATTTCTTTTTCCTTTCTCTTTATTTTATGTCTTGTAGCCTGTGCTACCATGCTAGCATCTGAGTAGTTAAAAGTACCTGCAACTGCTTCCAGGAGTTTTAGGATAAGCACATCCAGTCCATCACAGAACTGCATCTGGCATTGGTGTGCATAGTGGGTGCAATTGCTGTGCAAACACCACATGTATGGTTATCTATTTTGGCACTTTCATCCATGTCCTGACTGTGTTTAATGCATAACAAAACAATGTCAATAACATCAGAGCCCCCTGGCTTTTGCAGCAGGGATGAGTCCAAGAGCCCAGAGAGTGTCTGCTTGGTACTGCCTAAAAATTAGCCTTGACTAATGTCAGCCTAAGTGCCCAGAAAGGTTTGGATTTCAGTGTCTGTCCTCCTCTCTGGAAACCTGGGTGTTTTCAAAGGGGAAAAACATAACTGCTCTCCCCAGGGTACTGTACCTGTGGAGGAATAACCCCAAGTACCAGTACAGGCTGTGGGCTGACCTGCTGGAGAGCAGCTCTGCTGAGTAGGACCTGGGAGTCTTGGAGGATGACAAGTTACCCATGAGCCAGCAGTGCCCCTGCTGCCAGGGGGCCAGTGGGACTCTAGGGTGCATCAAAAAGAGTGTGGCCAGCAGGTTAAGGGAGGTGATCCTCCCCCTTCTGCTCAGCCCTGGTGAGGCCACATCTGGAGTGCTGTGTCCAGTTCTGGACTCCTCAGTACAAGAAAGACAAGGAGTTACTGGAAAGGGCCCAGTGGAGGCCATAAAAATGATTAAGGATCTGGAGATCTGGAACATCTCTCTCATGAGGAGGGCCTGAGGAATTTGGGCCTATTTAGTCTGGAGAGGAGAAGACTGAGAGGGTAATGCCTCAGGTATCAAGGGGGTCTCATAAAAACATAAATATTTCAGAAGCAGGTGCCAAGAGGATGGTGCCAAACTCTTTTTGGTGGTGTCCAGTGAGAGGCTGAGGAGCAGTGTCCATAATCTAAACCACAAGAAATTCTACCTCAACTTTAGGAACAATTTCTTTACATTGAGGTGGCAGAGCCCTGGAACAGGCCACCCAGAGAGATTGTGGATCTCCTCTCTGGAAACATTCAAAGCCTACCTGGACACATTCCTGCATAACCTGTGACCCTGCCTTGGCAGGGGGGTTGGACTGGATCATCTCCAGAGGTTTCTTCCAAACCTAATGATTCTGTAGTTCTGTGATTCCCTCTGACTGTGAGGGAGCCTGAGGGCCACTGGTGGCTCTTTGCCCCTCAAAACCATGGCCTGGGCTCTTGGGGGAGATGAAACTCTAAGGAAAAGGCCTTTATGAAGCTGAACAGGTGGTAGGCGGAAGGCCACAGAGATATTGCATACAAATATCCCATTCTCTGGCAGTAGCTCTCCTGGGCAAGCCAGCTGGATGGACACTGTGGGCTATGGGAGCAGCACAGGGCTTATGCCTCCTTGGTGTCCAGGTGCTCCTGGTAATGACTCTGCTGCTAGCTGCATGCAGCATCCTTCAAAGCCACCACTCCTGAGCTATTGGCTGGACCCCCTGCATCTCAGCAGGACTGCTTCAGCTGCTTCTATTTTGTGCATCTCCATCCCTCTCCTGGCATCTCTCCTTCCATGAACAAGCACAGCTTAAAGCCTGCCAAGAGATTTGCCACCCCAGTAGCTGCTGCTTCTGAAAACATCCCAGGAACCACTAACCCTCCCTTACCCTTTCCTCCATACATCCTCCTCCTCCTCATAGCAAGAAACAGGTCAGAAAAATAGACTCATTTTTTGATGCTGATTCCACAGGTGCTCCTGCCTGTGATAGCAGTGCTCCATCATTAGTGGCTGGACTCACGCCCCCAGCTCATGGGAATACTTTCAAATGTGTAGAACCAAAATAGGAAGAGACCCCCTTGCTAATAATATGCATTGAAATACACTGGCATTTGACTGCCTTGTGCTTAATCCCTTCTTTTTCTTCCACAAATGAGATTTGCTGCTGTAGCCCAGATTACAGAGCAGTAATGAGTGAGGAAGGAAGCTCCCACATGCAATGAGAGGCTTAGCCAGAAAATAAACAAACAAATCAAATAAATAAAACACCATCCCACATTAGATGAAGTTGTACTGCCACCTCAGGTTTACCATCTGTTTCTACTTTGAATCCAGTGTTTCTTTCAACCATTTTGTCTACTACTTATGAGTTCAGCTGGTGGCTGTTGTTTCTAAACACAGTGGGGCCCCAGGAGAACCACAGTGCCCCATTCTCCTGGTCCCAGATCCTGGGATATGATCTAGGAGAGAAAGAGAGAAAGAAGGAAGAAGATAATGAGAGGGTGAAAGAGCAAAAGATGAAAGAGAGATAAAAAGAAAGAGAGAAGAGAGAAGAAAGAAATAAGAAACAGGAAAGAAAGAGGGATCCTTCCCACTATCCTACATTCTTCTAATCCCTTTCTTTTTCTTTTTAAAACAACTCTTCAGTTTGGAGGGATATTAAAAATAGAAGAGTGTTAGATTTGGCAATAAATTAATGTCCAGATGAAGGGAAAACAATTACAAATTGGAAACAGATTTCTTCACACTCAGTGTATTAATGAAAACGTAAAAAAAAAGCTAAACTGGGTATACTGTGTGGAAAAAAATAATGGCCCAGCAGGTCTACTTTTTATTAACAACTCATCAGTAAGCAGGTTGTAATTCATAACAAAGAATTTACCCCAAGGAACACCACAGGACTGTGAGCTTTTTAGTTTCCTAAGAAAATACATATGTTGTTCCACTTGGTTTCCTTTCAATAAAACCCACCAGTTAGCACTTCATTTTCGAGCTGTTCTGACAAATCAGGTGAGTTAGCTTTGTAGAAAAAACAGAAGCCAACTTTTCAGCTGAGAATTTTAGGGAATTTTTTAATAACTTAAATAAATTTCCCAAACGGCAAGGAAGTATGATAAAAGGCTGTGAAATGAGTTTGTTTGGAACAGCTTGAAAGAATTTTTCTTTTAATTTGCTTCATTAATTTTTCCCGAGGAAATATTTAGGGATACATCCCTTACTGCTAAGGTAGGTGTTTGAGACAAAAGGAATTTTTATGATTTTTGTTGTGTTTTTATAGTGTCTTGAAACCTGATTAAAGATACTGATGAAAACCTGCCCACTGGTTTGCAGCTATGTGCAAGGCCTGGAGGAGATTGAGGCGCCAAGAAATCGGTTTTGTGGAGGTCACTCTAATACGATGGGTGTCTTATGACATAAAATCCTGTATTGTTTCCTTCAGCTGCCCCTATCACCTACATATAGAAAAGCCCTCTTGAAGGAAGAAAATAATCAAGCAGGCAAGGAGGAAACCAGAGAGAATTATATGAAATGAAAATAAAGAAAAAGGAGCTGAGGTGCAGAATTGGTACAGATTTAAATAAAGCACTCCAGCTTAAATTACTACAGTGCAGCGTTGGTCATGACATGCACCACATCCAGCCTGGGCTCAGCAACAGACCTGCCACAAGTGCCAGGGCCTCCCAGTTGCACCAGTGTCTGTTATACCTGAACAGAATTCTCCATTCAGTCATTTTTCAGAAGGAAAAGAGCAGCTTTCCCCATATTTTGTCAGCCTTTCTCCAAGGTTTGGGAGAGCGGAGTTCTAGTGCAAGGCTCCAACAGATCACTAAGAGCTTTCCCATCAGCTTATCAGTTCATATACATTGCTTATCAAATATCACTGAAGGAAAAGGAACTACCTGCTCCACGATTTCCAAGCATTATACTGAAATATAATTTGAGATGCAGAGGAGACTGTGTTCCTAGTTATTTATCGTTCTTGGGTTGATGAGAGAAGCACTGAAAAAACAAGGACTACTAAGGAACAAAGATCTTACTTGGAAAGATTGACCATACCAAACAGCATATTTACACTGAGTAAATGCAAATGAAAATTCTAAACCTTCTCCAAAAGGAGAAACAATTGTATTTGAGAGTCAACTGTTTCTCTTGCCTCTGCTGTGTCTCTGATGACTATCACTCCCCTGGGTGCAAAGTTCCCTATGGAAGAGATGTGCACAATTACCCGTTTCAGAAATAGTGAGACGTGGGAGTGTGCTGGTTCACATGTCCCTGCTGTAACTTACGTTAAGTTCCAAAAGCACGTACATCAAGTGGCAAAAGTCTCTGTGACACATGTGTAGATTATAAAGCTCACATGAATAAAGGAAGGTTCTCAGGCCCAACTGTAAACTTTTAGAAGGACTGATTCTCCATACAGCTGTTTAAAGCAAATATAAAGTGGTAGAGACTGTGTCTGGAGGTAATACTAGAACTTGTCTAAGGCAGTGTTCTTAGGCCTTTACCTCCAACCCCCAGCTGCAGAGAAGGACCAGCCCGTCTTGTCAAAAGCAACCTATTACTGTGACCGTTGGGCTGGAGTAGAACATGGACATTGACATTTCCAAAGCACTTCATCTGAGAAGTGTTGGTCAGGCAAGTGGTTAATGCTCAGAGACCTCTGCAGTGACCTACGAATGGAAAGAACCTACTCCCTCTTCCATTTCGATAGAAACAGACCACGGTATCCTCCGTAATTAGAGACACTGTAAGTGCTTAAGGATGCAGCTCATAGCTTGGAAAGTGTAGGCAGCTGAAGCATTTAGGCACATGAAATCACTGCAAGATTAAAATACTTATTGTATTCATCCGCTTTCAGCCAATCTCCAATTTGTAATCTGTCCAGAAAAAAATGAGATCATATATCTGCTACTCAAATTATTTTGCTATCTGCCAAAGAATGCTTCTGGGAAGGGTTATTCTTCCCAGCAGAAATGTAGGAAATAAGTTGGAAAACATTAATTCACATTAATAAAAAAGGCCTGTGAAGACAACAGCTGTTTGATCCTTAGATAAACTGTAGACAGTTTTCACTATTTAAGTCATCATGACTGATGTACTGTAGGCTTAGAGAGAAAAAAGGAGCCAAGAAAAAGAGGAGAGAAAAGAAAAAATTCTGGACAAAATATTTACTCGCATACTTTTCTTAGGAGAATAGAAATGTAGCTAATGAAACAGACTTGTTTAGATACTCCATAGCACTCCCAGAGGGATCTGCAGGAGATACTTTCCACCTATTCCTAAACTCACTTCAGCAGTCATGGCTGGGGTTCTGAGGTGAGACCCTCGTGGGCAGGGGCTTTGCAGGCATTTGCAGGAAGCTGTATTTGGGGGTCTGACAATGCCTTTGGGGCTGGAGGATGGCAGTCGTGCCAACGTGGCAGCCACTGATGTTTGAGAGGGCAGCTGCTCAGCCAGGAATCCAGCTCAGAGGGAGCTCTGCCTAGGGGAGCCAGGAGATGCAGGGAGCCAGTGGGGATGGGGAGGTCCACATCCAGACAGAGCTACAGCATGTGAGGGAGAATCCAAAGCATGAATGAATTTCAATTGTCCTGCCACCTGAGAGGGGCTGTTGGTGCCTTTCAAGGGGGGCAGTGCTCTTAGGCAAACCGTCACACCCCTTCCTCTGCTCCAGCATCTTTCTCTGTTCCTAGAGGACACTCCTCAGGAGCTACAATTCAGATATAGGTGACTTTAAATCAGGAAGTATAGTGAAAAAGAAAACAGAAACTAGCACCTGGTTTCTGCTCCAGAGGCAAGCAGACATGCGTGTGACATGAGGATGGACATGGCCCCTTGGCTGCTCTCCACTGCACTTTGTCCAGGGAAGGGATCTTCTCCCTGGTGTGGAGTATCCAGAGACAAAACGGAGGAGACTTTCCCCAGGTCACAGCTTGGAAGGAAGGTGGCCCGATGTTGTGGTTTTCTTCAGCTCTAGGAGCATCTAAGCTCCAGATGGAATACCTAGGTAGCAGGAAAGCTTGCTCACTCCCAGTCCTAACCTCTGCTTCTGCTGGTGAAATCAGTCTGGGTAATCTCTTTGTGGTTTTTTTACCTGATTCCTCTGGATACCACATTGGCTGGATGTCTCATACATCCTAAGTTTATATCAAATGCAAAAATTCCAGCTTGGGGGTTGTTTTTCCCCATAATTAATATTTATTCCCCGAGGTGCCCATGCAACTCCTTTTCCTGAGGGAGTTACCAGATGCTGGGGTTAACTGCTCACATAGGGGTGGACCAGGTGATATGAGGAAGCTTTTGGGAGGCCTGTTGATAAGTGTTTGTCAGTGGAACAGACAGCTCACTGTGGCTCCCATTTACAAGCTTCTTAAACTAGCTTCTAAACTAGCTTTTAACAAAGAAAATGTGTCAAAGTACCAATAAAACTGCTCTAATAAGCCCTCCATAGCAAACTCCTAATTGAAGCTCATAAAGAGAGCTCTAAACAGTATTTAAAGTGCAAAGAAAACATATTGGTCCTCAATGCAAACAAGTAGATGTGGTGCTGATGCTTTTTATTTGACCAACATGAAAGCTGCAGAACACAAAAATGTAGGTGTGGGATGTGTGTCGTTAGAAAGCTCATTATTGGACTTACAGGCAGGTTTAAAACCTCTCCTTCAACAAACAGGCAGTTCTGCTCCAGCGCATTCAACCTGCCCAGAAACTTGAACAAATGCCTGCTTCACTTGTACCCTTTCCCACACACATGGATGTACCTGCAAATGCAGGACAGAGCATGCACACATTTTATTGACTACTTATTGATCCACTTTTGTATTTCAACTACTGCAAATTATGCTTCTCCTCTCGGTGCTCTTGTGCCACAGTTTAGGCTCTCAATATCAGCACAAAAACTGGAATTACTCTGCATCCCACTGAGGTTATGCAGTGACTCTTTGTGGCTCCTGCTGAAAGCATCTGGAGGGCTTCTAAACTTTGAGAGCTCCCCCATGAGCGACAATGGCAAGCCTCCTCCGAATCTACAGGTTTTTCTGCGGCCTAAAGGAAAAGAAGCACACACAGATATTAAAGAAGAGGGAGAGGGAAAGGAAAATATGTCTGAGAATGGTGTGGCTTGGGAGAGAACACAGCATTCATGGCAACCCATCTCACCTCACTGCTACTGCTGCCCCATGAAGAAGCAAAACAAAAATACATTTTCCTCCTAGTTGTATATCCAGCTAGGAGCTCTACAGAATGATTTTCCCAACAAAAAGTAATTTCTTTGCTCTTCCAGTTGTTGCAGTGTTCCCACTGAAGGCAATAAAATTATGATGGCAGGGTTATCAAATGTCCTGCTGGACAAGACACACCCCAGGGTGTGTTTAACTCAGGATGTGCAGGCACCACTAAAGCACTTCAGGGAGCTGCCTGCGTGCCTACAGCTTGCATGGCCCTTGGCTTCCCTGGCTGGTAGTGGGAGGCAGACGGAGCAGCTGGGCAGCCACATGTGGAGGGCAGGGGGGATGGGAGTCAGTCTGGGGGGGCAGGGAGAGTTAAAAATACCCTGGGATGAAATTGTGGGATCAAAGGAGAGGAAATAACAGACTTTGAAGATGAGGAAGGAGGGAAAAGGAAGGCTTAGAAGACACTGTTAAAGTAAAGGTCTTTGAAAAAGCACTCAGACCTTGTACAGCGTATTTGGGCTGTGAGGCTGATATACCTGGTGGTGGCATCTCCTGATCTCTGCCTTCCTCAAGCTCTTTTCAAGGAAGAGCTGCATTAAAATCCATTGTGCTGCTGATGAAACACTTTGTGGTTTTGCCTCAAGTAATTCACTGGTTTCCACAAAAACTAAAGGCGTTTTTTATAGGCAAAAGCTGTCATTTCACTGTGCTAAGCTGTTTCTGCCATAAAAAAGGTGTGATTTCACTTCCTGCACATGTGTGAAAATTTAGGATGTGTTCCAGTATAAAAGAACATGTTGCCACATGAAAAGCTGTGTTTTTAACAGCATTTGCAAAATCTCACCCTTGACCAAATCTGTCAGTTCTCACAGAATCTTGAAGATCATACCATGACTTGGTTTTCAGTGAGTGCACAGAAGTGTTAAAATACTGCAGTGATAGGAAAAACAAAGAAGATGGAAAAGAAGAAGAAAAAGAAGAAAACAAAAAAATAAGGAGAGGAGAGGAAAGGAGAGGAGAGGAGAGGAGAGGAACACCATATATGCAGGGACTTGACACAATTGTAAGTGTGGAATTTACAAAGAATTTCAGTGGCATAAAGAGCATCTGCCTCAGACAAGGCTGTTGTCCTGGAAGATTCAGACTCTCTGACCCTTCATTCAGCAGGAAATGGGAGCCTTGAGACCTTGTGGGACTGTGGTATGCTAGAGGAGGAGGGGAGGACTCCTTCCCTGAGGCACACTGCTCACCTAAGGGATGCTGCAGACTTCTTGTTGCACCCAGAACCTGGAGGATAGAACAGCAGTTTCAAGTGAATGATGGAAGACAAACAAATCTGAAAGTTTCCCTAAAGTCAGTCATATACTCATTGTGAGGTTGGACTCAAAATTTGTCTGTGTACTGAGAATCCACAGACTGGGATGCATCATGTTCCTTATCAGGAATAAGGTTAAGAGAAGAAATGGTTGATGAAAGTTCTCAGGCCATCAGTACATCCTATGAAATAATCATAAGACCAAAAGAGTTTCTCATTTTCAGCTACAAGTCTAGAAATATTAAAATACAAAAGGTTGATACAATTATTTGACTACTGAAAACGGAACACTTCTGAAGCAGAGAATGGAATGCAGCTGTTTCTGCACATTGAGGAAAAAAAAGTAAAATGGGAATTTTAGACATTTATTTACTTCAAAGTAGCCTTGTTCTGTGCAATACCCTTGTTCTACATATGGCCTACAGTATATTCTTCAGTGTCTTGCTAGCACTCAGATGTACTCAATAATGCTTTATAATGCTTTACTGGGAAGTTTAAGAAATTATTTAAAACACTATAAAATGGCCAAGGCACTGCAATGGAATGCACCAAAATCAGCAGAAATGCTCCTTTTCAGTTGCAATTGTGAGTTCTAATAAAAACTAAAGTCAACAGAGGGCTTTGGATGAAGCTGTGAATCAGCTCTTCAAAACAGGTGCAGAACAGTGAGTTAGTCTAGGGCTGAAGTCAATTAGATTCACTCAGGCTTAGTCAATTAGTCATTCTTTTGATCTGTCAATCTATCAGAAAAGAAAAAAAATGCTCATTTTTACTCAATTCTTGATCTACAGGAAAGGGGGATCCTCTCTTAGTGTTGAAGCAGAAAAACTTGTCTGGACTTCTTTATCTTTTCTGTCTCACACATTCTTAGGCTTTCTGCAAGAGGACAGGATTGCAGATGCTCAGATGGAATACTGAGGAACAGGTTCCTGAAAGGCACTGGAGGCAGAGCTTCAGGATATTAAAGGAGAGTAATCTGATGTTAAACCAGCATCAGCTGCAAGTGAAATAGCATTGGGCTGGGCTCAGTGATGAGGCACCTAAACTTTCACACACTGCAGCCAGTGAGCTCACATCCTCAGCAAATACACTTGGAGAATGAGCTGGGATGGGCCCAATAAAAAGCCCCCACAAAAAACGTTGCATAAACCGGCTGAGCTTTACAACTGGAAATGACACAGGGAAGAGCATGAAGAAGTGGGTCCAAAAAAAAGGTGTAGGATTGTCCTGATGAGCTCCTTAGGGTTCATGTCTCCAGGTTCAGTCAAGAAAATCACCTCAGCTTGCTTCCCCATCACTCCCTTCCTGAAACTGCCTGGCATAGCACTTTCCAGTTCCTCAGGGAAACTCTCTTTATCAAAATAAAAGTAATTAACTCTGACTTTGCACATTGAATATTCATTATTTTTAACAAAGTTGTATTTATCTTGCAAGGTAAGTAGTTGAATCCTATAAGTTAGTCTTATCCTATGAGAGAATAAAGGAGTTATACTGCTATTGTTAAATTAATGGAATTGCCCAAGCAGAACTGCTATTTTAGACTAGCCAATTCAGCGTGCTTAGACAAAGCCTAAGACCTTTAATAGATAAAATCAACATAAACTTGTTTCCCAAAGTAGAGCTAAAGCAGATTCAAGGATTATTTATAGTAATGAACATAGAATTTTGCATTTGGACACAAAGTACAGTCTGCCTCACTGAAACTATTGGTAGAACTACGGAATAATTTCCTGTACCTTGGCATAGTAATGTGTACTCAAAACCACACGAACCTGTAACTTCAGACCACAGCTATCCCTGTGGAGAACAAAGCCCTGGATGTCTTGAGGATGGCATCAATACAATACTGAAGGCTTGAGCTGCTGGAGACAAGCCAAAGAACATAAATTAAGAAACATTTTACAGTCCAAATATGTTGGAAACTGTATGCAGAGCTGACCCTTTTTAGGGTGATTTGAAAAGCACATGGTTTTAGATTATTTTGGTGGATTAGGTATTCCACTGAACTGTCTGTTTTAGCAGATTCTAATAAAATTTCAAAGAATAAAATTCTACCATGTTTTTAAATATTTTAAATGTCTGTGTATTGTGGGATAAATGAAACAACTCATGGAGTGAAAATTTGGTCCTACTGAAATCAGTAGGAGTTTTCCTTTTGGAAATTCATGTTGACTTCTAGAATGGCAGAATTTAATCCTTGAGAAAACACTTCTATATTGAACAAACATGGTGTGACTTTTCTTTCTACTGAAGGACTCCAGAACCAAAAAAAAACATAATACCTTTTTTGCAATAAATATATTTCATATGGGGTCCTTTAGAACAGAGGAGATGGAAGCCACGTTACCACAATAAGGTTTCCGTATTCCTTCCCCGTACAATTTGTTGTAGGAAAGCTGTCATGCAGTGTCTGTTGAACCCTACAGTCTCATCGTTCAGTTTTTATCTCTCTGTGCACCCAACCCTGACAGACTCAATGTATAATACAGATGAGCCTACTAAATTGCAGTTAGTGTGTCAATTTTTGGATAAGCAAGAGCTGGTATAGTTGCAGTGGGCTGGTTGCTAGTGCAAATGTGCGTCCTTCAAACATGTTTGTGTTTCTTCACTGACAATGAATGCCTTGCCATAAGCCAAACAGAAAGGAGAGGAGGGCACAGGAAAGTGGTTAAACCACTTTGTGACAGCAAATTGGCCCTGGCACTGCTACCCCTCCAGCTGTGCCCACCTGCCCTGCAGGATGTGGTGGGCTGGGTGAAGGGGTGGCTGGCTGCCAGCTGAAACGGCCCCCTTGTCCTTTCCCCCATACCGTGGCAGTCACAGGGGCCAGCTGTGCACCAGAAAAAACATACCACCTTCCCTGCCAAGTCAGCAATCACTTGTGCCCTTTGCCACTTCCCCTTTACCACTCCAGAAGGAAATTTTCCAGATCAGTTGTGATTTACCAGCAAATGAGAGGCCAGTGAGATTGTCTAACAGTACTCTGCCTGAATTCATCTGTAGACAGATTCCTTTACATTGAAGAGGTCTTGTGTCTTCTAATTTGTGTGCCAAAAATGTGGCTGATAGTTATCTCTCTGGGATAACTTTGGAATACTATCAGGAAAGGGCTGGGTCTCCTGTGATCTGACCTGATGCCACAGGACTTGACTGCACAATTCCCGCTGGCTTTGGTCAAACCCTTATGACTCTGCTGAGGTCAGGGAATCCACAGGCACATCTCTAGTGGTTCTAGGACCAGCTGTGTTGTTGACTCTGGCATGGTTTTTTGTGCAAATGCACAGAAAGGCTAGAGCCACACAATAGCTTAAATACACAACCATCCCACTATTTGGTTCTGGAGGTCTAAGCCCAAAATTCACTTCCTGTGAACTGCAATTGACTGCCCATCCATCCCCTCGGAGACCATGAAGTCTGTGTCCCAATATTTCCTGCAGCATAAATCACTGGGCATCCAAGACTGCTGCTAAAGGTAGTGGGAAGTAAGAACAGTCCCTGCTCTGCCACTAGGGAGCAAATCTGTCCCCGTCCGTAAAGGATTTCTCACCCGTCTGTGTTGGGGGATGCAGATGTCCCCCTCAAAACTTTTGTTGTATGACTAGAAGGCAGGAATGTTTCTCACTAATGTGAGAGTCTGGCAGGCAGAGAGTGTAGCACCCATACCAGGAGCACACAAAGAGCTAACCGGCCTGAGCAGCTGCACCTGCAGATCCTGAGTCCTCTCGCCATGAGGGGCAGAGGTGGCCAAGCTTCTCATCTGAAACCAGAAAGTCTATCTCCAGCACTGCTCCAGGGAAAATGTAGTGTTGCATATTTCAATATTCAGCTGGAGCTTTTCAGTGCCCCCAGAAAACTGAACTGTGGTGGAAAAAATTAGTTAAAAGCAGCAACAATTATTCAAAACCTGAGAGAAGACAGATTGCTTTTTTCCTCGCTCTTCTACTACTCAAAATCATGAATTGCTTATGAGCTTATAATAGTGTATAAACTGGTGGCAGACACAGCTGTTAGCACTGTTAGGGCAGCTGCCACTTTGCAAATGTCCCCATTTGCGGGAGTTAGTGCAGAAACATCTCCCCATCCCGATCTTATAGTTGTCCTGGAAGGTGGAATTGAAATAAGAAAGCAGTCTACACCATTTGTAAAAGAAATGTCTGTCTTTCCTGTCACAAGCTGTAGTTCCACTGAGGGTTTTATCAATATACACATTTCCTAAAAGCTACCATACTGCACACTGACATTACAGCATCAGCAGAAGTCTCTGCAGAGAGTCAGCCTCAGAAGCAGCAGAAGCGGGAACTCGCTTTTGCCAGCCCCTGGGGAGGGAGCCGTTCCATGAATTTTGTACATATAGAAGTTGTTGATAAGCCCTCTTGCAACATCAATGCCTTTCCCATAGGCACTGGAGTAACCACTTCCTTTCTTCTAGTTTGCAGCTGCCTGTTTAACTCAAGACAGAGAGCAGAGATTAAGACCAACTTAATAGGAGAGAACACCTGGAGCAAAGCCTGTTAGCAGCTCCTGCATCCCCAGGAACAGCTCTGTGAAATGAAAAAGCCATGGCAAAGTCCATTCCTTTGACAGGGAACAGTGACATGATCCTAATTGCAATGGGGAATGGAGTGACCCTCCTGGTCTGCTCCACAGAGAGCTTGACCACTATAAATTTTTATTCTTGTGGCATTTTGCTTTCCTGTGGTCGGAAAGTTCTGCATTTGTTGACTTTGTGTCAGCTGATTAATTGGGTATTAGCAATGCTTTGGGTGAAATCCTGGTCCTGCCAAGCAGGAGGGGAATTACACCAATGAATAAACTCAGAGCTTTAAATTGAATTTCCAAACTTTTACTTTATATATGACAGACAGTGTGACAGGATCTCAGGGTAATTCACAAATAGGAATGTACTTCCTAATTGTTGCTCCCATCTATGAATATGCTAGATATATTTCACATATTGAAAAAAGAGGAATAATTTGAGGAATAATTTTCCTTGGACGTGAAGATTATATGACAATGTGCAATGCAGTGTGGAAAAGTCCTTGGCTACCTCCTGTAGGAAGTATGTGTTATGTTATTTATTTCTCAGGGATATGAAAATAGAGCCTAGACCAGGGAGAGCCAGGGCTGCTGCCTTTGTTTGCGCTTGAGTCAGACCTGGCGAGTGCACTGTGAGGACTTGCTCTGTCTAATTTCAGTAGCCAAGCTGATGCATGATACACTTCCTTTGGCAGTGAAGTCACATTTTTCCTGCTCCCCTCTACGTGCAACTGTTCATTTCTGCATCCTGTTTGCCAGCCCTTACCTGAGGAGGCAAGTATGCATGTGGGGACTATGTGTATTTTAGACTGAAAACAAAAATGACCTTCTCCTGGAAAAGATGTGTTGGTATTTTTTTTTAACCTGGATTGTTATTGTTATTTTGGTTACAGCATGGCTCCCCAGGCCAGCCCCACTGCCAGGCCAACAAGTTGCGAATGGGGAGCAGAAGAGAGCAGCCAGGAACTGCTTTTGTTGCCTCTTCCTGCCAGAGAAAATGTATCCTGAGCTGCCTGCAGGCGGGGAAACACCTCATCACTACCTGCTGCAGAGCAGGGACTGGGGATGAGAAGCTGCATGTAGCGAAGGCAGAGTTGATGTGGGATGAAACAATCCCTAGCTTTCCTGAGTACAGAAAATACAGAGTGAGCCTTAATGCTTCCTACCTCATTCAGGTATCCTCCAATTACAGCTTCAGGTAATGAAGTCATATACCTCCAATTC
>VXAX01002181.1:163779-196692 GCA_013399835.1 Leptocoma aspasia
GTTATACAGAAATTGCAATACAGGATTTGAAAAATATAAAGGCTAAAATCCTGAGGCATCAGTAGAGATGACTGAGAAGCCACTTTAAGGGCTGAGAAGAGCACTGATGTCAGCATGACAGGTTATGAATGAATAATGTCAGTATTCCCAGCAAGGCACTGCCAAGGGAAACACTGGACCACACTTGTTTTGTCAGCTTTCCTGATCAGAGCAATAAACACACCACCTGCTAATAAGGTTGGTGGGGCTTTCTGTGAGAGCAACTCTCCCACTCAGAAAGATGCAGTTGTTCAAGGTGGCACAGAAGGAGTAAAACCAGAGTCATCAGGGAGCCCTTCAGCTCTACTCACTAGTTAAATCCCAGTGATGCAATGTTAAGCACATGCCTAAATGACAACTTAAAGAATAGGTCCCCGTAATATTTGCATTTATTTCTTTAAGCCGGCTCTTCTATAAATCTTCATCACTCTAAAAATTGCTACTCAGCTAGGCTCCAGAAATGTACACAGTTTCTTCTAATCGCCTTCCTTCATTGCTTATTAGAAATAATCACATCTACATTTTCAATCAATGACCTGTGATTTTATTTTGACCAGGTTTCTTCTTTCACCCAAGGATTTCTTTTTGCTGTTGTGTTCCAAGATAGCTTCCCCCTGGAGTTGGAAATTATGGGACTGCTCTTCCAATTACTGTATGAACTTAGGTTTCTAAAATTCAAAAATATTTGTACTCTATGAGTCTGACAGGCAAGCAAAACCTGGGAAAAAAAAAGAAGAAAAAAGAAAAAAAAAAGTGAAATAACAGCAAGACAACAGTTTCATAAATTTGGAAAGACGGTTTCTTGCCAGTGTGTTTTTATTAACTGTTATATAGGAAATGAGGCTCAAAGTATTGAAAAGATGGTGGGAGAGCAGGATCAGGTAAACAGATTGCAAAGCCACTCCAGACAAGTTTAAATTGGTCCATTGAAGAATCAGGCTTCACATGCCTGAGAATCAATAACCAAGAATCACCACTGGCTATAAAAGTGCTCGCAACTAACCAGTAATAACCAGTAATGACCATTTGACTTATTTTTTTCTTCCCACCATAAAACACGCTGAAAGAAACAAAGGAAAAAATACATGAGTTCATGTTGTCAGAAGTCTGCAAGAGTTTCTGCCTGTCAGACCAGTGCTTTTTTGCCTTTCCCTTGAAATGCCAGACCTGTTGGCATAAGCAGACTTGCAAGTACTCCCAGAGCAACAAATACAGGAGATATTGAAGGGTACTGCCACTGACAACTATATAAACAACATGCTTGAAAGTAAAACAGACTTGAGGTGGTTTGGGAGGGAGAAGCCATTGGTGAAATCTGTCTTTCTGTTTGGGTTTTGTTACTATGGTTTTAGGACTAGTTATAGTAGTTGGTCATCTAATATCTTTCACAGAAAGTGCGCATTTTCCAGTTAAATTTTCCTTTTGATTTCCTTGTAAACCGTCCTCAGCCCTCCCAATCACACCCCAATAATTTTGCATCATGTGCACATTAATACTTCTTTCCTTTTTCCTTTGAAATTAGAAGTGATTATTTTGTTGCTCTGTCATTTTTCACCTGAAAAAAATCTATATTCATTTTCTATATGCTATAAATGATAAAACATATTCTTGGATTGAATAACAAGGTTGAATATTATTCAGTCTTGGAACTTTTATGCCACTCATGAAGCCTCAAGTTGTACCCTGGTGGTTCCACCCATCAGTAGAAGACTGTGATTGAATTCTACCCATGCAGTCAATCAGGGACCACATATTACTCAGGGTATTTCTATAAACAACATGTTTTGAATGCCCTGAAATATAAAGCAATGATAGAGGAATAGAATGTTAGTCATAATGAAGATGGTGTTTTGTTTTTTTGTTTTTTTTTTTTTTGTGTATTTAATGAGACTGTGGCATAGCTTATGGTTGTTTTTTTTTTTTCTTTTCTTCTTGGGGAAGTAAATCATGACCTGCACATACAGAAATCATATCTTGTAGATAAGCAAATGCTTTTCTGTTCATTGTCAAGGAAGGAATTAGCAGAGAAAGGAAGAAAAGAAAGAAGAAAGGAAGGAGGGAGGGAGGGAGGAAGGCAGGAAGGATTAGCAATTAGCAATTGAGATGTGAATTAAGCTCTAGTTTTCTGTTACAAAAAAATCTCAGTAGAATTACAAACAGGAGGGCCCTGAGTTGCCTGTTCAAGGTGACAAACTTTTTTTTTACATCTTTCTAGTTTTCACTGGCTGCTCTGTGCTGAGTGCCCATGTCAGGAGGCAGATTTCAGGGGGACAATCTATGTAATGGGCTATTATAGAGGGAACTGGTCAAGTGCTGTCAGATATTTCACAGAATCCCAGGAAATGCTGAGTTGGAAGGGATCCACAAGGATCATCAAATCCAGCTCCTGGCCCTGCACAGCACCGTCCCCAAGAGTCACACCAGGTGCCTGAGAGCATTGTCCAAATGCTTCTTGAACTCTGTCAGGCTTGATGCTGTGACCCCTTCCCTGAGGATCCTGTTCCAGTGCCCAGCCACCCTCTGGGTGAAAACCCTTTTGCTAAAATCCAGACTGATCCTCCCTGGCACAACTTCAGGCCATTCCCTTGGGCCCTGTCACTGGTCACCAAGGACAAGAGGTCAGTGCCTGCCTCTCCTCTTCCCCTCAGGAGGAAGTTGTAGACTGCCATGAGGTCTCTCCCCTCAGTCTCCTGAGAGCCTGAGCATGTGCTGTGATGCACAGGTGGGTCCATCACTGAAACTTCAAATGTCAGGGCCTTTATTGAAGCACCTTAATGATTCACAAGCCATTGGGCTTTCATTTGAAAGCCCTCCTTATTTTTATAGTGTCAAAGAAGATTCACAGTTGTATTGGGGTAGGGCTGTTTTTAAGAGATTCACTGGAAGATTGTCAGATGATTCTTTGAAATATAATCTGAGATGTTTCTGGGAGCAGAACTATTGCACTCTTGGTACATAGCAACCTGACTTCAATTTGGTATAAAGACACATTCCTTTGTTTTTTGTTAGTTTGCCCAGGAAAAAAAAATCATACTCTTTCTGTGGCCTTCAGAAGTGACCTAGTCCTTTTTCAGGATATAATAAAGGAAATAATTAAAGTCCTGGGAAAGGTTTGTTATGGAATCACTGTTTCTCTAGAGCCAGATCAAGTAATAAAGTATTTTACTAGGATACAAAAGGCCCTGGTAATTTAAGAGAGGAGCAAACTTTTTTTCAATATAGTTTCAGATTATATCATCTCTCAGGAATCCTTTGTGACTGGTCTTCTATTTAAAGAGAAATAGCCCCAAACTAATAGGATACTTGACCCCTAATTATAAATTGTTCTACTGTCATAGTCAGTACTATTTTTTATTACTGCTCGTGTTTTTTTAATTTCTCTTTCAAATAAATCTAGTCTTTCCACTGCTTTCACCAAACATGGGCCAAAAGAATCATTTTTGATTCCAAATTCCGAAAACCTGATGTCTCAGGAGCTGGTTCCACAAACTCTTCCTCTGTTATTTTTAATCTTGGGAAAAAGGATCTGTGGCAACAGCCAAATCTTCTGTTTCCTGGGGTAAGTATCCTCCCTCAATAGATCCCTACCCCTGCAGAGAACTTTCAGTTACTTTCCTGTGTTTATGAAAAGGATTGCAGCGAATTTTTTTGTTTATTTCTGAGCTCTTTGTCAAACCTGTAAGATATGTCCCGAGGCATAGCTCCACTATCACATGGCTACATGTATTTATTTGTCTGACATTGCTGACCATATTTATGAGAGAGGCAGCAAGAATAATGTCACAAGAAGTTTGTGAGAGCTCCTTGCCTGGGGCCACCCATCCCCTGTAGCCCCCTCCCAGTCTCCCCGTTACACACACTTTCCATATGGCAACACAGATCCAGGCCTCAAAATAGGTATTTTGGGGAGGGGCTTGCCTTAAATGTAGTGATTTTTCCTAGTTCTTTGGCTAATTTCTTGCAGCACTAACAGTTCAAATCATCTGTTTGTTAGATTTCTGAGCCAATGATGGTATGACAGTTGCAATCATGATGTGCACCTAAACCTAACACGGCAGCACAGTCTAAGTACCACCTAGACCAGCTTCAGCTGCTCAACAGGATGAATTCAGTGCAGCACAGTATTAATATAACAGTTATTTCTTGTGGTCCAGGTATTATTCTATGTAATTCCCTTATTCAACAGCATAATTGTGTGTCCTGCATCATGGACCTGCTAATTCTGTTTCTGCAATACTCATAAAATGTCAAGGGATTTCCAAATGTAGAAGATAGGCACGGACCTTTTTTTCCCCCAAATCTTTAATGTTATAAAATAATCATATTCACTTAATTTTACCTATGGTTGCCTTCCTCACCACCAAAAGAAGAGATGCATGTTTCTGTTCTCAGGTCTAAACTGAGGGTTGAACCAAGGCCTCTCCCCAAGCAGCTGGGGAAATGCTCATTTTGGGAAAAACACACATTGGGCCTCCTCAGGAGAGATCAGAGAGTAAATCCTGTGTCATGTAAACCAATTCTGAACCTGGACATCACCAAGTAAAGCAGCTCAGAGCATGCTGCCTTTCAAGGGAAAAAAATTGTACATTCTCATATTTAGCTGCCTTTCCATATAAACCCAAATTTGGCTGTTTTAACCCCATCTTCCCACTTCAACCCATTTAAGCTACTTTGGAAGTTGTTTTTTAAGGATTAACTCACTAGAGTCTCTGTCATATTACAAAAACACAAGGTGGCATTTCACACTCCCTACAAAGGGAATTGACAGGCCTGTCAAGGATTTTTTTCTTCTGGGCTAAAAATATTGTGATCTGAGAATTAGTTAGCACAGAACTATTATAGTCTGATATTTTATTTTTAATTGAATTGGTTTCAGTGGTAGTTAAGGAGACTCACAGCTCTGCAAGGATAGGTGCTAAATCTACTTTGCCTACAGAAATTTTATTTTGCTTTGGAAAGCCCCAGTTGAATTTTTAAATGACTGTACAAGTTCACAGGCTGCATTTTTCAGTCTAATGCCTGCAGTGCTTTGCAGAGAAGTCTGTTTCTTGTGTCAGTTTCCTGCAATTGCAATCTCGTCTCCTGTAGCACCACTAATCCACTTGATATTAACTATAACAAGTAAAGTAGTAGCTGCAACTGCACCTCATCCCCATTGTACTTCATAATGGCTCACTTTACCTAGAAGAACCCTCCAAAGCTTCCACATGAAAAAATCTGGGTAAAATGATTCAAAAAAAAAAAAAAAAAAAAAACCTACAAAAAAACCTGTTTAAAACCAACCTTGTGTTGCTGTACCACATCCAAAATAGAACAGCCATTAACTGGCCTGTCAACCAGACCTTTGTTTGGGATGGGTTGTTCTGGACAGTCTGGAGTGTTCCTGATATTTTTGCATTTCAGTATCTTTGATTACACCTCTGTCTTGTCCACAGAAGTTACCTGAGGTGAGGTATTCTAAACTGCTGTTAAGACTACATATTCATATCCACATTCAAAGAGCTGTGCAGATTTAAATGGACTTATCAACATCTATGTCAGCTGGGAAAAGATGCATGTATTACCATCAGCCTTTCAGAGGTGGTAGAGGTGAAGTCAGAGATGCCAAGACCTGTATTTCTAACACACCTGTCTCAAGTTGCGGAACAAGACACACAACCAGAATTTTAACAACCTTATATGTAAATGGCAAAATAGTCAGTGTTGCCATTCTGTATCTCCCCTAATTTCAACAGGCATTTGGATAGTGTCTGTGAGATGGACTGTCTCTGTGTCTGGCATTTGTTATAAATAATAAAAATACATTTGCAAGGGGCTATAGAAATGATCAAGGAATGTCCCAAATCTCTTTCCAAATAAGAAAAATAAAGTAATAGTATTAAAACTTTTTTTAAAAAACACAAATGTTTCAAAAAAAAGTTTTCAAGAAAAATTTTATACTCTGGGGTAGAATTACTCTGTGGGAAAACCACCTTTGTAAAGCCAAGATCCCCCATCTCACTTTGGATGGGGAGATGTCAGGTCAAGCTCCTCATCTGAACCTTTGCCCTATCCTACTAGACTACTAAGCTTCTTTTTAATATGCCTATTGTTTTATTTTCTCCTCTCTCCCTTGAAAAAGAAAAAAAAAGGAAGAAAGAACTCATATTCTTTCTGCACTGGAATGAAAACAAATTTTGAAACCGCAACATTTTTCACTAAACAGAATTCTTGTTTTCTGGCCAGCCCTATTACTTATTATTATTGACCTTTCAGAGACTCCAGTTTAAAATTTTTAGTTAAGTTTCAGAGGGAATCAGTGCCAGAGCTGCAGTCAGCTCTTCAAAATCCCCAACTGCCCATTCTGCTAGCTCTCTCACACCAAAGATGCCTCCCCTCCCCAGAAACAGCCCAGGAAGAAAAACCACTAATGATCTTCACTCTTGCAAAGAAAACCATCTGAGTTTTGCATTTGGGCAGCAAGAACCTCTTCTGTCCTTTCCCATAATAACCTGCTCAGATATTTTTTAAACAGCTGTAACCGATGCCGTCCTCAATAAAGTAAATGAAAGAGAGGAAAAACGTGCCACAGCACATTTGACAGTCAGACACCTACAAGAGAAGTTGGTCAGGCCCCAGGGGACACAGCATCAGTGCTCCACTGTTTGAAACTCCCCACTCTGGCTAGAGTTGGAAAGTGCCATGTTTTTTACACCTTTCTCTCAGAAATGCTCCCCTGGGGCAGACGCTGCTGTGATTCACATTAGGGCAGCTTAGGATGAGCATGACATCATTGTGATGTCAATTCTCTTGTCCCAGGGGCACCTGGGAAGCAGAATTTCCACATGCACTGCAGCACCCACAAGCACCTTCTTGGGCACGTTCTAAGGCAGCGATGCTTTTAAAGCCTGTCTCTCGTCCTCTCACATCCGCAAGGTTGGCCGAGGTTGAGCATCCGAGCCAGATTTACACTCCCCATTTTATTAGCACTCTGGGCTGGGACATACCCTCTAGCAGAGATGTATGGAATGTATGTGACTGTGTTACTTGGCAAAAGAAAATTTCTCTGAGAAGCTAAATATCTGAGGGTTTTTACAGAAAGCACTTTTTCCCCCCTGAAGAAAGGTCAGAATTGAAGCTTTTGGAACAGTCTAACATGTTTCCCAGATCTGTCTGACATGCAGTCCTGTTCCCATCTTGCTAACCACTAGTCCTCCTCCACCTCATCCTTTGTTGGAAGCTTAAGAACATCTTGTGCATGTATACATAGCTAGAAAGATGCTGAAGCCTTCAAAATAGTCTGTTGACTTGGAAAGGAATAGGGCAGGCAGTGCTTTTTTTCTTGGATCCTCTCCATAATGAGCATTTGATTAAAATGTTCTTGGCACCTCCCTTTTATTCCGTCCAGCAAATAAAGTCTCTTTGAAAAAGTGTAGTTTTCCTGTATCAAAACTCAGCATCTTTTAGAGAGAACTTTTCTCCAGCAAAATGGGTCAGGATAATGAAGTGCACTGAGGATTGAGTGAACGGTGAAATTAGGGGTCATGGCCATTCCTGGTGCCATGCAATTACCTGTACCAACAGTCAGGGGCTGAATTCAACCTCTTAAAACATATAGGACTAGATCACTCTTGGGCAAGAGCCCAGAAAATTTCTGCCCTGCCAACTGAAAGCAAAATTGGAGCATGATCTTGTTCTTACTGCATATATCTAAGCATCCAGTGAAAAATACTTGGGGCCCTCTTGAGCTGGGCC
Source organism: Leptocoma aspasia (assembly GCA_013399835.1). Taxonomy (NCBI): domain Eukaryota; kingdom Metazoa; phylum Chordata; class Aves; order Passeriformes; family Nectariniidae; genus Leptocoma; species Leptocoma aspasia. The sequence continues at coordinate 171,553 of VXAX01002181.1, forward strand.
CAGGGAAGATAGACCTGGTGGGTTTTTAAAAACTTTTAAGGGAAGTATTTTGTGAACAATAACAACAACAATAACAACAACAATAACAACAACAACAACAACAATAAACCAACTAGAAAACTTGCCTGTAGACACTCTCAATGGAACTGAATCCTGGACATTTTGAACCAAATACAGATCATGGGTACATGACCAGAGCTCTACAGGTGTCCGTCATTTACCTGACTGTGTCGCTGTAGGATCCTTGCATGTAAATGTGGGGCTCAAGACCTGGATGGTTTTAAGACATTTGCCACTTCTGTAAATGATATAGTCTGTAAGAGAGATTTCTTCTTTCTAACAGGGTGGCTTTCATAGAAAAGAACTACTTTTGCTATGTCACGATTTTTAGTCAACTCAGAGAAGACACTACATGCCTGACTTATATTTGACATGTCCTCCTTGCAAAAGAAAGGTAATTCCCTGTGACTCACCATAGTTGTTTAGAAAAGATAAAACATTTCAGTGAGCAATGGTCTGTTAAAAAGACCTGTCCTCTGGAGAACAGCTTTTCCATAAAGAGAAGGTGGCCACTGGAGAGCAAAAGTAGGAGGAGAGGTGGAGAGCACTGTCAGATGTTGAAACAACATGCTGGATATAAATCACAGAGATATCCTTGGCTGTGATGAGGTTTGGACTCAGAACAATTCCCAACAAGGGGTTCTACGTGCATGTTATTTCAGGATCTTATCTTGATGAATGGATGATGGCACTTCAGTGGATATTGCATTAGCCATTCTGCACTTTTACTGCTAATTGGCTGTAGGGTGAAGACAAATTGTCTCCCTTCCCCTCTGAACAGTGTCAAGATTAAACAGTGAAAGGACATGGAAAGAATAATTGCTTAAGGCGCTGGCGTGATGTTTTCTCCTGTACAAACATACAATTAGGCTGTCTTAACCTCCCAATGTAGCAATAAACACCACTTCACAAACTAATTTACAGGCAAAAGTCAGAGACAGGGCTGGAGCTGTGCTCTGCAAGGCAAGGGCCCTGTCATTCAGCCAAAGGGGCAGTTCCACTAATTTAAGCCAGCAAAAATCTTTGTATGCTTTCTTCCAACTCAAGTGAGACTGAAATAAAGTCTATACATTTGAATCATTGAGCAAACTAGCTAATAAAAACTGCTTTTCTGACTGGTCATAAAAAAAGAATGTAATTGGTCATACTCAAGAAACTACTCAGAACAGGGAAGCAAGGGGAGCAAGGTCTTAATAATATTGACTTTTCTAACACTTTGACATTTTTCTGCCTCCATCACTATCTGTCAGTCAGTAACACGTATGGACAGGAACTGCCAGCACACATTTCTTCAGCCAGGCTGATGGCAGGCTCAGGCTTGCACGAGAGACACTGCACTTTTCATGCACCCCACGCTGCCCTCCTCTCACTGAGGGGTCACTCAAACCACATTCAGTGCTCTATTTGCAAAGACAGGACTTTCATTTCCTAAATGCAAAGAGCAGTACAAACTGTGAAAGAGGAATGGACAAACCGTGGCAGGGGTTCAGAAGGAAAGCTACCCCAGTACTCTCTGAGCTGGGTGGGGTCCCACACCCATCCCTGTGTCACACTGGGCACCTCTTGCAGCCACAGGCACTGCCTTGACTGTATGGCCACTGAGCCATGTACAGCTCAGCAAAGGACAGAATTCTAAAGAGTTCTTACAAGTGTCCTGGACCCTAAAGCTTTCTGCTCCATTTTACCTGACTTGGGTGAAAAGAGCCCCAAAGCCACCACAGCCTGAGTGAGCTGCTCCAGTCTCCTGTATAAACCTGGTGTTAAGACACAGGCTTTGCCTAAAACCCAAGTCATGTTGTTTTCCCAGTGAATTCATATTGAAAGAGTGAAGCTGGATTATCTAGCCAGAGTTAGGAATGTACTTAATTTGGCAATGCTGGACCATCTGTGCTAGATCAAATCTGTGCTAGACCAAGAAATCCGCCATGTAAACTTTGAAAACATAAATAATTCCAGTTGTTACCTGTGAGCTCCGTGACACAGATTCTCTGTGAACCTGACTGGAATCATAGTGTCACTGGTTACACTGGAAGGAATCCACTGCATCCAGTCCTTTGGATTCTGACTTGAGTGTGTCCTAGTTTCAAGTTTCAGTCCCTGTCTCAGGTAGCAGACGGAGCTCCCCTCATCCCCACTGCATCTCCATGCTTGGACTCCAGCAAGGCCCCAGGTGGAGCTGAGGCTCTTCTCCAATCACCTCTGGGTCACAACAGACTTCTGGGATGGTGTGTGGGGGCAGACGAGCATCCCCTTGCCAGAACTGGTATTTCTGGCCACTAGCATTCATTTCTCCAGGATCCTTCAGCCTTAGAGGAGAAGAACCTAAGGAACCTAAGGAAACTTCACACTTCCTGTGAAGTTGGAAAAGTGGCTGGACTAAACTCTTTAGGTATTAGGTGCTCTATTTAGGAGAAATGAATCATACACTGTATAAAGAAGCAACCCAAAAATATTCCTCAAGGGGATCTGCTCACTGGCTTAGGCAATGTGCATCACGTGTTATTCACCACATTCATCACTGACTATTCACTGCAGTATCATCTCTTTTTTCATACACTCAGCCTGCACTATAGGTGTTTTCACTTTCCATGACAAGTCAGGACAATCGATAGTTTTGCCACTTGCAAAGCCATAAAGTACTGACCTTTGTCAGCTCTCTTTGTGTCAGCTTCACAAAAGTGTGGGAAGCTTTATTTCTTTCATTTATTTCCTCCCATAAGCTGTCAGTGTGGCCCACTGTCCATTGTCTTTTCTAATGTGTCCCCTAAGGGTAAATATGACTCCAGATGAAAATAACATTTTGCTGAGGCTCCTAACTAGCCCTTTCTGTAAGGCTCTGCCTGGTTTTGTTAAAAAAAGTATCACTTTCTTCAGTAAAGTATCTTTGAAAAGCAACAGCACCTCTGTATTTTCAAAGGTAAGCCAGCCCTAGCTGTGCTGCTGAGACACTACAGTCTTTCCATTCTTCCACAGCCTCCAATAGTATAACAAATAATAAGGTTACCAGAGGGTATGCAGCTTAGTGTGTAAAAAAACCCCTAATCAGATATCTTTATTTCCCATAAACACTTACAGCTGCAGCTTCTCTGCCAAAAATAAAGGGTGGTTTTTCCAATGGGGTTGCTAAATTCAGCATCTCACTGGGAAATTTCATTGGAAAGGAGGGTAAAAGAGCATATGACTAATGAAGGCAAATCCCAGGAGGAGTGAAAGACCTATCTCAGAGTAAAAGCTACCTGTGCTGCTCTGAACTGGGGTTTTACCATTGGGTAAGCAAGCACTCATCCAGCAGCAAAGACATAACCTAAGAACAAATTTGTTTCCAAGAATTATAAAACTGATGCAGAGGTCTTTTTCTCTGAAATGTGAGTGAAGGTCATAGGTGTTGTTGCATCATCAAGGAGGGACAGACTAACGTACTGTTTTTCTCTTTTAAAGATAGCTCACATATTCTGGGACTTACTGTTCATCACCAGGTTCCTAGGACTGCAGAGGTTCACCCAAATCACACTTGTGAGGGGTTTCAAGTTTTCATCTCTACTTGTGATAATCAGACGTGTATTTTCTGTCCGTTGTCATAGCAAAAGCCTCCTGCTGAAGTCGGTATGAAAGGAGTATTTCAGTTCTGCAGGTAAGCTATGCGAGGACACAGGCAGCCAGAGAGAGCTGAGAGCTGTAAGACCTCTGGGAGGACAACCCAGTCACTCTTGTATCCCTGGTGCAGGTGCTGGGCATATGGTCTTTCCGAAGAATAGAGCAATTTCCAAAGGGAAACCACAAAGAGACTCAACTCCCTTGTCTGCCTCCTGCACCCATCTCACCCCACCCAAACATCAGTCATCTGGATGAAGCCATAATGCAGATGCCTATATAAAATCATTGACTTGGAGGTCTGCAGATTCTTTGAGGTCCTGTGCTGAGCTGCAGTGGGAGATCCAGTCACTCAGCTTCCACTGTCTTCCCAGGCTTTGAATTTGGGGGAACTGCGTCTGATTCTGGGAATCTGCTTTGCCTGGAAGCACGTGCCCTCAGTCCCAGCAGGGCTAGCAAGCTGTTCACAGCACACAGTTTCAAAAGCATGTGGGCCAAAAGTCAATGAGACTTTTTTCCTGAGTAATAAGACTGGGTTATCCAATATCAACATGCAGCTATTTCTGCAAATGTGTGACAACATGCCACAAACCTACAGAGCAGTCTTCCCAAGAAATGCCACCAATGCATTAGGCTGTCTGCCATGATATTCTGGGCTTATGAACAGCAGCAAGGCAGCCTGGGATCAACTCAAGAGCTGAAGCAAGAGCGGGGGTTTTCCTGTGAGGGGCATTCTTCTCCAAATTAAAACTCTGATATTTTATACTGTGGAAGTCAGTCTTGGAAAATTGAGGATTCGTCAAGGTAAGGAACGTTTTAATAGTTTAATTATGAGCCCTTTAATGTCTTTTCATAATCAGTTAATAAATACCTTAACAATAAAATTGAATTTAAGCTTTTAATAGGCTGTGTTGGATTGAACCTAAACAAAAGAATTAGCAGCTCCAGGCATTGTGCAATAACTTCTCACTGCTTGGTGCCAGGAGAAACAAAGCATTTCAAGTACATTTTTTTGTACCTCACTATAATAAACGCTTGTAATATTCCCCAATTTCTGGAGTGCAAGATGCAGATCTTATTTATCACAGTATGTGACACATCTGGCACATGGATCAGGAAACAACTGTTTTACTTCATTTCTGTCATCACCTTCCAACAGATTTCTTTCACATTCCAATTTGGACGAGAGAACTTGGACTTTCTCTCCATAAGTTCTCCATTAACAGTTTCACAGCAACGAGCACTATTGGTCCGTTCTCCTTCCACAGCAATTAGTTACACCAAGCTGCATATTTTGACTTTTACTACAAGCGAACATGTGAAATCTCTGGTATTTACTCCTATCTGCTCCCAGCGCCTCCGAGGCAGGCAGAGCAGAGATGTTTGCTGACTGTCATTGCCTCTCTTCAGTGCCCCTTTCAAGTGGCATCGCTGCCTGGGCGCGCCTTGCCGTTTTCTGCCGCCGCCTGTCACTGTTGTGAGCGTGTGTTTTATTTACAGCGGGGCTTTTGCTGTGCCACTGAGCGCCTTTCCCGGCTGAAGGGAGCGCTCTGTCCTCTGCTCCAGCACGGGCGGGTGTAAAAAACTCGCCGAGATGGGAGCTTTGCAAGCTGCACAAACGACTGTGCACTAATAAAGCTTGAAAAGCTTGAATTACACTGGAACCCACAAAAATTTTCAAATTAAAATTCCATATTTAGAGGCCCCCTGTGGGCCGTGATTTTATTTGGTTTAATCCCCTCTTGAGGCCAATTAGGTAGACACTCTTCTGCACATGCACACACTAGCACAAAAAAAATAAGTATATAAGACTAGTTAAAAAGGAGAGGGTAGTATATCACTCATCCATTCAAAGACTGAAATTCTTTTCCCTTCTGTTGTCCCTGAAAATAGCATGGCTGTCAGAAATCAATAAAAGTACATGCAAACAGTACTCATTTTTTATTTCTAGGCTGTGCTTTAACTTTCCCTTGCTTCTTTATGCAACATCTAGTAAATTTTCACTGTTGCATACTGTTTCACCAAATGTATAATAAATGCAAAACCTCCACTGTTACTGGCAGAGGAGGGCTGGATGACTTGTTTCTTAGCCTGGGAAGTAAAGAGGTGCTGTGAAAATAAATTCCTCAGGCAATTGATTGAAATTTATCATCGCTGCATAAAGTGCGTGCAGAGAGTGGGATGAGGATGCACTCCACTTTCCCTAGCTGAATCCCATTAAGTGCAATAGGTTTGTTCTAGCAGGAAGCCCAAAGAAAATCTGACTGCATATGCACAGGTTGAACTCACCCATTCCCACAATTTTTTAGGGATTTTTGTATAAACAGTTGGGAAGGATCCAGCTTTCTCACTGTCACTCTTCGCATATGAAGTGCAAACTTTGTCTTCTTTGTACCAAGTGGCAGGCACCACATGGCCCATGTGAAAATAAAATGCATGCAGAAAGTATAAAAGGAGGTCAGAGGTGATGTTTAGGTAATGAGGATTTCTCCAAGTGGGGAAAACAAAAGAATGAAGTTGTTATAACTGTTACAGCTGTCTACAGCAAGGGAAAATAACATCTTGTGCTTTCACTAACGAAGTAGGTTCAGAGTCCAAAATTGATCCTTGTGAGATATTTAGCAACAAAAGCACCTTTCCCAGAGGTAACACACTTGTGCTGAAGTGCTTACAGGAGAAGGTCTGTCCTGCCTGGATGAAACAGACACTGCAGTGTGCTCTGGATTGAGCAGCCTCCTGGCCTGGGTGGGGAGCTCAGGGCAGAGGCAGCATGGGGGTCTGCAGAGCGTCTCCTGACATATTTTGGGAACAAACATGAGCTATGGCTAGGAGCTGCTGGCTTCCACCATGCTACAGTGAAAGCAACCCCTGGGATGGAAAAGGGAAAGCCAGTTCATGAAATTCAGCAGCTCAACTGAATTTTCAGGATAAGCGTCTTTCTTATTATCCAAGGAGCTGCATGGAGTCTGTGCTCAGATACAGTGGCTTGAATCTTTGAGAACAACATAATGAAAGCAAGAGTTAAGGAAATGTGCCTGAAATAAATGCAATTTTATGGCACTTGAAAAGAGATTAGGGCAAAAAGTCTATTTTGTTTTACAGGGGCTCTTATCCTGTGCTCATTGCTACGGCGTTGGAGCAGCATTTTGCTGCTCCCACACGTTGATTATTCTCTCATCTGCCACACAGGGGCAATGCATCTGCAACAACAGTCATGTCTGGGGAGGCTCCCACTTTGCCTTTTTAAAGAGATTGCACAGAGGCATGGACGGGAGCACTTCTGTCTTCATGCTTGGTTTGGGATTTATGTTTGAGAAAGTCAGGTGCAGAAAAGAAAGCTTATTAAACAAAAAGAAAGAAAGAAAGAAAGAAAGAAACAAACAAAAAACCCCAAAACAAACAAACAAAAAAAAGCAAAAACCAAGACTGAAGCAAATTCAACCTTTTCTTCCAGACCAAGGCTAAAGCTGCATGGGAGAAGCCTTCTTCAATATATGCATCAGGTAAAAAAAAAAACCTCACCTAAAAGGAATAATCTAAAAAGAGTAAGGTTGCCATAACTTTGCAGATACTTTAAAGCATTCAACAGACATACACAAAAAATGTATATACCCATCTCTGGATCTGATTCAAAGTCTGGGAAAAGATGTCTCTTAGACTCACACTGAGATACGGGCCAACTGAAGGAAGGAATTTTGCTGCAAAAAATGGCATTTGGGAACTCAGTCACTCTAGCGTAGCAGAATTTTATCCTGGTCTTTCAGGAATACATCTTTGCAGAGTGCAAGAGGGAGGATGAGAAGGTAGAAAACATGCTCCCCACACACATACACCCCAAATCAGAGAGAAACTCATGGACTGAATTGTCAGCCTTCTCCTTTTTCCCCCACAGAGCCAGCATCTGCCTCCCATCAGACACTTTCATGTGCACAGGGTTGGGTCTGGGGCAGTCCCCAAACTCAGTTCAGGGGCTGAAAGAGGTAGATGCTGGTGTAGGGATATGAATCAACAAATGCCACTATACCTGCACCAGATGAACAGGTTTCTTTAGATACTTTAGATACTTTAGATACTTTCTCTTTAGAGAGAAATTACACATCCCCTGTCTTTGTATATTTTATCTATATAGGCATAAAGCACACATAATATCAGGAGCATTAAACCCATCTGGCATAACTTTATGGCAACAATGCAATTTTATTTTATTCAAAAACACAACAGACCTCACAATGCCTGTTAGGACTGCAAGAACTCAAAGGCTGCAATTTACAGCCAAACACTGTGCTGGTGTGAAGGTCTGCCAGAGTGCCTGGAGTGCTGCACGGACACAGAGCTGTCACCCCTCTTGTGCTAATGGCAAGACTGGAACACTCAGCTGATTTGCCTGATGTTTTCTGAGGGGCACCTAATGATGACTGCAAAAGCAGTCTGCAGGACAACTAACTAGAAAAGATGTTCCATCTGTAAGTTAGGGAGGCAGATATTTAATTTGTTCCATGGAGAATGCATGCACTAAGTCCTTACCCATCCCCCTCCCATGGAGAAATGAGCAGGAAGCTGCATGCTGAAATTCATTGAGTTTCCTCTACCCTGCATGTGTTATTCCCCTGGAGGGGAGAATGGGGCCCTTTATACCTCCATAGCTCTGGGCTCTTTGGGTAATGAAGGGAACACATTTATTGGTACAAGGTTTGGTGTTTATTGATGCTACCCATTTTTCACCAGATTTAGCACTCTGTGGGGAAGGCACATGGACTTTCCAAAACACATTTTATAATCAAGCCATTTCAAGGTTTATGTGGTATAATACGTTTAACTGTTAAATTGTAAATAAAAGTCACTGCCCAATACTAAGCTTCCTTCAAGACATTATAGTCAGCTACATCTTTAATTATCTGATTTATATGCAACCCTGTTGCATGTGTTACATGCACATGTTATTTGTCTGACAGATGTAGCATGCAAAATTATCCTTCTAGAAGAGGTTGTGGGCTTAACGCGCCTCTACCTCGCTGTCCTGAAAAAGGGGTGGCCTCGGCTGCAGGGGTGTGCTGTGTCCCCATGTGTCATTTACCACAAAATAAACCACCAGTGCAAATTAATAATTAAAATAAACTAACTGCTCAGTGCAATACAACACCCACGCTCTCCCCAGCCGCTGCGTTCCCTCTTGTGGCAGCACAGACCCCAAGGAAACCCCACAGCACAGGGGATTTCCTCCCAGAGAGTGGCTGGGAACCCAACAGCTCCGGATACACGGAGGAAAGGTGTTCCAGGAGGCAAAACCACGCGTATGCACGAAAGCGCAGGCACCCCACCCTGCACCAGGCATTTCCCAGTCTGTATTCCTGAGTGGGAATCAGTGGGGAATTACCTTGCTGCGTGCAAAAATCTTGTGCTGTAGTTTAACGGAGGAGACCCTGCTGCCCATGGCCCCACACACCCAGCAGAGCTCCCCGGCTCTCCCTGAGGCCATGCACAGGAGTCCGTCCAGCGAGGCATGAGGAGGAGTATTAACCATTTCCAAAATCCTGCATCCAGTGTTGATTTAGCAGCCTGGGCCTGGCAAACAGTGCTACACAAGGGAGGCTTACAGGAGTTATTGCTCTGCCCTCATCTGCCTTTTGCCTGCCAGCTTAGCGCTGCCTGTTCAACGACAGTCAAGTACTCCAACTATTTACTTGATGTGTTATTTATTCTCCACCAAAAAGCAAGCCCTCTAATGAAAGAATATATTAATAAAAACATACCATCTCAGATTAAGGCTGGGAAACTGGTATCCCATCAGTTTTAGCTAATAAATAAAAAGTCCCCAAAGATGATGGAATAGCTCTTTTTTTTTCTGACAGCACACCCAGATCAAACACTTCTCATGGCAAGACAGAAACTCTCAGTGGGAAGCTGTCCTTTACAGAGACTCATTTGCTATCTGGTATTGATGTGCTACTTAATTTATTGATCCACAGAGAAATGAGAACCTGAAGGCAGTACAAATTTCATTCTGCACAGGTTCTCTTGAAGAAAAGGGTTTTAGCTCCTCTTCTTTCTTGTAACTATTTCTGAAAACGGGCATCCCTGTCATGTTCTCACTGTATCGTCATGGTGTAAAAAATTCTATATCAGTTTAAACCTGGCAGCTTGTCAATAGGTTTGCACAATAGGCCTTACTCTCCAGCCCATTCCTGTTGTTTACTTTGTTAGTACAAAATTTGCAGATGTTCATTTAAATAAATAAATAACTTGGTTTTAAACATGGTCTGAAGTCCCTATTCTTACTTTTAAAATCAAAAACCCAACCAATTTAATGGAAAGGTGTTAAGGGGACAACCCAAGTAAGACACATAGAGAATGGGTTAATATTTTCCCTTTTGTTTTTACAATTTTAGTGTTGTTCAGAGATTACAAATCCATGCACGTGAAGCTTACAGCACAGTACAAAGGATCCTGTAAAATGAGGAAAAGGATCCTATAACACAGTTGAAGACATGAAGATAGAGGAGGCAGGTTTCCATTAAGGCTGTGCCCTCCACAACATTCAAAGAGAGTTTACTCTCATGCTATTATTTGGGGTATTATGTTTTCTCCTAACCACCCAGACATCTCTCCTTTTCTCATCTGGGAGCAAGGGCAGGTGTAACAATAGGTGTTGTCTCCCTCAGGACTGATTAACCACTCAGCAAGAAGAAAACACCAGAGATGTGCACTCTTTTCCCATTGCAGGAACTGGATGTGGGTAAGATCCAGGGATACATCCTTTCTCCTATCTTCTTACCCTTGCAACCTGTAAACAGCATATTACATTTCTTGCAAACTACAATTCAACAAACAGAAGATGCAATTCAATACAGAACTCAGCAGCAGATGGACAACCAAGAACATGGATACTGTAATATAATTCTTTGTATTGTTGACTTCACAAAAACTTGCATTGATCTTGTACAATTTGGTACCTTTACATGTTCGGGATGTTGGTAATCTTGGGTGCTCTGCAGAGGGCGTCCCTCCTACTCCTGCATGCCTGAAATCTCTGGATGGTGAGGACTCAGAGAGCAGGAAACCAAGGAGAAATCTCACAAACATATGAACCAATGGCTCCCATTTGCCTATTTTCTTCCAGCAGTATATTAAACCTCTGAACACAAACAAAATGTCTAAGAAATTTTTTTTGTTTTGTTATTGTCCACTCTCCTCTTGGTCTCCAATGATCATTATTAATTGAAAGTCCAAAATATGTTTGCATTAAAGTCCATCAGGAAATGCTATGATCTCCGCCCATCTTCAGTGGGATTTCATGACTATTTATTGCCGTGATCCTGCTCCCATTTCAGTGAGAGGTAGTTTTTCATTTACTTGAGCAAGGACAATGTTAAGTCTATACTGAGAGTTTTGAGGGAGAAAAAAAATAGCTGATTACAACAGGCTCCAGACAATAATAGTATCACTTTCTTATATTCAGAGCAGTAAAGCAAATATAAAACAAGCAACAAAAAAAGGGGAGTGCATTCTAAGTTCAACTCATTAAGAGTTACAGTTTGATACTATTGATTTCCCCTGAGTTCAATAAAGACAAACTCACAAAAGAACAGAACATAGCTATCCTTTTCCAAAAGAGACTAATGGAGAAAGGTAATAATGAGATCTGACTTTATCTAATCAGTGAATAGCCCCAGCAATACAGCTTCATCTCCTGAAGTCATCAAGCTGCTGACAATCACAATGTTACACAATGCTGCAGTGATAAAAACCACCTTTAAATTAGGTTATCAAGGGCAAGGGATTATTTTCACACAGACACACACACACACACACACACACACACACACACTTAGCACACTGAAGAGTGGTTACTGTCTGAGATCAAATTTCCTACCTGGAAATTCATACATGCAAGAAGAGGCTCAGAGTTCCTGCTGTACTCCGTGGAGATCCTAGTACAGTTGGAGAAGCCCCAGCAGTGATTAATCTCATCCTTATCTTGGCACTGAAAGATCAGTCCCATTGTCTAACATAGCTGCCACTTGAGACACTGCATGGTATCCAAGACACCCCCCTGGGGCTGGCAGATGTGACATGGGACCCTGGGGATAACCATCTGAATGCTGACAGGATCTCTGTGGGCAATTCAAACACCACTAAGTGCCTAAACTTAACCAACAGACCCCCTTTACTTGCCCACATGAGGACAACTAACTGTAAATGATCAAGTTAATGTGTCTTATCCTTGAACTTTTTTCCACCAAAGTTAGGTGGAATTACCACAGATCAAAAAGTAAATTACCCCAGCAATACCCCTTTTCTGAATGCATAATAATTGGTCCTTCCCTCCATCAGGCTATAGGTAAACAAGTAAAACAATCCAGATGCTATAGTATTTGCAGCCACCTTGGTAAGTATCTTGTCCCAGTCACAAAAAAGCCTCAACAGACCCAGCTCTTCACAATCTGCACTACACGCTTAATATTTGGGGAGTAAAAACAAATTGATATAACAGGAAAAAAAATGATATAGCTGAAAAAAAACAGCTCCAGTTTCAGCAAAATCTTTGATACTCTCTACTTCTATCAGCAATCTGAGTCCACCTCATGCCTCTGACCACACATTCTTAATACCTTAGTGAAAAGAGCAGAATGTCTCCATTCAGTTTCCAAAAGATTAATATAAACGTAAACTATGGGGACTTCTGGTGGCAGATGCCAAATACAATTTGGGTTTATTTGGGAATTTGGAAAATTACTCTTGCTTCTATAGCCATCACTGTTCCCTTCAAACCAAATTGGAAGTAGGTTGCAGAGATACTTCTGCCATTCCTGGTCCACACACAAATGAAGGACTAGCACTTCTCATCATAGCATAACACTGAAGAATATGTTGAATTTAAGGATAAAAGGTGTGGGTATCTGTAGGGTTTGAAAGAGAACACTGTAAATAGTGTTGCAAATAGTCAACAGAACCCAGCTTTGGGACTCGAAGCCCTTGAGTGGGCAAGTGGTTGGAGGCTGGGATGTGTTTCTGAGAGGTGCCACATAGGCTTCACCTGACATACTCAACTCCAGGTACCTGGTTTTGGCCTTGCTTAAAAGCTTAGGGGTGCTTTTTGTATTTCATATTCATGTACACATGCAAGAGCCTGACACAATACTGAAAAATGAATGAAAATGCAAGGCTATCTCAAGGAATAAAATGAGGATTACTAGACCAAAGTTGTCAATATGTTTGAAAAACAGACACCCACACTTGGAGAAAATACATGTCTGACATAAGTAGTTCATCCAAAATATATCATGAGCCAGTACTCAAGGACAATTAATGAAACATGCAAGATTTCTTTCCTAGAAATGGAAAATTATCTTAAATACTGACATGCATGACAAAATTTTTGTAAATCTGATAAGCATATATTGCATTGCAGAAGGCAAAGACTATCTGCAAAGTAAACCTATTAATCTTTAAATTTAACCACTAGCCTAAGGAATCCATGCAGAATCAGATGTAAATTCAGTGGTGGTATGGATGGTGTGAGCGAAATATGTTCACAAGTGACATCTTGGAAATACATCAACTAAAATTTAATATATTATGGACAATAAAGTCTTTTGCACTTTAGCAGCCTGATCCAAGCCCTGAAGACAAAAGAAATATTCCCATTCACTTGTGTGAATGCTGGACCAGATTGATACAGAGAAAATAACAGACCATATGTTTCTGATTCTACTCGTCTTTGGGTGGTGAAGAACAGACACTTCTTTGACTAAAGAAGTACTAGGACTCTCCAAGAGAGCAATCCCTGATTTACTCCATTCTGGGAGGAGAGTGTGACCTACCCTTGAGTGCATGCTTTCTTAACTCCTTAACACATGGCAGTAAGTAAATCCTGCAGAAAAGCTGCTGAACTTGCACATGCAGTAACTTCTAAAGTAAACTCCATGGCTGCCAAAAAGTGTATGAGAAGTCAGAAATAACTTACAATATGGCAGGTGTTACAGTGCAATAAGGGCATATCTTAGGTACATTATAAAACACAGACTGAAGTGGTTCCAGGATCTAAGAGTTATTACGATACAGACTGTGTGGTTGCTATTTAGATTAAATTCCTCCTACCATGCCTTCAAACCAATTTTTTCCCCCTTATTTGCTCCATTCACCACATTTTGGTGCCACCATCTTGGATTTCCTTCTCAGTAAAGGAAATCCCCACTTCTCAGCACGAAACCTGAAAAGCTTTCAGTCTTAGAAGGAGCTGCTGAGCCTACATCCTACAGCCAGGTAACCTAAGCTGCATGGAAATACAAACTGTTCACAGACTTCAAGACCTTCACAGTGGGCCAAGCTCAGGACCTGAGCCAGCACCATTAATACCTCAAGCAGCAGACAGCACCAGTTAGTAGGGGAGTAGGAAGTCAAGGAAGTGGGGAGCATTGCCAAAACACCAAAGAATTTGTGTGCATTAAAGCACCACTCTTGGAAAAGAGATGCTCACGTTAGTTCTGCACGTGCAGGTCCATCTCCATGACAATGTTGATCCAGGAGATGCTGACTTTGTCCTGTGAGCAGGATGCTGCCTCCCAGTTAACCAGAGCTGTCTCCAGTGGGATGTTGCCCCCGACTAATGAACCTTGTTTGCCAGCCCACTGCAGGATCATTCCTGTGCAGCAACACGGACTTCACCAAGTTGGCATGCCTCAGTACATGTGGCAAGCACATGTCTAGGTAGGGCACATGCTCTGCAACCCCAAAAGTCCAGGTTTTGGGGGAACTCTTGAGTAAATTCAGAGGGACTTCACAGCTCTAAGAATCTGACTTTTTGGCCCTTTTGAAAAATCTCACACTAGATCTTACAAAACTGGCAGTATTGACGAGAGTACAAATTAGGACTTCAAAAAGAATTCCTCCAAGAAATAAACCCCAACCTTTCATCAAGCCAAGGTTCCATCCTGCAATAGCAAAATCCAGAAGTCAGGACCACTTTTCCTCATCTCTAATGTAAAACAAGTAGAGATTTGGAAAGAGCTGCAGGCAGGATTATGCTTCGCAGGAGGAAATCCAAGGTGGTGGCTGCAAAGTGACACATTCCTGCTTGTGCTGTTTAATTTCTGCTGAACCAAATGAGCCTGTTTAACAAGCCTGGCATTAACATAAAGTGTCCTCTTGCACCCAGATGGCCTCATGTTTTTTGGATCAGTAGCACAGGTATCATGAGAAACACTCTTCAGTTGCCATAGAAGATAGTAAGAATATGGAGTGATAAAGTAAAAATTTTCTTCTTAAACATGGACCTAGTCTCCAATTTATAGAAATTTTATTTTTTTCACTTGTTGATAGCAAAACTAAAGCCCTTACTCAGATCTGCAGGTTTGTTGCTTTGGTTTGTTTTATTTCTCAAGGAAGCAGAACTCTTTCCTGCCCCACCACACCCACAAATCAATGCAAGGTGGTTATTCCACGGAGCTTGTTTGGGGAGGAAGGCTGTTTGTTTATTGAAGCCACTTAGGTTGTTGTTCCTTCTATGGTCATTCCTTCAGAAGGTCATTCCTTCCTTTTTCCTTCCCCTTGTTGGAGATTATTCCTTACTGGCACCTTTCTTCTGTCAGAGATCTGCTCTGTTGGTCTCTCCTCACACTTTTTTCACGTTGCATTGCAGCGCATCACATAACAGCTGAACCACAGAGCAGAGACACAACTAGCACTGGAGGGTGGATCCCTTCTCATCCAGCATTTCAGCTTCATTTGGCTTGTGATCAGTAGCCACTGACTCCCTAACAGAGGGATGGACTCTCTTATGCTCCTTCTGCCCTACCTCCTTTTTTAAATCCTCCACTGTGCCAAAAAAACCCCCAGACTTTGAAAGGTATTTGGAAGCTTTTTGATTTCAGCATTTTTAAAGGTGTCGGGCTGGGACTTTCCCCAAAAATAGCAATAGTTAAGTTAGCTAGCTATCATGTTTTAAATGTTTGTTATATTTTTTAAGAGGTTTTTTCCTTTCTTCTGAAATGTGCCAGAAGTATGGGTTTCTGTTCTAATCAGTGGTTCCCTTCACTTTTATTGTCCTGTTTTTAGTAGGAACAGTGATTTAGGAAGACAGGAAAGAGGCAGGGCAAATAGTAAGCACAAATCAGGGACAATTTCATTGTTCTTCCTTTAAAAAAGAAAGTCTCATTTGTTTTAGGCTTTCTGTAATGAATAGCTAAAAGCATCCTAAGTCCCATTCCAGTGGGGCAACAGATTTATCTCAAAGTATGACAACCTGTTCAACCTAGTGGGACTTTATCTTTTAGTTAGACACTAAAAGACAAGCATTTGCCCTGTGCCTACAAGCAGCTGTGTACAGTTGGCGATGCACTGAACTCACCCAGGACAGTTTGAACTGCAAAGCAAACAGTAAATCCACTTGGGAGTATAAACACTTTCTTTTTTTAATTCCTTCTAATTTTCACTCATCCTGGGAAATTTTTGCCCTTAGTGAGCTTCACAAGTCAAATCAGGCAAGCAGGACACTGCTTATTTTTCAAGTCCAAGTGATGAAGGGTGGAGAAAGGATTTGTCATCACAATAAGTTCTGGGAAGGGCTTTGGGTCCCAAACATTGTAGTCAGTGGAGAGAGATGGCAACTCCCATCTCAAATTGTAGGTATGTGAAAGCACTCTTCGGAAAAGCTCTTTTCTCTCTCCATGACTTTGGAAAGAACCCAGGTGATGAAGACAGATATAGATAGACAACAGCTGTAGGAAAGAAATAGCCTTTTTTTTTTTTTTTTTTAATCAATCATTGCTGTACAGAGGAAAAAGCTCACACACACATATACACACAGACATGCAGAGTCCCCACTGGACAGAGAACAAGAATAATCCCATGAAACACAGAAGACCTCTGTGCGACCTGGAGTCAGACCAGTATTTAAATGTGCTACAAGTACATTAATATGTTTTTTTAGTTATGTGTTTTACACAACAAATATATAAATGCTTGCACAGCATCAGGTGTATAACTCAGCTTTGCATTCATGCTATCACAGTGTTTTAGAGTAAACTTGTACCCTTGCACACCAGCCATATGTGTGTCAGGAAAATTGTGACTCGGTTTAGTTTGGTGCAACTTGCACTGAACATGTGTTTAGGGAACTCTTGTAGGTGGAAGAGAGCCTTATATTCCAGGCTAAGGCTGGGATTATGTGTCATCTGACTTGGCAGCTCTGGGGCATTAACTGGCATCGCATATCAGGTTAGGTTAATAATCCACCACTTGGTTCTGCTTGAGCAGATCTGTGTGCCCAAACTAGGGATCAGTTGACAAACCTGGAGTCTCAGGGGAAAAGGATTAGTTGCCCTGTGGTCAGCAGGAAGGCACTTGCACCACGAGATGTTCAGACCTAATGCCTGGATCTGCCGTGAATCAGAAGCTACATCTGGAAAGTAGCAGTACCAGTCCAACTTCCCAGGGATGCCCACGGCAATGAAAGCAGGCTTGGATGACAAAATGACAGATACTGGCAACTTGGATGAGATATTACCAGAATGGGAGAAAAACTTAAAGGATATAAAAATACCTGCTTTTTTTAACGAGATGCTCCAAGAGACTGGGAAGACTTTCCCTCACTCCAAACAAGTCGGGAATTACCTAGTAGGCAAAATGATCAACAAGGGCTCCTTTGCCAAGGTGATGGAGGGACTGCACATCCCCACAGGGGAGAAGGTAAGCTGGTAAGAAGAGGGTAACGCACTAGGAATTGCAAGTAACCTCACACTAACTTACAGCAGAAAATTTCATATTATTTAATCTGAAAACCACAATCTGCTCAGTGAATTATCCTCTGAACCTTATCCTCATAAATTAACCTCATAAATTCAGTTTATTGCTTATGTATAATCAATCACATGTGTGAATATGTACTGAGTGCAACTATTTTCACAATTATAAAATATAGACAACAAAGATATCCTTCTTCTGAAAGAGAAAAGGATGCTGGCATAAAGACAATTTCAAATCTGCTTTGCCTAATACTCCTTATTGAGCAATTAGTGCCATGCATCTGATCTTTAAAGTTATGGACAACACTGAGTGAAAAGCCAACCATTCCAACAGCAAATATTTATATGGCAGGACACGGATAGCATCAGCTATCTCCAGATATCTCAGCTACGCTAAAATAACACACCAACAGACACAAGTGTGGAAAGGTGGGTTACTCTCAAGTGGCTTTTTGGCTTTTACTTTTCTTGTGGCTTCAGTAGCTAAACTGTCTGACTAGCTCCCCAAACTGCAAAGAGTCCAGTCCCAGCCCATAACAGCCAGTATCTGGAATGGCTTTTAGACTAAGTCATAAGGGAGCATGTTAGGAAAAAAATGTGGAACGTTTCAGATGCAGTTACAAGTCAAACATGAAGGGATTTTTGCATTTCAGAATATTTCTTATATGCATCTTTATTAATGCAATGAGAGTGACAGATATGACAGACTTCAGCCTTCTTCTTTTGGCCTTCAAGAGAAATAAAAAACATATTCTTCCGTCAGGAACATCTCCCTCTGTGATTCTGATTATCAACACCATCTCCAAAAAGCCTCTTCCCCACGTCATCTTATTCCATATGCTCCTGAAAACTAATCCTTGTTGCAAAGCTTGTTGCTAATTTGCAAATATCCTGCCATTTAGGTAGCTATAAAAGTCATTGACAAGAGGAAAGCCAAGCAAGATTACTATGTTTTAAAAAACATGAAGCGTGAGCCACGGATACACCAGATGATTAAGCACCCCAACATTGTTCAGCTATATGAGACCTTGGAGACCGACAACTCCTATTACATGGTGATGGAGCTGTGCCTCGGTGGGGACCTCCTGGACAGAATCTGTGACAAAAAGAGGCTGGTGGAACAGGAAGTAAGGAGATACACCAGGCAAATTCTGTCTGCAGTAGAGCACCTGCATTGCCAGGGGATTGTTCACAGGTAAGTTTCTCCTCTTTCAAACAGTGAGAAAAGGAAGTGTACAAGAACATAGAGTGCTTTTCTTCACCAAGAGCATTTCTTTATTCTTCCATTATAAAAACAGGGATTACAAAGAAGACTATGTTGTCTCAGCTCATATTAATAAAGCATTTTAGTCTCAGTAGTGGTTAGTACTGTTATGAGTTGTTATGAACTCCTTGGGCAGTAAAGTAGAAAAGATACTTATCCCAGAGACAAGAGCTGATGAGCACAACAAACCAATACTTTACCACAATTATCTCAGAACTAGTTCATGACAAATGTGTATCTAATTCAAATATTTCAGTGTGGCTATGCATATAAATCTTCTTGTCCTTTGGTTAGCCACAACATATTGAAATAACCATATGTCACTCAGAACAGAAATCCAAGGAATCACAGCCCCACTGCTTGTCAAGAGGACATGTCCTGCAGATCTGGGTCTGTGACAGGTTGATGACTCTCCATGTTGGCTTTTGCATTACGAGGACAGATCATGACTTCAGTCACTGCTAAAAGAACCTGAGCAGCCCATGCAAGGAGAGCTGATCTTCGCCTCTATCAGGGATCTTGGCACATATGCCAAGAGCAGCAGAATAAGACTTCCATTTTAGCTGGCAGAATAGGCAAGACACAGTTTTTTTCCCACCGTTTTTCTGTTTTACTTAATGATTCACAGTCAATCAGATTCTTAATTTTAAATGGTAAATGCACTCACCAAGAAAGCCCACAGGACCTAAAAAGTAATCCAGTTGACTCCATTGTTACAGCAACCATGAAACAAATACACTGTAAATGTGATGTCTCAGCATTTACAAGTGCTTTGTGACTCGAAATGCTTGCAATCCAGCACTTCATTATACTGGATTTGTCAATTAACAGGGAATGGTCAAGAAAGAAATAGTCAGTATCTGACCTAGAGAATTTAAGTGAACAACCAAAAAAAAAAAAACTGAAAACAAACCCAAGGGGCTTCACCCATTTAGTCCAGGCTGACATCCCCGCCTTGCTGGTTCCCTAGCTAATCTATTTTACAGCATTTCTTCAATGCTCACAATCATAACATCTATGTTCTTCCCATTATGACATTCACCATTAATTTCTCAAGTCATGTTCCCATCTTTTTGTTTAGAATAATTCTTCACAGTGAGCTGGAGACTAACCTGACTTCTTGCCCTATTTCTTTCTTTTTCTGTTGTTCATGCTTTGCTGGAAAAGCTTTGTAAGGGAGAAGAATTTTGCTGCACACCCTGAGAGTAGGCAGGTACAAAGTAGCGTGAGCT
Organism: Leptocoma aspasia; assembly: GCA_013399835.1. Classification (NCBI taxonomy): domain Eukaryota; kingdom Metazoa; phylum Chordata; class Aves; order Passeriformes; family Nectariniidae; genus Leptocoma; species Leptocoma aspasia. Next base: position 191,442 of record VXAX01002181.1, read on the forward strand.
CCTCTGGTGGCTTGATTTACTATCAAACTGCCCTTACCAAAGGAAAATTCATTCCTGGCTCTCCAGCACTTTGTCATAGGGTTTATGAAGTTGCATGGCCTGGCAGGAGCCCAGTCACAGGTGTAGGTTCAGTCAGCAGTACTTCAACTCGTGACCTGCTGCTAGCTTTGAGATTCAGAGCTGTGGCCTTGACCTCTTACCAGAAGCAGATTGGGAAGGATCTGGAAGGGCTTCCCTGCTCAGCTCCAGCTGCAGTGATTTATTGCAACTCGCTGCAGAGGTTAAACCAACAAGGATAATTTTGGGCGTATCCTCTTCTGAAAAGAAGGCATCAGTGTTTCCAGAAAGAGGAGCGAAAAAGTAGGAAAGTTACCTTACAAATCCAGTCTGGTTTTCCCATCTAAGCACTGAGAAAAGCTCAACTCCTTGCATTGCTTTAACACAAGGAAAGGAGGGTTTCCAAACTTTCTGTTGGGAACAGCTGCTGATCCATGGGTAGGATCCTAGTAGAATGACACCAGTTATGAGCTCATGAAATGAATAATTGTGTGCCAATGCTTGGGTCTACGTCAAGAACTGAGGTGTCTGCTGATTGTAGGGTCTCATCCCTAAGCTCATTACTTAGGAATGTGCTAATTTAATTTACTTTTCTCAAAAGTGTCTTATGGGCATTCCTGATTTTTAATCCTGCATGTATCTCAGAAAAACAATGTTTTCTACTGTCTTAACAATATACTTGATGAAGAACTGGCCAAATTTGTAGCTGTTTTTAGTCCAAATTGATATATCTCAACAGAAATTTGAAACTATATTCAGACAGCTATTTGGTTTCTTAACCTTTGCTTCTCCAATTCATCACTTAAATCAGCACTGGTGCAACAAATCCTTACAGGTTAAATTGAGTTCACATTTCAGAGTAAAGGTAATAACCTTTCTTGTCCATGCAAGGTCATGGCTGATCTTTTGTGGCAGTTGCCAAAATGACCCAGAAGACGGAGCATTGACTCCCAGCATTTTACTGTGCCAGATATGAGAAGGCTCAGGCACAAGATCTGGCTCAACAGCTCCACAAGCTAACACTCATCAACTTAGCTCTGCTTACTATCCCTGTGCCTGCTCTGGACACTGCCAAGTGGTGAGGTAATGCATCTGAGCTTAGAAACCTCAAATAAAGATGTGTGAGCTAAATCCCACTGCCTTGCAACTGGATTGGGGTAGCGCGTGCGCCGTCAGCCACCAACCCCTACAGCTGGCGCTTGCGAGGTGACAGTAACTTACTTGTTTGTACAGTTCCTAATTTTTCCTGGCTGTTTTTCCTGGATATTTTCCCTTCCCTCATATAAAAATGTCATATATCCCTTTGAATCCCTACTGAACCAAAGTCCTGGAGAAACATCACAAGCTGCCCTCTAGGCTCTCTCTCTCTGAAGTCCCCATGGGAATGGGGAGGAAAAAAATCATGGTGTTGCTTAAATTTACAACATTCCTTGGAAAGTTTCCTTTGGGAAAAAAAAGAACATGATGTATCTTTCATGTAAGATAACTTCTGACATTTTGTAAACTTTCATAGTGACCGTTATCAGGTTTTTCAGGCAAGAAAGTCTACATTTTTATTAACTCTGTGAGCAGTCAGCTCAGCCTATAGAACAGCAGCTGTAGCAATCCAACATAACATTATTTAATGGCAGTGAGTAAAAGTCATCAGAGTGCACTGTGCAGTGCTAAATCTGAGAGAAATGTCAGATTTGCAGTAGCCTGAAATACAAATAGTTTTAAACTGCAGCATTTCAATGCATAGGGTTATGACACAGGCAGGCTATGAACAAACTTACCTTAAAGCTACCTCCCAACTTTTGGGCACTGGGTAGTTTGCCATTCCAGAAAACATGCTATTCAAATTAAAACTTATTAAAGAGATATCATTAAAACCATCCCCATTCTCATTCTCGGCCTGGGGCAGCAGAGGGTTTTGAATGGAATGCTGTCCCATCCAGAGCCACAGCGTTAAAAGGGTGCTCCCCTAAACCCACCCATCATGACCACCTCCAGGCTTGATCCCCTGCAGCAATGCAGTGCTGTTCATGCAGCATCAGTCCATCCAGCCCTTGTTCCTTGTCCCGTGTTCCACTCCTTCTGGTTTGTCCTCCGAGGTCTCTCCAAGAGCTGACAAAAGCATTTCACAACTTCAGAGCAGGTGGGAGGGAAATCCAGGACTTAGCAAAGCATGGCAGGCTCTTCAACTGGCTCCCAGCTCTGAAATTACACTGGCTGAGGACTCCTCCATGATCAAAAATATTTCAGTTGCCACTTCAGGCACTCCCCACAGTGAGGCATTATTCTGGCTTTTGCTTTTGATTTGGAAATATGTAAATGTTCACACAAGTACCTGAGCCAGCATTTTTCTTGCAGCTTGAATTACATCCTGCTGGCAGGGGGTGGCTGATACTGGTTGATCCTGTTCACACAAACATCACTGAGGATGTCTCCACTTTCAGGGTAGCTGTCTCCAACACAGCTTTGGTACATCTCCCCTTTTCTACAAGCAAGGCAAATCTCCCTTTCCAGTTCCTCTCTCATCCTTCACATTTCCCAGGCACAATTTACTTGCAAAGAAATCAGAAATACTCAGCAGTGCTCAGTACTTCAAAAAGCCAAAAGAACTGTGTCCACTTTTACTCAAAAAAAAATGCAATTCGTTTTAAAAAAGTCTAAATCAGTAGAACAGATGCTTCCTAAAATTAATACTTTATTTTAAATGTTTATTCATAAAATATTCCCTGAAATACAGGTAGTTTCCCTTTTCCTGACTGAAAATTTCAGGAAGGAATACAGATCTTGTTATAATTGTAGGCAGAGCTTTGCCTGCCTTTTTATTATTGTTATAATTTCAATTAAATTTTGCCATATACTTTCTTCAAATGTTTAGTTGGCACATCAGGCATCCTAAAGTTTGTTTTCTGTCTTAATTTCAGGGACCTAAAAATTGAAAATTTTCTTCTGGATGAGAACAACAACATCAAAATCATTGGTAGGTGCACTGCTATCTGTGAGGCTTGCTTTCTGCTTTTTTTGTGTGTGTGCAGCTTCAGCTACTGTTCAAACACCATACTTGACAAGTGAGCTTGTGATTATTCAATAAACATTTGAGCTTTTAGAATAAATTCAAGTTATGAAGTATAACTGGACAGCTTGTTTATTTGAACTTTAACTGAAACATATTTTTAAGAGAGCAAGGAAAACAATTTTGCCTGTTGTTTTCCCTTGTGTATTGCTGGAGAACCAAGAAACAATTACAGCTTTTATGTGTAGAAAGCTGTTCCTAGCAGAAGTGATTTGTAGACAAAGGAATAAACCTTCTGGGGTGAAACACAGGTATAGACACATTAACTTCTGTTGAGTCATTACTTCAGCTAGAGACCTCATCATTTGGTATGTGTTAAAAAAAAATGTTTTGGTCACTAACAGAAATCTTGCTAGGGCTGTGAAGCAAACATTTATAAAAATGAGAGAATTTGCACCAAGCAGTTAACACAGCTCAGAGAAATTAATTTTATTCTATGGAAACCTCACAGAAAAATCCCTACAAGGGATGTTAATCTTAGGGAAGCCACATGTTTAGCCCAGTGTTTCCCAAACTTTTAAAAGCTTAACACCTCTGAGAAAAAAAGGCACCAACTCTTCACCCCTGTTTTATAGCCAGCTGGTCCTGTACAATCACACCTTTCTCTTTCCTTCCCCGTGCACACATGCACATACACAGAGAAAAAGGCTTAAGTTAGCACTTTTCCCCTCACATTTACCATGGGCTAAAGCAGACAGAGCTGAGCCCAATGTCATAGCTCATTAAGCCATGCTAATGTGGCTGTGTTGTTAAACTCATGCAGTCAACAGAGGCAAACCAAAATAATTAAACCAAAATCAACCAAACAAGTCCATGGCTGGGTAACTTCACTGTAAGTCCCCTGCTAATTCATGGCATGTTTATTCAAACGTAAATTGGCATCCACAGCTGAGACATCAATAGATGCTACAACTAGCTGCTGGTTTTGTCTTTCTCCTATTTTCAGATAATTGGTAAAGTAACTTGAAAAGTTAAAGTAACTTGAGAAGAGACTAAAACTTATTTGGCTTTGGCTTTGTTACCATCAGATTTTGGACTGAGCAATACTGCAAGGTTCGAGGGTCTCTCCCAGGAGCTGTTACATACCCAGTGTGGAAGTCCAGCTTATGCTGCCCCAGAACTCCTTGCTCATAAGAAATATGGTCCAAAGGTAGATGTCTGGTCCATGTAAGTAGATCTAAAAATGAACTTACTGAAACACTCTCAGCACGGATTTGTTTAGACAAGACTGATGTAAATGGGTTGGTGGCATTCAGGTTTGGGGCATTAAAGGCAAAAGCAGAGATATATCAGGGAAGGGCTGCCAGAAAAAGAGCAAAGAGAGTATATTGAAATATGCCTCCATTGCAAAACACTGGAGAAAAAAATGAACGATCAATACACATGCTATTCTGGAGAAACCCTGTGCCACAGGAAGCCAGCAGAAGGTAGGGCATCTGCATATAGGAACCTGTGCCAAAAAGTCAGAGAAAGAATTGTACATATCAACCCCCTCAAATGACCACCATTACCCTCATGGCAGGCAGTTTCAGCTGAGTAACTTCTGTCAAAATCAGAAAATCTCCTTGAAAGCCCTGGACTGACAAATGGGCATTTTCTGTCTAAGGCGTATTTTGCCTAAAAAAAGAAATCTGTACAGAAAAATTGAGTCTTAGGGACACACAGGCCAAAGGTGTGGCTCTCATAATAGAGCTATGAGACCTTCACCCAGACCTTAGTGAGGCCCTTTATACTGAATTGTGAAAATAAAGTGGGGTTATTTTCCCTCATAGATGACACAAACATTCATGGACTCCACTGTCCTTTTTTATTACAGCTACAGGATACATCTCCTGTAATAAGCAAGAATGCAGAAGGTGGCAGGAGAAGAGCAGTTTTTCACATAAAGAATCTTAGACTTTTCAAATGCATTTGCAGTTTGTAGTTCTAGTAGGCAAGTTATGGGGCTTTTTACTTTTTTCTCCTAGGTAGAGCTGGGAAAATGATGATATATTAAATAGATTAGTTGATTTTTGTATTCTTTAATCTTCATGGATCTGGACAGGAGAACAGCTCTCCATGTCCATCATTTTGCCAAAGGCAGTTCATGTGTATCTGTATATATGTGTGCCTGTGTGTATATATATATAT
>VXAX01002187.1:0-14298 GCA_013399835.1 Leptocoma aspasia
CACCCCAGGACACACTGGTAGAGGAAAGTTCTTTCCAGAGTGTGCTCTGAGTTACCACAGGTGATAAAGAATTTTAGGACAGTGAGAAGGCAGTTTCCCCTCCAACATACTGTTTGTTTTTTTTTTTTTTCCCCTGGAAGAATTATGTGAGAGCAGAAAAGTTGCAATAGCACTGCAGTTCCCTGCACAGAAAATACCCAGGGAGGGGAAACACAGCAAAGTGCTGCCATTCACCTGCACCACAACTGAGAGTCAAGTGANAAAAGTTCTTTCCAAGGTGATAGTTCTACCCCCGTATTGAAATGTGAGCAAAGAGGAACTTTCTCGATTGGTTTTGGGTTTATTCACAGCACTTGTAAACAGTGTTAACATAAAGATAACACGTTCAGGGAGTGTGCTCTGAGTTACCACAAGTGACAAAGGATTTTAGCACCACAACTGAGAGTCAAGTGAGGAGGACTGAGCAGCTCCTCCATTTAGCAAACACAGTAGTAATGTTAACCCTCTTCCAGACCCCTGGCATGTGCTTGGGGACAATAAACTTGTATTTTTTACAGCCAGGTCTTCTGAGCCACAACACCTCCTGCTCTGGGGTGGCCACTGCTCACTGATCCCAGTGAAAACAAAATTGTGTACAGGTACTCTGCAAAATTCCCACCTTAGTTCCCACTGAAGCACAGCTCTGGCTTTCAGGCATCTCCCCTGCAACCTGTCCCTTGTGTAGTTTCTGCAGGGGATTAATTATTAATTAATTATTTCGTTGTTTTTTTTTTTTAATTTCCAAATAATATCAATTGACTTTTACAGCCTCTTCAGTGCTCCCCAAGCTTCATATCACACCTAAATGCTGATTTTCACTGCCTGAAGGTATTTTCTGACCTGAATGATTCTATGAATCTGGCCTGTACTTCACCTTAAGGGAAAAGCTACACATTTGATTGAATTTTGGAGAAAAAGATTTGAACATTCAGCTGTAAATTTATCTTGTGTCATGTCTTCCAGGTTCATTCATATTGTAATTTGCAAGTGGCAAAACAATGTTGCTATTTATTAAAAAAAATAATGCTCTCAAAATTTTGATGGAAAAACGATGTTGCAGGGATGATGATTATGAAAAATAACTCCCACATCTTCCCCAGGGCCTGGGCAGAGCGAGGAGGAGCTCGACTGTGGAGTTCCCCTGATTCTTCCATGGGAATCGGCATCTGCAGCACCTGGGATCCACGGCACAACTCCTCCTCCAGAGGCCAAAAGCTGAGCCTACAACTTCAAGCAGGATAATCACCTTTCCAAGGCAATAACCAGCACTTCCCAAGAGCAGCTGGTTAAGATGGCTCAGAAGCAATGACAAGAATGTGGTGAAAAGTTTGGTCCATCAATCCAGCTTCTGGACATGGCAGGGAAAAGACACCTTTTGATAGAACATCAAACACTGTATTTTTTATTCTTTGTGTTTGTCTGTGCTCCCACTCTGATCACCCCTTGAATTATTATTTTTCAAAAAGATATAGGAGAGAAATTACATTTATTCAGGGAGAGCCATGATTTTCATCTGTTTAAAATGCACCAGGTATGTTTTAAGCCCTGCAAACACACTGAGAGCTCCAGTGTGTACTGCAGCTCCAGAGTTTTTACTGCAGTTTTCTGCAGCACTGGTTTATTCTATTTTACAGGCACCATGCCCTGGGGTACCTGGTAGGCTCAATACCAGGAGTGGGAGCAGCAGACCTGGAAGATGCTTTGGGTACAGCCCAGCCAGGTTTTATGCAGGCTGCAAAGGCTGGCCTTGCACTACAAACCGGTCTGCTGTTGCCATCTGCTGGAAAAATCCCTAATGGATATTTCCAAACATGGGGAGGACTATCTGCTCCTGTTACAGAAACACTGGGGGCTTTTTGTGCTTTTTAAGGCAGGCTTTTTCCCTCTAGGTCCGTGTGATCTGCCAAAGAACAATGTGTGCACCAGGCTGTTACCACTCTCTGCACAGGGAAACACCTTCAACCAAGGCCAATGGAAGAGCAAAACAATTCTTCCAACAAAAATTCTTCCTGCTACTAGAGAGGCAAAAAATTATCCTTCCAAAGGAATTCATCCTTCCACTCCCTTACAACTCTCCTGTTTCATCACATCACAGAATGGTTTGGGTTTGAAGAGACCTTAAAAACAACCTAGTTCCACCTGTCAACCTGTCCTGGGCAGGGACACCTTCCCCTCGACCAGGTTGCTTTGCTGGGCCCCCAGATCTGTCACCTGAGCTGAGCAATCCCCATTCCACACATGTTCACACAGAGACCACACAAACTTTTACATAAGGAAAAGTCCTAAAGATCCTGTTCATCCCAACACATCAAATATAGAATTTATTTCTTTCAAATATAGAATTTATTTCTTTCTACACTGTTTGCACCTATTTCTTTCTCAAACTGTCACACACATAGAAATATTTCTGCAGCCTGCTCCTATGGGGTTTTCAGAGGCACTGGATATCATGTCCTTTTCCCTCAGATATCTTTTCCTTGTAGCAGGAGTCTTCAAAATCCTTTCCTCTTCTTGAAGATTCTGTGGCTCATCATTCTGTAAAACGTAAGAGCACATAATATCCAGGGACAGGTGAAATCTCTTCTTGCTTGCAAGCAGCCTTAAGCCACACAGGCTGCTGTTTGCCACAGGCATTCTTAGCTCCATGTCATCAGGCCCCAATCTAACCTGCGAGGTGTAATTGCCATGGCATTAAATCCTTTGCTGGTGGCTGATCACCCCCAGCTGGTAGGATTACACGGCCCGGAGCTGCTGCTCACAAAGGCAGGAAGGGTTTAGGAAACGTGGCTGCTGCTGCTGCTGCTGCTGACAGAGCTTTAAAGTGTCGTGCAAAAGGAGGAGTCAATGGGGTGTGAATCCTCTTCCCCCAGAAGATGAGAATAACAGGATCCATGACTGTGCTGTCTCTAAGCTACATTTATAAATGCCTAAAAACTGTCCAACAATGTGCCTTGGAATTCCAGAACAAGGGATGTTTAGGGCATAAACCCTGGCCAGGGGTGACGGACTGCTTCAGGCAGCAAAGGGAATTGGTGCCACTCTGCCTGGTGGAGAAGGTGTGAAAGTGAGTTAGCCCAAGCCCAAAACAACATTGGCTGTGTTCATTGGCCTCCTGCTGGCTCAGCGTGGGGACAGAGACAGCTTGCACCTTTACAAACCTGTTTGTTATTTAAAGAAACCTTCATTAGCAGAATTAAGCATCTTCAGTTTCCATGCTACCATACACAGACCCCAAGCATCTCCTGTAGCCTGGAGGACTTCTAGCATGGGAGAGGAAAGAATCTGCACCCTGCACCATCCATACTCTTACTTGATGGGGAAATTGTAATTATATTATTAAGGCACGTCCTCAATATGTCTCTTATTGTCTTGCCATTCATGAAGCCTCAGGTTGGCTTGTCCTAGTTATATTTCTGATATGGAGGAGCTGAACTGCCAACTCATATGGAAGTTTGTACCCACTGTGGAGTGACTTATCCTGTAAACTTTCTGTCACAGAAATTCTGTCATTATGGCTCTGCTCCATAAAGAATGACATGGCCTCATTGTCAGCAATTTTTATTTCTGCAATAATGTAAAAATGCTATTTTAATACTATTTATTATTTTAAAAGAACATATTTTAAAACTTTAAGGGATAGCTAAAATTATACCTGAAAGCTAGAAAGAGCAAATACATATAATACTTCTCCCTCTTTGTAGAATTAGTTTTCATTCAAAAATATGCTGATGGGGATGTGGTTTTACATATTTAGTGACCTTTACAGATTTATTCTCCAGGTTTTTTGACTTCATAGAATCATGGAATGGTTCAGCTTGGAAAGGACTCAAAAGATCGTATCATTCCAACCCTGCTGCCTTGGGCAGGGACATCTTGCACTAGACCAGGTTGCTCAGAGCCTCATCCCAGAGCATCAACAGGCCTTGAACACTTCCAGGGAAGGGGCAGCCCCAGCTTCTCGGAGCAACCTGTGCCAGCCAGGTGCCAGAGGAGGAAGAAAACCCTTCCCATCTGGAGCAGAGGCTGCTGCAGTTTCGTGTAACCTTGGGTCACCAAATGTGTGAGACAGGAAGGCCCTTTCCATCGAGGGATAACAGCACTGGAAGGTCTTTTCCAGGAAAACCAGAACAATGGAAAACCAAAGTAGCCTTTGGTTCTTCCAGCAGATTTGGGAACAAATTGAAGGAGGAGCAGAGCTGGCCTGGTGCCACAGCTCTGCATGCAGTGGGGATGGAGAAGCTGCAATAATGTGTCTTCTTGGCTGAGTCTTTAAAAATAAGGCACTTTTCTGTTGGCCCTTTTCAAGCGTTACATAAAAGTTCCCCCTAGAAGTCCAAAGGCAACTGTTTTCTTAGCAGAAGGAAGTCAGGAAGAGGCAAAGCAGGCAAAAACATCAGATAAGTCTGGATAAAAAACTTGGCTAACCTATTTTTCCCCCCTCCTAAACAGCCAATTTTGAAGCACTCTGCAGTGATCTGCCTGGGAGGAAAAGCAGAGCCAACCACTGAAAACTGATATCTGAGCTCTGGTGAGGACTGCTGCTCTCCCTGCCTCGGTGTGGGAACTCCTGAGCCTCCATTCCCTGTGGTGGGAGTATTTCTCCTCTCACCCAGCCTACCCAGAGACCTCCTAGGTAACAAGCAGGTAAGTTTTAAGTAACAAGGTCTCTCAAGTAAGAAGTGATATGACAAAAGGAAATGGCCTAAAGTTGCACCAGGGAAGACTTAGATTGGATTTTAGGAAAAATTTATTCACTGAAAGGGTGGTCAGGCTTTGGAACAGGCTGCCCAGGGAAGTGCTGAGTCCCCATCCCTGGAGATATTTAAAGGATGTGTAGATGTGGTGTTTAGGGACTTGGTTTGGGGAGGCTTGGCAGTGCTGGGGCAACAGTTGGGCTCAATGATCTTAGAAGGCTTTTCCAACCTAAAGGATCCTGTGGTTCTGAAAAGCCCCGACCCCTCTGGCTCTAACACAGCACCTGGGTGTTGACAAAATGAGGCTGGTCATAGACACTGGAGGTCCCTGTCCCACAGGGAGAGGACAAGCCACTGTCACCTGCAGGGAGGATCTCATCCCCAGAGAGCAGTCAGTGACTCCAGCCCTGCCTGGGGCTCGGTGTGCACCCTTGGGGTGGACACCTGCCCTCGTGTTTCCCTCTGGGGATCCGGGAAAAGAATCAGGTCCATCCATCTGACAGCTCCAGGGCTTGCAGGCTTTGAGGCTTTGCAGTTGTAGTGCCTCGTCACAAGGTGGCAGGGACGTGACACCGCCTGGCACGCTTCTGGCCTCAGATCCTTGCTGCTTTCTTCCTCATCCAATATGGATTTATCAGCAATCTTCTGTCTTTTCTTTGAAACTCTCCTTGGGATAGTTCAAAGACAGGGTAANAGAATTTTGTGATTTTGCTGCTCTGCTCTCTCAAGGATGTTGCAGGTTGTGTAGCAGGGAGTGAAACCTTTGTCACTGCTCATCAAACATTTTCATACAGAACTCTACCTGCCATGATAAAATTAGATTTGTGTTAATAAGCTGTTAAAAACCATTGGGTAATTATTTAGTTTATCTCTGGAGTCCCAGCTGATTGTTGTCTCCTTATGTTTGCTTGCCTGGCAGTCTTCAGGGACAGGGGATTTTCAGGTTTTTTAATCTGCAGTACGTGCAGTGAGAGATTACTCAGCTGCCACTCTGCAGAAAACATCCCTCTCATGCAGCAGGAGGTATCCATAACAAATTGCTGACATCCAAATTCAGCTCTGCACAAATGGATGTGCAGGATGCCTGCTGCTCCCCAGTCAGAACCAGACCTCGGTGAAGCAGAGGCATTGGCACAGCAGAAGGAAACAAGCAGAAAATGTCCCAAGTAGAACAGGTAACATTAGAAAATAATTATTTCTGAGCTGCTGTTCACTAGCAAATATTTCCCTTTCCAGCACAGTGCAGTGGCCCAAGAAGGGATTTTTTTGTGGGTCAGCTGGATGTGCCTCTGCTTCACACTGAGGCTCTGAGACTGACCTGAGGTTTGCCTTCCAATTTATTGGAACAGAGGGTAATCAGAAGTTTTCTCAGCTATCTAAAGCACAGACCCATGGAACCAAGTAAGCTTGAGCTCCTACATGCTTGCTATGAACCTTGAGATGAGTGTGATCATTGCAAGCTTGCAATTTATTTAAGTACACTAAGGAAACCAGCTTTGAGGTTCAAGGCAGGCTCTTAGCTGGGAGGGAAGGAAGAAGGAAAATCCTTTCTTAACATGTGGCAATTCATCTGTGGAATTCATCACTGCAGGACAGCAATAAGACTGAAAGTGTACTAAGATGTGGAGTGAAATGGAGAATCTGACAGGTGACAAGACCATCCAATGTACAAGTGCACAAATTTTGCTTTTTGCTTTGGTTTAAACTCAAAGTTGTAAGGAATTTGGGAATGAGATGGGAAAGGTCTTTTTATCTTCTAAAAAGAAAGCTAGGTGAACCTCAAGATGAATTGGTTTCAGAACAGCAGGTCAGGATGTTTCATTTTGAGAATGTAGGGACTCTGCCTTTCAATTGTTGTGTGCTGTTTTCTGACCAGGGGATTTGATATGGGCTTGTGCAGTGCTTCAACTGAAGTAAACCAATGATTTCCAGTGAATGCAATTTCAGGCTAAAAAGTTCCATTTGTCTTCAGTACAGCTTTATCATATTGAAGCGGAAAATAGCAAAATGCAAAATAGCAAGGCCTGTCTAATTGGCCCAAGCATTTCCAGTTGGGAGTTTGGGTTAAACTGGTATGGGGCTGAGTTCTTTCTGCCTTTGGAAAATACCTTTCATCATCCTCCAAAGTTGGTTACATTCAGGAACAAGGAATTGGATGTGAAATATCCATTCCTGATTGCCACTCCTCTTGTCCCCGAGTCCACACTGTAACGGTCCTTGTGGGCACCTCCTGGGTCCCTCTAGTTTTTCTCTTGTTTTGGCAACTTTTGGTCACATCAAAGGTCTCAAGAGTCCCCAGGTTCAATTCAGGTTTAACATCAGAATGAACTTCCATGAGAAAATCCATCCCAGCTCTGAATCTCCTGCCAGGGAACAGCCTACAGATCTCATACAGAGCTCATGGAGGTGATTTTAGCTCCTGGCAAAAGTACATTTGGGCAGAATGATCCACCACACCTCCTGGAACAACATCAAAGAAATTTGCAAGGAAAAGCAAAGATCTGCTAAAAGCTCTATCTTTTGTGATGTTTGTTTTTTAGTTTTTGAGCATGACAAATTTCTTAAATTGACTGCAGATTTCTCACCAGCCTAGACGCACTGAGGTAATCCTGGAGGAAAATATAAATTCTTTTACCAAATTCCAACAATTTGCTGCCAGCTTGAAGTCCGAGACCTGAACTTTATGTCAGAGCCCGTGTGATGTATTAGTCAGGACAATTGATTTATTCCTTTGAAACACTGTGCTAAGCTATCACCAACCACATTTTTCTCTGGTTCCTGGGAACCCTGCTTCTCTGGCTGTTCATGGCCATGGCAACTGGAAAACAGACTCTGTAGGAGAAAGAGCATCAAAGAATCCCCTCTGACAGTAAAAGGGAGAGGAAAAAGACATATGATACAGAAAAGCAAGGAACTATTCAGGGCCAGGCCTGAATCCAGTTTTGAGGGAGAGATTTTCCACTAGAAGACAGAGATAATCTAGGGCAAGAATAACAACAAAGTCCATAACATTATTTGCTTTGGTGCTTTCTGCCATAAGCTGGTTTTTTTCCCCCACACTTGCCTCCCACCCACAATTTCACAAGTCAGATTGTTGTAGGTACCACCGTAGCTGAGAATCCTGCTGGGAAGTTCAGTGCCCTGGACAGACAGACGGCTGTGCTGGGTGTGTTTATTTCCACAGAACAGCTTGTCAGTTTAACAAAGACAGCAAAATCAGAGAGGAAAACATGTCACATGCAGCCACCGTGTGTCTATAGCATGTCAAGGAGGATCTCATTGCTCTTTTCCTTTGGCACTGTAGGTTTAGCCCATAGCTCTATTTTCACACTCCTAAAGCTATGTTAAAATCATTAAGGGGTCAGCCACAAGCCTGCACTACTGAATTCACCTTTAAACACAGGCTGTCAGCTCTTCTGCATTCCATAAGGGTGGCAAAAGCACCTCTAACAGCAGCCCACTGTTTATGCATAATGCAAAAATGGGCATTAAAAAAAATAAGGCTCGGAAAATAAAAAACACACTTTTTGTCAGAGATAATGTTGCCAAGTTCCAGCCTACAGCCATTTGCAGCTGAGGAGTAAAGCTCCAACAATACAGTTTGTAATGACAAAACTGACAGACCTTCAATTTCAGCTGCTCTTGTTCACCATGTACTGAATGCACTAATGCATCTGATCCATTTAGAGAAGGCATTGCCATTTTCTTCCACATATTAAAAGAAAAAAGATGAGAGTTTGCAGGGCCTGGCTCAGCAGACCCCAGGCTTTAGGCAGCTGTAATGCAGCATTTCAGTAGATCACAGCAGCACAAACCACCCGGATGGGGCTGGAGTTTGAGATCCAGAGGTGGGGACAGGTGTGGAAAGAGGGGTAGATGGATGGAGGGCTGTTGGGCAGCCTGATCTGGGGAGATCTGGGCACAGAGGTGTCAGCATGAGCCTGGTTTAGAGTCACAGCTGCTGTAACATGACTTAGAGTCTCTGTCCCTCAGAGGGTGTGTATGTCCTGGGCAGGCTGACTTGCTCTCTGTTGAAATCCCAACATCCCTTAGGATTCCTCTGCACTGGCACTGTGCTTTTCTTCAACCACTCCCCCTTGATGCTTTCGGATTTGCCCTGCAGCATCTCAGCTGAGTGCCCTTCGGGAGAGGCACGTGTTCCATACAGCAAACAAGCTTTGGAAGGACTATGGGAACACAGGAATTCTGTGAATACAGGGAAAGCCACACATGCAGCCCTCTGCCAGTGTAGCAGGAGACAGAACAGCTATGTCAGAGCCACCAGGCGGTGTTTTACACCAAACCCTTGGCCTTTAAAGAGCTGCCCCAGGGGATCACAGGCAGCTCAGGCTCTGTGTGAGGAATGTGGTGGGAATGGGAACGCTGACCTGAGTGATGCTCTGCTGTCCCACAAAGCCAGGCAGGACCTCAAGCTTTTCAGAGGGGGTCCCAAAGTTAAATTCGTGTTTTGGCATGCTAAGGAGCAGTGATAAACTGCATAAATACCGGAGGGCAGCTCTCACATTTGTGTTTGGTTATGAGGACTAAACAAAGCCTCGGGAGCAGCAGCAGCAGCAGCTGCCTGGCTTCCTTAGGCTCCCATCATCTGAGGATGAGCCCAGCCAGGGCCAGATTGCTGAACAGGCATGGCAGGAATTCTACTTGAGCATTGGTTGTGTTATTGAAGCTGGGCATGTTTTCTCCTTTCCTGCTTGGTTCTTCACAGCCCTTACAGGAGAAATGTTGCCTCTTTTCCCCAGGTGGGGAAACTGAGGCACAGAGATTTCACAGCCAGATGACCTGAGTAGCTTCCATCCCAACATCAGCTCCACAGGCTGAAGCAGCTCTCCAGCAACATGGCAAGCTCAGAAGTGCATGGAGCCAGTGGCATAAACATGTGCTTAGCATCTCTTGTATGTAATAAGTGTTTTGTCAAAGATTTTCTGCTTTTGCTGAATTAGTCTTCTTGTTCTTTCCATTTTAATTAGAAATCCTGGTGGGAAAAGCTCTGCAGCAGTTCCAGTCACAGCTGGCTGGGCACCTGGCTTGGTGAGCTGGCTGAGGTCAGTACCTGGATGCAAGCAGAGGCTGCCAAGGTTTTGCTGTGCAAGGTTTTGCCTTTTGTTTTTGGAGGCTCAGATCCTATCCAGACAGTACTTTGGCCAGTAAATGAAAGGCAAAATTGGGTGTTTTCTGCTTTGGGTGTTCTGTGGGATTTCTAGCCTTTAGATGAGAAAATCTAATATCATGTTTATTGCAAAAAAAACCACAAAATCAAACTTAATAATCTGTTCATTCACATGGGGCAGTTGGCAAAAGCTGTTGCTCTGCTTTTATCCTGGGTGTTCCTGGCAGTGCTGCAGGTGAGGCACTGGCTGTGCTCAGCTCTGTGGGACAGCCTGGCTGTGGTTCCTCAGCAGCTGAAGCATGCAGAATTCATGTTGACTGATGCCTGCACAGCTCCATCGCTGTTTGAGGCTGTAGGTTTTGTCATGTGTCTCCTCCCAGGCACCTCAGTGCTGCCACAGCTCAGTGCCTGCCATATGTCACAGTCTCGTGCCTGAAGGTGTGTTCAGAGACCTGAGGGTCTGTCCTGATCAGTGCCTTGGGCACACAGGTGGATTTGGGGTGCTTTCTTGCACCTGAGGAACATTCTGAGGAGCATTCTGGCACCCCCAGATTTAACTGACTAGTGTCAATTAAAATGCAAACATTTATTGACTCTCCTTACACAGTAAACAAACATTCACCCAAGGACTCCTAATTACACCAAACCTGTAGTGTCCTTCTTCCTGAGCATGACACATTCCTACTGCTAACAGGAGACTGGACCAAATCCAGCAAAGGAGTATTTGCCCTACCAAAGGCTGCCAAGTGCTGCAGGGGTACAGGGAAGCAGTAAAACAGCTCTGGACCTGTGTATCTTCCTCCTTAATTGCAGTCAGAACATTTAGAAACCACTTCCTTCAAAAGAAGTATGTATTTGACATAAGGAAGATTACTTCAGTCTCAGGTTAGCAAAATATTTATTTCATAAATTGAAGTATACATAAAAAAACAGAGAGGTTTGATGGGAGGCTTGGCTGCTTCCCCCACACACTGCTGGGAACCTACCTCCAGGGCCCTTGAAGGAGGTTCCCTCCCGTGAGTTCTTTTCCAGGGATGAAAAACGAGCGAGACTCACTGATTCTCTTGGTCTTCAGTTTGTTGTTTATTTTTCTCTTATCTTAAGTTCAGTACGCTGTCTGCATGCCAGACTGAGCGTGTGAGACGCAAGGCATAAAATGGACAAAAATGGCGAAAATGGCCTCGATACCCAAAACCAAGGTCTTTTTAAAGATACCTAATCCAATTACTTTTTAACACGTATATTGTTTTTACTTTACTACCAATAACTTCTACTGATCTACACACGTAACAATTATGCTACTACCATCCCTAACCAATGACTTTGTGCCACCAATGCTACAGAAAATGGAGAAGAAGAAGAACAAGAAGGAAAGGAAACCACACCCAAAATCCTCCATCTTGTCTCCCATTCACTCTCATACTAAAATACTAAAATCCTAAATTCTTCACCCTGTGATAGATTCCTACTACTACTGCTACATACCTAGTTCACACCTGTGTTCTCCAACTCATCCCAAAGCCTTAGCAATTTTTTCCCTGGGACAGAGGTTAAAAACAGTGTCTGACTGGGGGTCAGGGCTCCCTAATACAGGCAGGGAAACACTCCCTGTGCCCTGGATTCCAACAAGGTTCCTTTCTTTTGGCCTTAACTTTGAAGTTACCTGTTCAATGCAGTGCTTTACAAAAGGACCTCAGGCCTGTTCACCTTCTGTTAAAAGGAAAAGTGAAGAGGTCAAGCAATGTGACCCAAAACCTGCCAATGGTTATCCACACTCCTGTGGGTTCAGCAGGTCTGAGGCTGCTTCCCCTCTGTTCAGGTGCCTTTTGTAGGAGGCAAACCTATCCTGTAGCTAAAGGACACAAGACTGTACCTTGTCTTTCAACACAGGATTCTTGTCCAACACCCAGAACTGTTCCCAGCAGCATTTGACCCTTTAGTTTGGACCCCAGTGTGGTTTGAGGTCTGCAATAAATTAGAAGCTCAGGTCTGTGGCTGCACAGAAGGTTTCACAGGAAAACACTTCCAAGTATTTTTGCTCCCCTTCTGAAAACTTCCTTAGGAAGAAGCTACTGCTAATTTTAGTAGGTGAATGTTGTTACATGGAGAATGGCCATGAGGATTTTAGTTTTCCAAAGGGCACATCTTTCATTTTGCAAACTGAAATTCTGAGTAACAGAAAAGCAATATAATGGTTATATAGGAAATGACGATATATTAATCTGTTTGCAAAAGCAGCTCCATGAAGTCACTGCTTTTTTAATGCTCATTAAAAAAAAAATCAAATATGTCATTCCCAAGCACATCTAAGCAAAGGAGAACCATCTCCAGGTGAAGGCTAAAGTTCACCAGCCTTCTGAGTACACCACAGCTCGTGTATCCCTTTATCTCTGTAATTATGTATGCTTTTGATATGGAAGATGAACCGAGCAGTTTGACTGAGTTCAGCTTGGAGATTTGGGATTTGTTTGAACTGCTCACCCCGAGTTCAGCCCTGGACTGCAAAGCTTTGTGGCTCTGGAACAGACGCAGGGTGAGTGGTTAACAGAGACAGTCTGTGTGTATACCCCTGTGGTCAGCAGCTTCTCTGCCTCTAATCTATGCAGATACATCAAAAGCAAAATATTTTTAACAATTACTCTCTGGAGGATAATGAGAGATGAAGCAGTGGAGCTGTTTTTCCAGCCAGTGGCTCTCGGCATGGTTGCTGATGGGAAGAGATGTACAGTTTCCTTTGCACTGTGTGGGGAGCCGGGAGCATTGTCCTTCTCCTTTCTCCCTTGGCAGAGGGAAAAGATGACATGTTGCTGTTTTGCTGTGGGAGATGCAGCTCCCTTCAGGAGACTCAGTGCCAGGGATTTAATTTTTCAAGAGCTTATTAAAAGTGCCTGTGATTTACAGACATGGTTTCAATCCCGTGATGGGCAAATACACTCTGAGCACACTTTGTCCTGTGACTTCTCATCCTCCAGCTGTCCCCAGTCCCAGCTGCTTCACAGTCAGATCAAACCTGACCAGGCTTATCTGGTAGCACATGGAAAGGTGCTTTTAAAGGAACAATTTCAAGGCAAGGAAGTCAGAAGAAGCAGTCCTACGTGGCACAGATGCC
Organism: Leptocoma aspasia; assembly: GCA_013399835.1. Lineage (NCBI taxonomy): Eukaryota > Metazoa > Chordata > Aves > Passeriformes > Nectariniidae > Leptocoma > Leptocoma aspasia. The sequence continues at coordinate 12,971 of VXAX01002187.1, forward strand.
CTCTCATGCATTTGGATATTCAGATATTTGGATACTGTCACCAACATTGGTGGCAAATGAGCGAACAAGCATTTAGAAAGCCAGGACTGAGGTATTAATGCTCAGAGGCCGTTGCACACATGACTTAATCTGTCACTGAAACAAGGGTTTGGAAATCTTGTCCATATCAAAGAAAATGGACATTTGATGGGGTTTGGAGGGTATTTTTCCTTCAGGAAGCAGCATGTGGTAAGTGAGTTACTGACATGCCAGTAATTTAAAAGAGGAGAGTTTTGTATCCCTGCTGTGAAGCTGAATGACAACATAATACAGTTAGGAAGGGGAAAAGGGAGCCTCAGTCATGGGCCTCCTGCACTCTATATTTGGTAACAAGCAACACCAAAAAAGACTCATACATCAGGCAACCTTTAATTTCTCCTGCAGTCCTCAATGTGGAATGAAAGTGACCGATTGAAAGATTTTAGCTGCAAATTGATTTTTTGGCTTTTGCCAGTCAAGATTCTGGAAATTGATTTATTCTAGAAGAGATTAAAAATATACTTATTGGTTTTCAATATAATGAAAAATATGCACTTGTAGACCATTGGAAGAGTAGAATTTCAACCCCTTTATTCTTTTCTTTTCTTTCTTTTTTTTTCAGAAAAAAAAAAACCCACCTGTCTCAACCAACTTTTCCACATAGGCATAAGTGCAGAGAAACAAAAATGGGGGTGAGAAACCCCCAAGCAGTTAAACACTGTTTTTTGAAATATCCAAAAAGCCTTTAGAAGAAATACTTTCTTTTCTAAACTTTTCAACCCAGTTTATTTGATAAAAAACAAAAGACGTGTGAATGCATGATGCGAAACTCAGGCTCACAAGTAAGACAGGGATGAACTGCCCCTAAAGGCTCTGGCTCTGCTGTCACCCAAGCAGGATGGGGCAGACACTTCACTCCTTGCTCCAACCACCATGAAGGTGAACTTCAGCCCATCACTCGTGTTATTACTGATAAAAGAGATGGGTTGTTGGAGGAGGTGGAACAGGAATTCACAGACTTTTCCCTAGGCAGAGGGAATAGCTCAGTAAGCTTGGTGTGAATGTACAGTGACAGAATCACAGAATTCACAGAATCACTGGGTTGGAAGAGACCTTCAAGATCATTGAGTCCAACCCAGCCTTAACACCTCAACTAAACCATGGCACTGAGTGCCACATCCAGTCTTTTTTGAAACACATCCAGGGATGGTGACTCCACCACCTCCCCGGGTAGGCTATTCCAGTATCACTCTTTGCATAAAAAGCTTTTTCCTGATATCCAATCTTTATTTCCCTTGATGCAGCTTGAG